>CM071928.1:81050631-81587725 GCA_016081115.2 Rehmannia glutinosa
CAGCTTTGCTTGCAAACAAAATTGATTTGCCCATACTCAGTCCTTTCACCGTGCTCTATGTACGTGTGTGCAGTTTTTTTTTAAAATAATTTTCATGACCTTCAATTTTCATTTAATAAATAAAAAAAGTATCACAAATTAAGATATAAAATTACTATTTCCTAAAGGGAAAAAAATTATATTTTTTCTTATTGTTTATCTGAATAAAATTAAAGTTCTTCATAGCGTCCACGAAATGAAATGCTGTTACTATTTTATGTCTCTTAATTAATTCTCCTTCATCCTCTAATCATTTTTTTTTTATTTTTTCTTTTAGCGACAATATATGGATGAACTATTAGTTAAATTCTTATACAAGTAGAAATATTTTTGCAAGATCTAAAATGCGGTAACGAATCAAAATTATATATATATATATATATGTGATGTTATAATTGAAGAATATTCCTAAACTATTAGTGATGTTTTTTTTCGCAGATCATTTCAAATCAAGGATGGTCCAACTTTTTATCCGGAGCTGGTAGAACCTTTGAATAAGAACTACCGCAACACACAAAACAATGTTAGGGGTTTTTGAGTGGTCCTGGAGACCTCTACGACGCTCAAGTCGAGGGAGAGAAAATCCAGAGCGAGAACGCTGTAATTCACAAGAATTAATTGATCTTACTTACAAGAGGATGTATGAACCTTTATATACCTTGGTTAGCGAGCCTCCCGGGTCGCACAAGAGAAACGTGCGTGGGCCGGATCTAGGCGTCGTTGGCCAATAATTTTATATGTGGCCCAATAATTAATGAATGATATTGGGTAATTAAGGAGATTAAATCAATGTGTTAATTACACCCCCTAGGTTAAACTGGTGCCGGGTCGATGGGCTAGGAGCCGTTGCACCGGTGCTAAAACATTTGTATTTTGTATCCATTGAGCAAAAACGGGTTGTAATTATATAGCAGATCTGAAAACATATCTTGAGGACGCCTAGCGAGCTCATGGTATCATTATGAATATACAAAATTACAAACCAAAATGGTGAAAGCCCATAAATATACATGCCCAGTTGAGATGTGTTATAATTGCATCACAATGTTTTCCTTTCATGTCCAGTATTTTCAATCCAAGCTGAAACAGGAGCAGCCGCAGCCCGCAAGCACCCCTAGGCCCGGTCGTGGGTTGAACTTCAGGAGGGTTCGATATTCATTTCTTACAACAATAGGAAGGTGGCAGTCATCCCAAAATAAGCTGGCGTAGTAATAATAATAATAATAATAATAATAATAATAATAATAATAATAATAATAATAATAATAATAATAATAATAATAATAATAATAATGAATGAAATCACTTTTTTCACGCAGCAATTAGTTTCATGTCCATATAATTGTCCTTGCAGAAGCAGTAGATTTTCTTGTTTTGGATTTATCAAATCATTTTTCCGGGCCACCCATCTAAAAGACATGGGACGTAGGGGTTCAAGTTGGGCTTTTCGACTAAAAGCCCAAAAGTAAGACCAATCCAGTAATGGCTCATCATGCTAAGTTCAATTGATGAGAATAGTGCAGCTACATTTCATAATTTGACAACTTATCATGATTTGCTTTTTGGTAAAGCAGGCAAAAACTTTGGGCCTTGGTCCAAATAAATAGATCTCATTGTTACTCCTTTTGCCAAGATAGTTTGATGCCTATTTTTGGACTGGCAAGTATTATTAATAATAGTATTTTTCATTTAGAATTGAATATTCTATTGATATTATCGATGTTAGCTTAATAATTTTTTTTTTGGAGATGGAGCTTAATCATTTTTAGATATTGAATAGTTTAACATTGATCAAATAATATCTATAACATAATATATAAACTTGAAAGGTTTTCTAATCAAATATTAAAAACCTAATATAATAAATTGATTGGGCCTATTTTGAATCAATTATCAACATCAACTTTGAGAAAGAAAAGAAAAAGTCCATTAAATCTCTAGACAATCAATTTATGTTATTATGGACAAATTATTATAAAATTGAAATTTTATGTTTCATGCAACAAATATTAAGACGTAAAGGGACTTTGGAATCATTGTTTGATGTATTTTAGACTCAGTTTCAACGCATTCTATTAAAATTTGTGGTCTTCAATCAGCAAAAATGTCACAATATATCAACAAAAAATTTGAACCCTATTACACAAAAGTTACAACACTTTATTATTTTCTTTATAATTTATTTATTGAGCGAGAAACCTACAACTACTATCTTTCGGGTGCGCACTAAGTAAACCATCGGACTTTAATATAATAACTTGGTAAAACACACCAGAGTCACTATAAGAAAACATTGAAATTCCAATGGAAAAAATCCGTTGGAATTTGAACAATTTCCATTGGAATTGTCGATTCCAACGGAAATTCCAACGAAAAATAAGTCGTTGGTAAAATGGCCGTGGAATGCCAAAATTCCAACAGAAATTCCAATGGAAAAATATTCCAACGGTATTTATCCGTTGGAATATCCAATTGTTGGAAAAAATCCAACGAATATTCTAACAGTAATTCCAATGGAGTTATACCGTTGGAATTTAGTCCAACGGTGATTCCAATGGTATTAATCCGTTGGAATATATAATCGTTGGAATACACTACAACAATTATTCCAACACCATGTCCAACAACATTATATTGTTGGAATTAAATCCAACGATAATTCCAACAATATATTTCCGTTGAAATTTAAGAAAAAATTCCAACATTTTTTTTTTGTTGGAAAACATTCCAACAACAATTCCAACGGATTTTTTCCATTGGAATTAAAAACATTCCAACTGTTGGAATGTTTCTATAAATACTTTTGACCCTCTAAAATAGTTAATATATTAACGACAATGTGCAAATATAAAATCATAAAAGGTCGATATCAAATATTTTCAAATGTACGATACAGTTTGTCCAACGCAAAACAAACAAATCAACAATCCTAAAAGTAATAATATCATCAACGACCCCCAAATCCATTTAAGTTGATTCTCTGTTGCAACAACATGCAAAAACGCTTCAGATGTACCTGATACAAAAGAAAAGAAAATAACTTTAATTCCATACAACAAACTCCTTGATATGGTGCAATATCTTGATTCAGTCAAACTGATTTCAGTGTCATATAGTCATCTTCCTATAGTTAAGAATTCCATTATTGTTATTATTTCAGTGGACTGCTAAAACAATTTTAGTTTGTGAAAAATATAACTTAAAGAGCTGCTTTAAAATCAGGAAAACAAAAAGACTGGTAAAATAAGTAAATTGCTATTTAGTGATAAAGACAACAAAAACAATGGACAGGGTGATATGTATAACCATTTACCATTCATGGCCAATACAATCACATAAAGGCAATAACATTGGAGTGTTGTGGAAGCTTCTCCATCACTCCATTTCCTACCATACAACAATCAGATGACCATGTACAAGACCTAACCAAATAAAAGAACAATAAGATTTAGAAAAGAATGAAAGGTAATCACACCATTATGTTACACATGCAAGGTTACTGTAAACATTATAACACCTAGCAAATGCTTTATTTTCTCCTAGCAAGGAGATCTCGAAAAATGTCATGTTAGATTTCAAATTGAATAATTTTATCAAGTAAAACTGAATATTATCTTCAAACATGGACCAATCTAACAATAGAAGGCATTGATCTTAACTGTTTCTATCATCGTTATAATTTTTTCATTGAATAATACTAATCAATTTCTACCACACGCTACTCTGCCTTGTAAGTATATAAAGCAAAAAAAATACATCTAATTTATTGGAGGCGGATGATGTAGACATCATGCTACATCATGCAATTTTTTCGCAACCAAAAGAGTCAGTCTGGGAGGAGAAGAATATAAAGGCAAATTAACAGATTTTCCCTCCCTACATTTTCTCATTCAAGAATAAACAGAAGATAAACAGAAAATTATGTTTTACCCTATGCCCCACAGATTAAAATTTACAACAGTTCAAGGGGGGATGGACAAGCACTGGAAGACCCATCCATGTCAGTTTTACTGAAAATTTGTACTATTTATTACCAATAGCCAAAGAATAAGCAAGAAAGCTCTCCAAACGTAATACAAGTTAAGCAGCTTCTGTAATTACCTCAAAACTTTGTTAATATCCTCTTCTTGATCTGCATGTTGCATTGCAACAATTAAGTTCGAACGTTTCAGCTCCCTGAGGGTAAGATGACCATTACCCAATCCATTCACGCAGTAAAATATTCTGTATATTACAGTTTTAGCTGGAGATGACAAATAATTGAAATGTTATTCAAATGAAGAAATGTGGTTTCTATTAGTTTAAGTTGAAATCAGTATATCACATAAAGTCAGGGCCAACCACCCAAATTGGTACTTGCCTCCTCAACAGTACACCAACGTTGCACAAGAGAATATAGAAGCATGATAGGTATTTGACAAACTACCAAAAGATGTATGTTGCGCGCTATCCAACAGAGAGGTTTCTATCTATTAAAAAACATCCGGCAGAAGCCATGACTCCGGTGGAGAATAAAAATTTTCCGATGAAGAACGGTTACCGGCTCATGATACCATATTGAAGATAGAAAGATAAAATCATTTATTGAGAATACTTCTAAAGCTTTCTTTCAAGTCTGTAGTGAAGACTATATATACAAGAAGCAATTTGCTGAGAGAGGTTACCAACTGATTTGTTAGGCAACAACTAGGCTAACTGTATTAACAATATAAACTAATCTTTACAGTTAATCAGTGAAAAATAGTTACACGAATATATTTCAAATGAATATAAAGCTACATAAAGAACAAAGAGTTCTCCAATAGTTACAAAAAGGTTTTCACCAAAAAATTTACTAGTTCATGGGTTTGAAAACAGTTGCAATACCTTTGCAGATATCTAGTTCAGTCAAAATTAAGAATTTACAGCTTCTGCTATATATTAGGTAAACTTGAAAGTTATGTGTATTTCAGAAAACATGACAAGTCCGCAGCAAAGTAAAAACAAATACATAGAAAAAATATCACTCATACCTAGTAAAAACAAGCATGTATTACTGAAATACTATAAGCACATCAATATATTTTCATATTATGGGGCATATAATCTGGTCGTATAATCATTTACCATAAGTATCCATTCAAATATTTCACACCCCACACACCAAATGTACCTAAAATATATACCAAGATATGATGATTTTACAGGAAACAATATGAGAAAAGTAATAATGGGTGTAAAATTAGGCTAAACAGAACACACAGAAAAAGGCATAACTCCTTCAAGAATATGACGACTTCTTTTCCTCTAGCTATACACAAATATTGTAGTGACAACTCAATTCAATAGAAATCCATATATAAATACTTTTGTAGTGATGAGGAGAACAAACTAACCTTTTAAAAATTGAACACTATATCCAGCTCGCATGTATTACTGAAATACTTGTCTAAACCTCCACAAAAAATTGTCATATAATAGAATTCAGATGCAAACTTAGCGTTACAATATATAAACAAGGTAGATTTAGATTTCAAATAAAAATCTAGTTTAAATAACAAAGTGTTAAAAGAAAAGGCAAAACCAAACTATCTCACTTTCCCAATGGTGTATGCTTCAGAACACAAATTAGCATAGACGAGCTTGAACAAGTGTTAAGTAAAACTTATCAGCATTGTCTAGCAAACAGAGCAAGAACATGCATCATAATCTCTAAATTTAGTGGCAGCAAAGGAATTTCACTTCTAATTTCATCAAAATTGAACATAAATTAGCTTCAACCAACACAATATACAAGGTAAGATACTCTAGGTCAAAAATCAAACGCCAAAAATATGTCATCATCCCCCCGCCCCCCAATTCCTAAACCGAGAGAGAGAGAGAAGAGATACCTAGTTTCAGTAAATATAAAAAAATAAAAATGAAAAAAATAAAAAGCGAACCGATTACAACGGAGGTAGAGAGAAGACAGATAGACGGAATCTCGGGCGGCGACCGGCGGAGTCACGGGTAGAGAGAAGACAGAGATAGACGGAGATCTCGGGCGGCGAAGATTACGTGAGATGCTGTAGTTCTAGCGAAATTGTAATTCTATTTTTTAACCGTTTTAAACCAAATGATTTGTAATATTTTGGCAGATATGTTTTCAAATGAATATTTTGTTTTCACTGTTGGAATTCTCCATTATAATGTTCCAACGGGATGGTATAACGTTGGAATTTTCATTGGAATTTAGAATTCCAATGGAAATTCTAATAGTATTTCCAACAGTTAATTCTAATGACCTTTTTACCGTTGGAATTACTGTTGGAATTTTCCAATAGTTTCTTGTGGTGTTGGAATTTTAATTGGAATTTAAAATTCCAATTAAAATTACAATGGCTTATTCCAACGATTTTGTCTACTATTGGAATTTCTATTGGAATTTTCCAATGTAATGTTGTCGCGTTGGAATATCCGTTGGAATTTTAAAAATTCCAATGGATTTTTATTCTGTTGGAATTATTCCATTGGAATTTGATTGTTTTCTTGTAGTGAGTCTTGTGCGACAAACTCAACCAAATAATGTAGAGATTGAGATTCAAACTTGAGACATTTCGACTTGAAAACCCATTCTAAACCATTAGGCCACACCATGTGGGATAAAGTTGCAACACGTTTAGAGGGTGTTTGGATGAGCTTATGAGCTTCATCAAAACATCTTATTAGTTATTTTTAAGAGATTATAAAGTTTTAACGTGTTCGGTAAAAAAAAGTCAAAGACTTTATAAGAATTTAAGAAAAATGCCTGAGAGAGCTTATAACATCCTGAAGAAAGTAAGCCAACTTATTTTCAAAATAGCATATTTGTCTACTAAACTAGTATAATTTTAAGTTATAAAATTAACATTATTAACATCTTAAAAATTCAATTAAATTATTTATTCAAATATCCAATAACTGAATCTAAAATAATTTAAGATCTTATGAGCTATAAAAAGTAAAGATATCTTACAAGTTGATGTAGTACCACTCCAATTGATGGAACTTCTAATGAGCTCAACTTGAATGGGTTACTGCTTGCGTCACAAAAAGTCGTTAGGAGTGTCAGGGGTACTTAACCCGACGAAGACCTTCAACGCACAAGTCAGTTGCAAAGCAAATGAGATGAGAAAAAAAACTGAGAGCAACTAAATGCATAATGAATTGCATTTTTTAAACAATGTATTGCATTATTTTCAATAATAATTATATGAGGTATTTATAAGCGTATGAATCTTCGTGGGTTTTTTGACACTACGGCCTTAATGGGCTTCTTCTTTTTTTTTCTTTCTCAAACGATAGTATTTATTAAAACTCAATGGGAACATACAACGAACATCGAAGCCCACTGGCTTAGGACCTACTTAGCTAAACATAGAGCCAAGAGGGGATTGGGAAGACCAATTCAAGTCATCAACAGAATCAAAAGCCAAAGGAGCTAGTCTATTACAAAGAGCAAGCCTCACTTGGTCTAACGACATAAAAATACACGAATCAAAAAGATAACATAGTAAATAGATGTCTTCGGCTATTGGCGACACGTCAAGCTCAAATGGAAATTTGTTTATGAGTTTGAATGCAACATCCTTGTCATCTAATCGTATGATCACTTTATTGATTCCACGTCTTTGAGCCACACACATAGCTTTACGAACACAAACGAGAGGTGTTTCCACTGGATTCATCAGGCCCTCCCTAGAAGTCGCCCACGCTTGAACAAAACTATCCTGAACACCCTCGATCCAGCCACCCAAACAAAATTTTCCACTGGAGAATGCAGCAGCACTGATCGCCAAGAAATGTGATCCTACTAGTGAATTTTCACTTGGAGTTGTTATGTTTGTATGAAGGGAAGTTTCCTGAGGTTCAGCAAATCGAACACCTTTTCCACAAATGGATTGAAATTCCATCCATTCCTTCAAAGCCTTCTCAACAATATCACTTTCAGAAATTCTGATTTTTTGAAACACCCACAAGTTACGAATTTTCCATAACCAACACAACATGTAAACGGGGAGTTGGATCCTATCCTAAGAAATTTGTGATTTATCCAACGAGCAGATATTGCTCCACCAGCCCTTAACAAAGAATGTAGTCTCATTGGTATTGTTCCAGCAAACAGGAGAAATCTTCTAGACTTTCAGAGCACGTGGGCATTGAAATAAGGGGTGGACCACAGTTTCTACATCCTCACCACACATTTCACAATATCCATGGTGCTAAACACCCTTCCTGCAGTTGGTCTGCGGTTGGGAGAATATTGTTGATGCTCCTCCATAAGAAATGCTTCACATTGCCTTTAATCTCCAATCCCCAACATCTCTTCCAAGTTGTCCCCACTGTCTTGCTGTACAGACTAGATTCAAGAATGTTATCCCTTTTCCTTCTCTCATTGATCATGTGTTTATTGGTTGAGCTCACATAAAATCGCCCATGTTTCTCTAAGTGCCAGAGGAGGGTATCCCTTTCACCATCCAGTGGAATCTTAATCTTCAAAATATTAGTAATACCCAGAGGGCAGAAAAATTGAGACAAAACTTCATAATTCCACTCAGTCCCTTCTTCATTCATAAGGTCTCTGACCCAAAGAGTAGGACAATCAGACGGGGGAAGGAAAATTGGTTTGAATAGAGGGTTCTTGGGAATCCAAGGGGACTCCCACACTCCAATCCCTTTACCATCCCCCACCTTAGATAAGACCCAAAGATAGAGCATTTATAGCTTTGAGCCAACTTTTCCAAAGCCACGAATCATTATTCTTACTCAGAGTATGAAGGAGACCGCCCTTAGGAAAATATTTAGCTTTGAGAAGTTTACTAGACAACAAATTAGGTTGTGTGACTAACCTCCAAAGCTGTTTAGCAAGAAGATCATCATTAAACAAAGTAATATCATGAAAACCTAAACCCCCATCCAATTCTGGTTTGATCATTTTATCCCAAGAGGCCCAATGAATTTTCTTTTCCTTACTCCCTTTCTCTCCACCCCACCAAAAGTTAGACGTCAATTGACAGATATTCTTACACATACCCAAGGGGAGTTTAAAACATGACATAACATAGTTAGGGAGAGCATTAATGGCAGCTTTTATAAGAACTTCTCTTCCAGCAAAAGATAAAAATCTATTACTCCACCCTAGAATTTTTTTTTTTTCACACACTCAAGAACATACCCAAAAATATCTCTCTTAGATCACCCAATGACCAAAGAGAGTTCCAAATATTTTCTCATTTTTCTGAACACAAACCCCTTGAAGAATAGAACAAATCAGTTTTTGATACCCAGAAGAGTTTTTGCTAAAAAAGACCGAAGATTTTTATAAATTAACAAGTTGCCCAGACACTCTACAATACTTATCCAAAATGTCATTAACCATGCATGCTTGATTCACAAAGGCTTCACAAAAAAAATATAATCATCCGCAAGAAAATAAATGAGTAATCATCGGACTGTTTTTACAGATTTTGATCCCTTGAAAGAGAGACAGACCGGGCCCTATGAATCAAATATGTGAAAACTTCAGATAAGATAATGACGATATAAGGGGATAAGAGATCACCTTGACGGATGCCCCGGAAGGGACTAAAAAGCCAGTAACCTATCCATTGAGATTAAAAGAAAAAATAGAGGAAGAAATGCATGTAATAATCATTTCACAAAACACCCAATCAAACCCCATTTTACAAAGAATAGAAGCCAATAATTTCCATTCCACCCTATCATACGCTTTGAACATGTCCAATTTAAGAGCCATAAAAGCTTTTCTTCCATGTCTAAGACCATTTAAAAAATGAATGCATTCATGCACAATAATAACGTTATCAATGATTTGTCTCCCCGGAATGAATGCAGATTGATTAGCACAAATGCAATTGTAGAGAACATGTTGAAGCCTATTTGAAAGCAATTTTGAAATGATTTTATAAACCACATTGCAAAGGCTAATCGGTCAAAAATGGCCCATAGAAGTGGGATTCTTAATTTTGGGGATAAGAGTAATAATGGTATGGTTAACACTTTTAGGCATTTTGGAGCACTGAAAAAAGTTTTTGACAACAAAGAACAATTGATAAGAAACAGTAGGCCAAAATCTTTGAAAAAATATAGGGCTCATACCATCAATTTCGGGTGCCTTGTTCGGACATAGAGCGAAAAGCGCTTTTTTAATTTCCATGTCCTCCACAGGTCTGGTGAGATCTTGGTTTACCGAGGATGTAATTGATTTCTTAATTCCATCGAGGTCAGGTTCCAAGGGGGGTTTGGAAGAGCAGAACATTCTTGTGTAGAACTCATATATTTCATCTTCTAAGGTCACAGGGGTATCCCAAAGACTGCCATTCATTTTTCTTCTTTGCAAAGTATAGGCGTGGAAGAGTTTGGAATTTTTGTCTCCTTATTTAAACCAATTCACTCGAGATTTTTGGCTCTAAAAAAGTTCCTTGTTCTTATACGCCTTGTCCAGAACAGTGCGAAGAGATTTCCATTCCCCTCAGTTCCCCTTTCCATCGAGGGATTTCAGCTTTGATAACTTCTCTTTGTATTGTTGGCTGATCTTGGCTGAATTCGAATGGTGACTTTTGCTCCAGTTCAGCAAAGTTACTCTACAATTACCAATTCTTTTTTGAAGTTGAAAAAGGGGGTACCCCAAACCTGCTTATTCCAAGCACTTTCCACTACACAATCCACATCATCCCTACCCAACCATCTTTTATCAAAAAAAAAATCTGCTTTTAAACTTAGTTTTTGCGGGGTTGCAGTCAAGGAGCAATAAGGAATGGTCGGACGCCTGTTTTTCACAATGTTGCACACGAGCATGCGGGAATTGGACAAGCCAATCTGGGGATCCAAAAATTCTATCAATGCATTCTTTCACAAAGCCTCTCTCTCCCTATTGTTAGCCCAAGTAAATGGGTGGCCATCAAATGGGATTTCCCCCATTTCCAAACTAGCAATGAAATTTTGAAAAACATGAAGACTGGTTAAAGATCTAGCTATTCCACCCTTTTTATCCTCAGTGTTTGCAATATCATTAAAATCCCCCCCTCCCCCAAAGAAACCACTTCTGGCCCCATTTGTCTTTAGCTGACTCGAGGAACTCCCATTGTTGTTTTTGAATACCCCATCAGAACTCCTATAGAAAAACAATAGCCCAAAAATTCTCCTCACTATCAGAAAAGTTACATTCCATCTCAACACAAAAATCCGACAGAAAAAATTGGCCCAAAGAGATCTTACTAGACCAACAAACAAGCAAACCATCGCTTTTTCCTATCGGATCAACATACAACCATCTATCTTCCATCTTAAGTTTTTTGCACACCGATTGAACAAATGCCTCTTTTTTCTTAGTTTCACAAAAGAACACCAAATCCGAAAGGTGGAGTGTCAATGACTCCTTAAGCTGGGAAATTTTAGAAGGTCCTCCCAAACCTCTACAATTCCATACACATACCTTCATTGATCAGGGTGGGCCCATTTAAGGCTGGACACCTCCACCTTTTCCAAAAATACCAAGTCCATAGTTCCATCACCTTCAATTTTTGGTTTTCTATTTCCCCCCCTCCGAGTTATCACCTTCCTCATCAACCAACCTAAGAGGCCTTTTCAGGGAATCACCTCTTTTTACCACTGGGAGAATACCTTCCATGGGGATTACCTCTGAATTACTTCTCTCTCTCTCTCTCTCTTGCAGAGGTTCCGCCTACTTTGTTTAGGTTGTCTCTTGGAAAGTCTCAAGGCTGAAGCTTGTTTATTCTAAATTTCCGTAAAGGGGGCTCTTTTCGTTTTTATATTGGCCGAGATATCCACTAGAGTTTGACTCCCCAGAGTGCCCAAATTTTCCTTATTTGCTTCTCCCCTGCAAATCTAGTTATCTAGAGGAGCCTCCCTTATTTTCAAAGAGTTTCTTGATTCGCTACAAATCGGAGATATGTTATTTACACAAGAGATCATTGAGTTAGCAGACACCTGCATGACATTCTTCCTCTAATCTATTAAGAAAAATGTTTTTATCATGATTTTGATGATTTTGTTTAAATGTGTTTTTGCACCAAAACAATGTTTCTAAATGTTGTCCAAATAATCCCGACTGATATAAAATGTTTTTACTAATTTTTCGGAGTATATTTCTCTAAGTTTATTTTCAACAAAAATTGGACAACACTTCTGTCTCGTGTCGGACCGGTCGCCATATAGGGCATCATGTGTCTGAGTTGGGTTTTAAAACAGAAAACGGGACGGAAGAGAAAATGGGGAGGGTGACCGGTGCCTGTGCGCATTGGCTAAGAAACAGAACTCTCTGTTCTTTGAGTTTGAGGACCTCAACCGGTCGAGTAAGGGGTGGACTGGTCCAACCCCATGGTGACTGGTCCCCCTGTGTCATTTTTGTACGAACTTTTCAAATCTTTCTTTATGTGCGACCGGTCGCTATATATTTTTGACAACAAACTATCCTTTGATTTTTCAGTCAGCTTTTCCTTAAACTGAGGGGTTGATTTCTAACAGCTATAATCTTGATTTTAATTGTATTTCTTTTGTAGAAAGCACTCCCCAAGGAAGAGCCTATGTATGGAAATCAATTCAAGACCTCTCCTATAAATAGATGATGCATTCAAGCAACAAGAAATACACATCTACACAAGCAAAAGCATACAAGCAAACACTTTGTCATATTTCTTGTTGTAATAGCCTAAGCTCTTGCACTTGCACATTTTGAGGTCTAAGCTTTCTATTCTTGATTATACTTGCACTCAATATTTGTATTATCATTATCGAGTTGTAATCTTGAATTTTGTCCATCATCCAAAACAAGATATCCTTGTTGTTGTTCTTGTGGTAAGAGCACACTTGGGTGATCTTAGGTGTTGAAGAGTGTGGTACTCTTCATATGTGTTGAAGGAAGATTGTGGTAATCTCCTTGAAGGTGTTGTAAGAAGATTGTGGTAATCTTCAAAGGTGGTGTTGTATTAATTGTGGTAATTAATAAAACTTCTTTTTCTTTTTTGAAATCCATCCCCGAGATACTGGGGTGATAGAGGATTAGGCCCTAGGTGGGTTGAACCTCTTTAAATCAACGAGTGTTGTTTATTTCCCACACTTCCATTCTTGTCTTGGATTGTTTGATTCAAAAATAGGGCAGATTTTGAAAAATCGGCATAATCTATTCACTCCCCCTCTAGATTATCGTAGCCACTTGGACTTACAAGTGATATAAAAGCTAAACTCTTTGGCTAGCTCGTTCCGAGTAAAGAGGAAAGATCCATGGCTACGAATGAAGCACATCTCACCACCGGTGCCTCCACCAATAAGCCACCACTATTTGACGCCAACAACTACGCATTTTGAAAAGACCGTACGGAGTGCTTTCTACAAGGGTGCAATTTTGGTATTTGGAATGCGGTTATTGAAGGGGTTGATCAACCAACCAAGAAATTGGAGGACAACACCTTGGTTCTCAAAACTTTCAAGGAGTTCGATGACAATGACAAGTAGACTTTCTCTCTAAACAGTAATGCCTTAAATATTTTACATTGCTCTCTTACCGCCACCGAGTATAATCGCATAAGAGGCATAAGGTCGGCACATGAAGTTTGGTAAAAATTGGAGACAATCTATGAAGGAACAAAAAAGGTCAAACAAGCAAGAAAAATAATGCTTGTGAAAGATTTTGAAAATTTCAATATGTATGATGGAGAAAGCATATCTAAAATGGTGGAAAGGCTTGACAACATTGTCAATCCTCTTGTGGCTCTTGGAAAGGTCATCTCCAAAGAAGACAAGGTGACCAAGGTATTGAACGCTCTTCCCGGCTCATGGTCCGAAAAGGTAACGGCTATCACGGAAGCACAAAATCTTGAAACACTCAAGTTCGATGAGCTCATCGGGAATCTCCTCATTACGAAGTCTATCTCAAGGGGAGGAAAAATTCCAAACCATCAACCACTCAATCGGGTATGCAAAATATTCCTAAAGGTCTAGCATCTTCTTCAAATAATTCATATTATGCTAATGATGAGGATGATGAAGAAACGGCCGCACTTGTCCAGAAATTTACAAAATTTGTGAATAAAAATAAGGCAAGAAAACTGAGAGACAACTCGTGTTTGAAATGCGGAAAATCCGAGCATTTCATAGCCGATTGCCCGAAACTAGATGAGGAGGAACAAAAGAAGAAAAAGCCTTTTCCGAAAAAAAAAGGTTCTTAAAGCGGAAGTCAAAACTTGGGATGAACTACTCGCCACATCCGACGAGGAAGGAGAAATCGAACATGGTCTTATGGACATAGACGATGAAAATAGCGAGGTACGCTCTAACTCTTCAAGTTCTTCCTTAGTTGATGAATTACAATGTAACTTTGATGAATTGCAAAATGAATTTCAAAATTTGATTGTTAAATACAAGACTTTGAAAAAGGAGCATAAAGAGCTTAAAATTGAAAATGATAAATTGTTTACTTCTTATGAATCTCTTGATAAAGTTCATGCTATTACTCTTACTAAAGTCCGTACTCTTGAAACTGAAAAACAAGTGCTCACAAATGATCTTGAATGTTTGAAAAAGGATGACATCATTTTAACTTAAGTACGAATAAAGTTACAAAAATTTTAGATGCACAAAGAAGTGAGCATTCTAAATTAGGACTCGCTATAAACCTTTTCAACCTATTTCAAAGAAAAAAGACCAAGGTCCTTCTTTTGTACGAGCTAGTAGTGCCCGTAATCTTATTTACTTTTATTGTGGTAAAGTTAGACATTATGCTGCTCATTGTAAATTGAAGAATAATTTTAGCTATTTTTGGAGACCCAAAGGTCTCAAAACTAACCCCCATGGACCCCAAAATTATATGGTATCTAAAAGTACTTCATTTATAGGTAATAGGGGCTATAACAACCATGGAGGATTCAAAATGGCTCGTGGATAGCGGATGTTCGCACCATATGACCGGGAGGATAAAACTTTTTACCAACATCAAGCTCCAAGAAGAGGGTATGGTCATGTTCGGGAATGGCAAAGGAAGAATTCTTGGAAATGGAGAAATTGGTAACTCTTCTTTCTCTCTTAGTAATGTTCTTTATGTTGAAGGGCTTAAGTTTAATTTGATAAGTGTAAGCCAACTTTGTGACTCAAATTATAATGTTGTTTTCAATATTGATAAATGCCTTATTGTTAAAAATGATGAAGTTATTTGTGAAGCATATAGAAAAGGCAATCTTTACAAAATTAGTAAAAGTGATTTGGTTAGTCAAAATATTTCTTGTCTTGTCGCCAATAATGATTTAACTAGTTTATGGCATTGGCGACTTGGACATGTTGGATACAAAAATTTGCAAACGATTTACAAAAACCAACATGTAAAAGGACTACCCAAATTGAATTTTGAAAATCTTGGCTTATGTGACACTTGTCAAAATAGTTAAAAGTAGTTTTAAGCCCAAAAATGAAATTTCCACAACCAAACCCCTATAATTACCTATCAAATCTTTTTAAGCTCTCCTCAACTGTATAGTCTCATACCTACACAGTCCTCGAATCTCTCTTCTTCGGGTGTGGGATCGGTTCATTCATGTTCCCTCCGCCTAGAAACTGCCGCCAGAGCCGCACCTTGTCCGTGCCTTCTTGCACCGGGCGATCACTCCCCGCCCTCTTCGGCCCCGGCGTCACATGTCCACCAGCCTTCCGCTTGGTTCATCCCGAACCACACCGTCTTTCAGGAGAGGTCCCGCTCCGATACCATCTGTAACGACCCGCCTTCCAGACACAAACCAACACAAGTCTTTCCAGCGCGCTTTGTCCTCACTCACGCGCACCCTGGAAGTAGCTTCCCAGGGGGTCACCCATCATGACATTGCTCCGGGCCAAGCACGCTTAACTTCGGAGTTTTTACATGATGAGCATTGTGTGAATTGATTGCATTATATGTAACTGTGGTATCTTGTTGAATATACGTGGATATTATATGATGCATATTGGCTTGTATGATGTTGCAAAATGGTGCTTGGTGAGCTAATGAACATGCCATTCACAGCATTTGCATGTGCATGCATATTACAAGAGGATGTTCGCATGCACGAAAATATTTTCTGGAAGAAGATGGTTATTTGTTGACCACTGCTAGTGCACCGAGGCACGCTGGGCGTGCTTATGATATATATTTAGGTATAGCAAGTGGGATACTTTCTGGTGAACACAGAGCTAGATGGGAGATGGGCTCTCGGTGGGTCACAGGAGGATGGTCCATTTGTGAGTACCTATGTATGACCCTGCGGGGTGGGATACTTCTTGACGGACAATCAGAGTGGCGCAGCGGAAGCTGGTGGACATGTGACGCCCGGGGCCGAAGAGGGCGGGGAGTGATCGCCGGTGCAAGAAGGCACGGACAAGGTGCGGCTCCTGGCAGGCTTCTAGGCGGAGGGGAACATGAATGAACCGATCCCACACCCAAAGAAGAGGAGATTCCGAGACGCAGGTAGGTATGAGACTATACAGTTGAGGAGAGCTTAAAAAGATTTGATAGGTACTACTCATATCAACAAGATGCATCTTCTTTTCTGATGCTCATCATGTAAAAACTCCGAAGTTAAGCGTGCTTGGCCCGGAGCAATGTCATGATGGGTGACCCCCTGGGAAGCTACTTCCAGGGTGCGCGTGAGTGAGGACAAAGCGCGCTGGAAAGACTTGTGTTGGTTTGTGGGGACAGTCGTCGATCTGGAAGGCGGGTTGTTACAGTAACCAAAAGGAAAAATCGGACACTTCAAGAAATGAGTCGATCGATGCTCAACGAATTTTCACTTCCTAAATATTTTTGGGCCGAAGCCGTAAGTACCGCTTGCAATGTCATTAATCGTGTTTATCTTCATCCTAAATTGAATAAAACACCATATGAGCTTTGGAAAGGAAGAACTCCAAATATTAGTTATTCCAAATATTTGGATGTAAGTGTTTTATTTTGAATACTAAGGATCAATTGGATAAACTTGATCCTAAGGCCGATGAAGGTATATTTATGGGGTACTCAATCAAAAGTAATGCATATTGGGTCTATAATAAGACTAGTATGGTTGTTGAAGAATCCATTCATGTCAAATTTAATGAAGCCTCGGGTGTTGAAAGGATACCAAATGATGATAGTGATGAAGAGGATATTGTTGAGCCTATTGTTCAAATTGATACTCAAAGTGACCAACCATCAACCTCAAATGTTCCTCAAGAAGACAAAGGTGATACTTCGGATCTTCCTGTGGCATTGAAATTTAAGGGAGATCACCCAAAAGATCTTATTATTGGTGATCCCCTTGATAAAGTGATGACTAGAAGGAAATTTGCCGAGAAAGCTCTTATATCTCAAAAAGAGCCTAAAAATGCCAAGGAAGCTATTGAAGATGAGGATTGGTTTTTAGAAATACAAGAGGAGTTAAATCAATTTGAAAGAAATGATATTGGGAATTGGTACCTTGTCCTCCATCTCAAACTATTATTGGTACAAAATGGGTATTTCGGAACAAACTCGATGATCAAGGCAATATTGTTCAAAACACGGCAAGGTTAGTAGCTCAAGGGTATTGTCAAGAAGAATGTATTGATTATGATGAAATATTTGCACCCGTAGCACGTTTAGAAGCTATTCGTATTTTACTTGCCTATTCTTGTTTTAAAAATTTCAAGCTTTACCAAATGGATGTTAAATCCACATTTTTAAATGGTTTTATTCAAGAAGAAGTATATGTAAAACAACCTCAGGATTTGAAGTTTTTTCTAGGCCTAATGATGTTTATAAACTTAAAAAGGCTTTGTATGGTTTAAAACAAGCACCCCATGCATGGTATGATAGACTTAGCTATTTTCTTTTGCAAAATGGTTTTACAAGAGGTAAAGTTGATACTACTCTCTTTGTTTTTGAAAAAGGGCAAGATTGCTTACTTGTGCAAATTTATGTTGATGATATTATTTTTGGTGCTACTAATGAATCTTTGTGCAAGAAATTTTCTAAGTTGATGCAAGGTGAATTTGAGATGAGCATGATGGGGGAGCTCAACTTCTTCCTTGGATTTCAAATTAAGCAATGCCAAGAAGATATTTATATTTCGCAATCAAAATATACAAAAGAGCTTTTGAAGAAGTTAGGCATTGAAGAAGGAAGAACCGTCTCTACTCCTATGGCAACCAATGTCAAAATTGACAAAGATGAAAAAGGCAAGTCGGTTGATGAATCCAAGTATCGAGGTATGATTGGTAGTTTGCTTTATTTAACCACAAGTAGACCGGGCATTCTTCATGTCGTATGCATATGTGTTCGTTTTCAAAGCAATCCCAAAGAATCTCATATGAGTGCCATTAAAAAGATTTTTCGATATTTGAAAGACATTATTCAATATGGTTTATTTTATCCAAAAAATGAAAAAATTTCTCTTAAAGGTTATAATGATTCGGACTATATGGGTAATATTGATGATCGTAAAAGTACTTCCGGATCATGTCAATTTTTAGGCGATTTCTTAGTTTCTTGGTTTTCAAGGAAACAAAATTGTGTTTCACTTTCAACGGCCGAAGCCGAATATATTTCCGCGGCTTTTTGTTGTACTCAACTTCTTTAGATGAAACAAACTTTAGCGGATTACAAATGTTCTTTTGAAAATGTTCCTATCTTTTGTGATAACATATCCGCTATAAATATTGCTCAAAACTCGATTCATCATAACCGTACTAAACATATTGAGATTCGACATCATTTTCTTAGGGATTGTGTTTCAAAACGAAAAATTGAGATATCTTTCGTATCATCTCAAGATCAATTAGCGGACATTTTTACAAAATCGCTATCTTTCGAGTCTTTTGCATCGATACGAGCTCAATTAGGCATAATGCATATTTTTTTTGTCATAAGCATAATGCATATTGAATGAGGTTTATGTTTGCATTTTGCTCGTTTTTAAAACTTAGGGGCGAAAAATCGAATTTTTGGATCAAATTTCGGATTTTTGAAAACAGACTGATCCAGTGGGCAAATTGGGCTGAGGTCGACCGGTCAGCGTAGCCCTCGACCGGTCGCCCTCAGCCTGGACCGGTCGCCCTATGCTATGTTTTGATTAAAATGTCTTTTGTTTCCAGACTTAGCCATTTTGGCTCTTCCCCTCCATTTTTCGACCCCTATGCTATTTTCACACACATCTCACTTCAAATGAATTTTTTGCATAAATTATATATCTTGGGGTCTATCTTGCTCGTTTATCATCATTGCTGCCCACCTTTACTAATTAAATGGTAAGAATTCTACTCCTTTATCTCAATTGGGTTGAACCCTTGAGAACTTGGCTTCAATGTTAATTTATTGATGCAAATTGTATATGTTTGTGATGAGCTCATTAATTGTTGTTGATAGGTTGTTGTATAATTTGATTTGGTGATGAAATTTTTGGCTTGATTACATTTACAAGGGCTATATATAACTTCCTCGATTTTTAACACCCGCCAAGTGTTCGATGAATTATTACAAAGAAAATTTCACAACTTACATGACTCTCTCGATTTTAAAGGTCTTATATATTTATAGAGATCATGTTTGTACCAATCAAACGAGCCTTTGCATTTCAAATGATCGACTTCTCTCTTTTTATTTGGTTTTCAAGCTTCTATTTTCAAAAAGCTCGACAAATCGACTATTTTGCACACTTTGATATGGATGAATGATGTTTTATCGTGCTAACATTCTTTTTTTATGATTCCAAAGGGAGGGGAAATAGGGAATTGGCTCGTTAGCTCAAAGAAGCTTATATAAGCTAGCAAAAGAAGCTATAAGCTATGGCTCTTTAAAACCAAAAGCTGTGAAGAACACTTAGTCCATTGGATATATTATGGACTCTTATGCATGCTTAATAATTGTCCTTGACAGGGGGAGCTTCTAAGCTCATGATATTTATGTACTTCTTGATGTGCATGTTGATAGAAGGAGCTTGTGTAAAATGCTCTTGAAAATCTTTTCTCCCTTCATTATGGCTACTATGAATGATTTGCTGTCATTCAAAACGGATAGTTTATTCTTTGACCGGAAAATTTGTTTTATTTTTAAAATCGTCTTCTTAAAATTGTTTTGGTTTGTAATCATCAAAAAGAGGGAGTTTGTTAAGAAAAATATTTTTATCATGATTTTGATGATTTTGTTTAAATGTGTTTTTGCACCAAAACAATATTTCTAAATATTGTCCAAATACTCACGATTGATATAAAATGTTTTACTAATTTTTCGGAGTATTTCTTTAAGTTTATTTTCAACAAAAATTGGACAAAACTTATGTCTCGTGTTGGACCGGTCGCCCTATAGGTTATCCTGTATCTGAGTTGGGTTTTAAACCAGAAAAAGAGAAAATGGGGAGGATGCACGGCCGACCTCGGCATGGCGACCGGTGCTGTGCGATTGGCTAAGAAATGTAACTCTGTTCTTTGAGCTTGAGGACCTCAACCGGTCGAGTAAGTGGTGAACTGGTCCAACCCCATGGTGATCGATCCCCTTGTGTTATTTTTGTATGAACTTTTCAAATCTTTCTTTCTGTGCGACTGGTCGCTATTTATTTTTGACAGCAAACTATCCGTTGGTTTTTCAGTCAGCTTTTCCTTAAATTGAGGGGTTGATTTCTAACAGCTATAATCTTGATTTTAATTGTATTTCTTTTGTAGAAATCACTCCCCAAGGAGGAGCCTATGTCTGGAAATCAATTCAAGACCTCTTCTATAAATAGAGGATGCATTCAAGCAACAAGAAATACACATCTACACAAGCGAAAGCATACAAGCAAACACTTTGTCATATTTCTTGTTGTAATAGCCTAAGCTCTTGCACTTGTTTGAGGTCTAGGCTTTCTATTCTTGATTACACTTGCACTCAATATTTGTATTATCATTATCGAGTTGTAATCATGAATTTTGTCCATCATCCAAAACAAGATATCCTTGTTGTTGTTCTTGTGCTAATAGCACACTTGGGTGATCTTAGGTGTTGAAGAGTGTGGTACTCTTCATGGGTGTTGAAGGAAGATTGTGGTAATCTCCTTGAAGGTGTTGTAAGAAGATTGTGGTAATCTTCAAAGGTGGTATTGTATTAATTGTGGTAATTGATAAACTTCTTTTTCTTTTTCGAAATCCATCCCGGAGATACTGGGGTGGTAGAGGATTAGGCACTAGGTGTGTTGAACCTCTTTAAATCAACGAGTGTTGTTTATTTCCCACACTTCCATTCGTGTCTTGGCTTGTTGGATTCAAAAAAAAAGGGCGGATTTTGAAAAAGCGGCATAATCTATTCACCCCCTCTAGATTATCGTAGCCACTTGGACTTACATAATCAAACCTTTCAGAATCTGAATCTTCATGTGTAGAGGTGTGCCCTTCAACCCCTTTATAAGCCGTTTTATCCTCTGGTACATCAGAAATATTAATCCCTAGCTGAACATTGGCTCTCTCCTTCTGGTTTGACGTCTTCTGTTCTCGTACCCCAGCTCTGCTAACAAAAAGTTCTGGAGCACGAATCCAATATCCAAACTGGCCCTCCTTCACTATATTCTGTTGAATATAATTTTTCCTAATAGTGCAAGTTTTTTCCAAGTGGCCAACCATTCCATAGTAGAAACAGAACCCATAGAGGTTCTCATACCGAAAGTCGACCCAACAAGATTTTGTTCCCAATTTCATAATAGTCCCTCTAAGCAGCGGTTTATCAAGGCAAACCACCACTATGATCTTAATATGTCTCCCTATCGAGCTACCTATTTTGGGGATTAGAATATCCTGAGCTGAACCGAATTTTTTCCCAATCTTCCTTCCTGTCTCCAAACTAATCCAGTGAAAGGGGACATTACAGACTTGAATCCATAGCTCCATTGTGTTAATCTTTTCAATCTTTTTGAGAATTTCTTCCGACCAGCTATGAAGTAACAAATATTGATTCTCGAATGACCATGTTCTTCCCGTAAGTACTTATTCTTTGTCTTCTTGAGATCTAACTATCAACTGTCAATTAGGAAGTCTACAAAATAAATAATAATCCTAATAACCAAGGATACTCATGGTACAAATTAATTCCGTAACTCAAGATAAACTGGAATATTTACTAGGCTTCTTATTATAAATTGAATTTCCTTGATGATCACTTATTTCAATTTTATTTGACGTCTAATTATACATTGATTTGCTTCTGTAACTCAAGTTGACTTACTAATTTTAAGATTGACAAATTGAAAAGTCATATACATACACTAATACAATATATTTTAATGTATTTTCATACATATAAAGCATATATACTAAAGAAAAAACGAAGTTATCACATGTTATTACCTTATTCTTCCAAATCCATTTAGCGGCTTCGCATTTAGCCACGCGGTAGTCCAAGTCAGCACCTCATTCTTCCAATTATAAATTGGATTTTTTTTACTTCTAATTATAAATTGGATTTCCATATACAACTATCAATCGAGAACTCTACAAGATAAATAATAATCCAAAAAATCAAGGATATACAAATTAGGAAGTTACTCTATGTTGCAAATTAATTCCATAACTCAATATAAAATGGATTCTTTTTTACTTCTAATTATAAATTGAATTTATTTGATAAAAAATGCCAAAAATAGATTTTAGCCATTTCAATATATAATTAATTTATGAAAAAATTAATGTGGAAATGGTTGTAATAATTTAATTATGAATACAAATTTGTAAATTGTATTTCTGTATACAACTATCAATCAATAACTCTACAAGATAAATAATACTCCAATAATCAAGGATACACAAATTATGAAGTTACTTTTGATGTTTCAAATTAATTCCATATCTCAAGATAAATTAGATTTCTTCGATAAACAATAAATTAGATTTTTTTAAACGACAACAAATTAAATATTAGCAATTTTAATATATAATTAGTTTGTGGAAAAACTAATGTGGAAATGGTTGTAACAATGTAATTATGAATTAAAAATTCACGTCAGTGAAAGCTAAAGAGATATTTATTGAAAATTATTTATTAATAAAATTAGCAGAATTAACTAAGTGATTTTGTAAATGCCAAAAAACTATATATATCATCCATTGTATTATACAATGAATCAATGCAAAATTAATGTAAAAATAGTTGTAACAATATAATTAAATAATTAAATATTAGCATCATTTTGACAAGCAATTTATTTATTCCTTATTAAATATCATGTGAATTTGAATTGGCTTGATTTTTACCCACCTACATTGTGCAAATAGTATATGTTCACCTATTTAAATTTTATAAATTAAAAAAAAAATATAAGATTTTTTTATTGAATACTTTTGAGTTTTGATTATTAAATTATGATAATTAATTAAGTGATTCTTTAAATGCCCAAACATATGTCGGCACACTTAGAAAATAGAACATATAATTTATGAAGAAGTTTTCCAAAATTTGAATTGAACGACTTGTATGATACTCTTTTAAATTTTGATTTTTTTAGTGTTTCTAATTAGTATTTTGAATCTCTTATAATGCACCATAAATTTTATTTTGTATACAAATCTCGTGTAACACACGGGTGTTGTTCTAGTATCTAAATAATCAACATCACGTGTTTATTACGGAGACACATGTTATTTTTCTAAGCAAGTGGAATAAGAAATGAAATAGAAATTATGGAATAGAAAACTTCATTCCATACCAAATTTGGTCGATTTAAATGATTGTTTGATAAATACAATTCCGACTACATTTTAACACAAAAAATAGGGGCGATTGCGGAGCAATTTTTTGAGTTAATTTTAAATTGAATCGCTTTATGCGATTTTATTAAATATTATTTCCAAATTGCAATTTCTCAAAGTAAAGGCGAAGGTGTGATTTTAAACAGTGGTGGGCAGTTTGACAACTTTAATAATGAAAAGATAATATAATTGATAAAATAATATAATTTTGTTATGACCTTTTTTAAAAAAATATATATTAACACTAAAAATGCATTTTTTTTGTACAAGATGCATTGAATGAATATTGCACTCTCTTTTATTTTACTTAATTCAAAATGGAATATTTTATTCTTATATAAAAATACAAGATACAATCACTTTAACAACACTGAAAGAATGTACAATACATTATGTTTAGTATGCAAAATGTGAATCTAAACTAGAGGTGCAGTGTGTTGTGGTTTTGGCGGTTTTTAAAATCTAAAACCATGAGGTTTCTATTTAACATTGTGGTTAGTTATAAATTATTATGAATGGTGTGGTTTGGACTGTTCCATTGGTTTTGAAAAATTTATGATTACCTCTACAAAAATGTATCCACTACAAGAATTTTGCTAATACACAACGGATATAATATGTTGTGTATTACAATAATCAACCGTTGTCGTAGATGGTGTTGTAAAACAAGTCCGCTCAATCATAACAGTTTAAATCCGTTGTCATTAATAATAAGACAACGGTTAGAATCTCTAATTGATTAGGAAATTAACTTGTGGAATAGTTAGACTCCTGCGTTAATTTGTATTACTTTGTTGGCAAGAAAAAAGGTTTCCAAGTTAGAATAGGGTTCCAATTAGACCTTAAATTACCAACTATAAATACAAGATCTTGAGAATAATTTTGGACACACAATCTTAAAACAAAAAGACGCCTACTCTCTCTCTCTCTCACACACACACACACACACTTGGGCAAAAATTTTGTGTTCAAAATTGTGAAGTATTTTCATCCCGTGTGAATCCCAAGTCTTATTTTTCTTCTAACCAAGTTTTATTTTTCTTCTACAATAATCTATAAACACTCCATACAACAAAATTAGAAGATCAAGTAGTGAAAGAATTATAGCACGGATATTTACCAAAAGTTTTGCAGAGTAAGGATGTGATTGCAGATGTGGTCACATTCACAATCACATGCAGCGAAATTTTGAAAACAATAAAGAGACACACGAAATAAAAATTGTCTACAAGCCAACAAGCTTGTAGACGTGCCAATATAATAAAACTTTCCACTAGTGAAACTCGTTTGATTCCGTATACAAAAATACTCAAATCCAACTAGTAGAAACTCAACGAAAAACTCCTATCTAGAGTATATCTGATCTATGTAATTCAACTCATCCAACAATAGACATGTGTGGACTTCGTTAATTACAATACAAAAATAATGGATAAAAAACCTAACAAACACAACTGCAGGGCTGAATGTAATCTCAGATGTAGTCACATTTGAGATTACATCCAGGGCAGCGAGACTTCTTGTGCTTGTATGACTCTTAACTCTCTCAAGACTCTTGTAACTCTGGTGTATTTCTTGTGTGTAGATTATGGACTTCATTCTCTGTTTTATAGGCGTCCAAGACCTTCCAAAGAGTCCTAATAAACATGGAAAGAAGATATATACAAATATATGACAAGTATATCACTTATGTTAGGAAACAAGATAAATATCAAAGAGTCCTAATATATCTATACCATATCAATATGAAATCTTTCCTAATCTATTAACCACTCAATCTTACCATAAGTCTAGAAAGGCAAAACAAATCAAAATCCAATCTTTTATTTTAGGAAAATACTTGGCCGAAATAATCGCCCTAACAATCTCCCACTTTTTGCCTTTCTGGACAAAACATATATCAAGCACAAATCAAACAACCCCCACTAAATCGCATGCACAAAAATCTCCCCCTGAAACTCATGCTGAACAAAATGCAATCACATTTAAGAGCACATTTCAAAACAGCAACAAACATCCAGCAAAGCAATCAAATATCAAATATCCAGAAAACTTCCCCTAAATCGGAAGCATCACAATCAACCTTTTTCTCCCCCTTTTTGTCCAGAAAACATAAGTAACAATCATGTATGCTCCCCCTCACTTGGACACGTAAAAGTTCATTTCATATTCAAAAATTTGAGGAGAGTAAATGATCATAAGACACTGAGAATTTTGGAAGACAAACATCGAAAAGATGATCAAGAATAAAAAAAAATCAAGATTTTCTATAAAATAGGATTCCCAAAAATCAAGATTTTCCATAAAAAAGAATCCTACACAACAATGACACTCTTAACCAAAGATATAGATAATTAGGAGCAAAATCTATTCAAAAATTCCAAGTCCTTCAAACCGTGTATAACCCACAAATTATTATCCATCAAGATTTTCAAGATTTTGGGAAGAGAAAAATATCACTCTCAGATTATATATGGAAACCAAATCTCAGTAAAGAATCCAAAATCAACAGGACATGCAAAACCTAATATGCCTAATGCAGCAAAAAGAAAAACGCACACAAGAGGTGAAAAGTGATGCAGCAATGGATATAGGTTCAAATGTCATCCCATTTTGAGTCACACCTGTACTAGTTGATTCAATGAATCGCAATCCGAAATCCCAACTTATCAAATTTTTTTGAGTTTTCTTCAATTTTTCCGAGTCTCATGAGGGAGTTAATCAATAGGGAGCTTTCACTCAAATGCCAAAGGTATCTCTTTTTCACATGATCATGCTTTTTTTAGACAACAATACACTTGAAGAAATTGGTCACAAGGAATAGCTTCACACAATCGGTTGATAGCTTTTTCCTAGAAGGCATCCAAGCATGATCAAGACTTTATTCACAACTCAGCTACTGGGAAAATATCATCATTTTTTTCTTTTTTATTTTTTGAATTGGAGAGATCAACTCACACCAGTTTTCCAAGGGAGACAATATATGTGACTAGTTCGAAACATCAATCCACTTTTTGCATATATGCATGAAAGCTTACAATGAAGGGATGCCTAAAAAAATAAAAAAGAAATAGAGGAGAAGAAAAGAAATGCAGCGTATGGATGTCACAGTGGATATGATGTACAATGCTGTGATATCTCGTGTAACATTTCAGAGAATACACAAACCAAGAGACTTCCTTAAAGTGGAAAATCTCTCAAAATCCAAAGCCTTGGTGAAGATGTTAGCAAGCTGATTTTCAGTAGCAATATACTCAATTCAAATTATATTTTTCTCAACTAAATCTCGAATAAAGTGATATCTAATATCTATGTGTTTAGTACGAGAGTGTTGGACAGGATTTTTTGTATCAATCACACTCATATTATCACAATAAATGGTTAAAATATCACAATGAAAATCATTTCTTTTCTATTGAATCGATCATAATCTTCATTCAAAGCATTATTCCGAAAATCATCTTTCAAAGCATCAAACACATTTTTAGGCTCAGAAAAAGTGACACAACAAGAAGTTCTTATCATTGAACAAGTAGAAGACAAACACATTAGTCTTACCATATCTCGATAGTTTACCCTTTCTTTCCTTCTAGTCATTATGCCTTCAGATATATCACCTATGACTTGAGAGATTGGATGATTCTTTTGAATTCTGCTTGGGGGATCTCGTTTTTCATTGGTGATTAAATCATGTCCTGCCAAGTTTGTTTCAACTGGTTCGGTGTCAAAATTAGAGTCTGACTCAGCTGCAGCAGACACAGATGTGGGCTTAGATGCCGTCACATTTGGATCTACATTTGAGACAGATGTAGATGGGGCTTTAGTCACATTTTCAGTTACACATGTGCTTACATCCATCACAGGTGCAGTCACAACAAATTCGAGCAGATCTCCAACATTGTCTTCTTCACTCTCATCTGCAAGACTAGAAAGTTCATCGAATACAATATTTACAGATTCCACTATCGTCTTTGTCCGAAGTTTATAAACTCAACATGCATGGCTATTTGAAGAATAGCCTAAGAAAAGACTTTTGTCACCCTTTGAGCCAAATTGAGCAATGTTATCTCGATCATTCAGGATATAGCAAATACAACCAAAGACATGAAAATATTTGAGGTTTGGCTTCTTTCCCAAAAATATTTCATATGGGGTCATCAAACTTCCAGGTCTCAAATATACACGATCGGCAATATGACATTCAGTATTTAGAGCTTCTGCCTAAAAACCTATTGAAAGTCTTTTAAAACTCAACATGACGCGGGATGTCTCATGCAATGTACGATTTTTTTCTCTCTGCCACTCCATTATGTTGTGGAGTTTTAGGTACGAAAAATTCATGAGAAATTCTCTTTCTATCACAAAAAGACGTGAAAGAAGAGTTCGCAAATTCTTTACCATGGTCCGACCTAATTCTAACAATTGTTAGCCTATACAGATTAACAACTCTTCTATGCCAACTTCTAAATACTTTAAATGTTTCAGATTTCTCACGTAAAAAATAGATCCAAGTAAAACGTGAAAAATCATCAACAATCACAAAAAAATATTTCCTTCCACCAATACTTTCAACTCTAACGGGACCCATAATGTCCATATGAAGCAATTCAAAACACTGCGTGGTATTGAAATGAGATAACATTTGGTGTGACACTCTTCTTTGTTTACTCTTTTGACAACTTCCACACACATTAGCATTCTTCATGCAAAATCTCGGTAAACCACGAACAACCTCAAATTTTACAAGATCCATCATTTTCGTAAAACTTAGATGACCTAATTTTTGGTGTCATAGGTCAGATCCATCTGTGTGTGCAGTGTGACAAATTTTTTTATTAACAAACTGATAGCAGTTATCAGATGATCTTAAACCAGCAAGAATACACGTGTTAGATTCATTAAAAACCTCACAAGATTTTTTGTTGAATTTAACATAGAGATTATCATCACACAATTGGCTAATACTAAAGAGATTAGCATTTAGACCATCCACATGCAATACATTCTATAGCCTAGGTAGGCCATCAACATTCAAAGTTCCCTTTCCAACAATTTTTCCTTTACCTCCACCTCCATAAGTCACATTACCACCATCATGTTTCTCATAGTCAGTCAAATACTCCAAAGTACCTGTCATGTATCGTGAACACCCGCTATCAAAGTACCAAGATCCTGCAATGTTAGATCTCAAAGAAGTATAGATAACATGACATTTAACATCAGATTTCTTAACCCATACAGATTTGGAAAAATTTGAAATGTGATTACGAGGATGTCGTAACATATCAGATGACATCTGACATGCAGAATTTTTGTTCACCAAATCTGATTTCATTTTGTAACAAAATGGCCTAATGTATCCAGGAGCATGACAATAATGATAAATAAAGTGGCGTTTATGAGGTTTAGACTTCTGTAAAAACTCTTCTTATTGTTGGAGGAATCTGAAGATTCTCCTTGTTCTTTTGCTTTAACAAATACAGGAGTTTTATAACCAATGCCAACTTTATCATCACTACTCAAAGAAAGTATATCATTCAGTTTTGATTTCCCAGAATTAAACTTTTTCATGGTTTCAAGAGAATCTTCAAGTTTAGAATTTACCTTTTCGAAGTCAAGTTCTTTCTTGGTCATGGAGGCCTCTAACCTGGTAATTACTTCCCTTTGATCATCATTCTCCTTCTTGAGTCGACCATTCTCCTTTTTGAGCATTTCATTCACTTTAATCCTCTTCAGCCAATCTCTATACAACTTTGTGTACGTGTCTTCCAAGCTTTATCCATCTGATTCATCATCATGTTCAATATCATCAGGAGCAGAAGTAGAATTGAACAAAAAAAGGTCAGAAACAGTTAAGATTTCATGTTCTTCAGATGTGATCAGAGAAGGTGTGATCACATCTCGGACCACACCTCTGCAACAACTGAAGGATTAATTTGGAGAGACTTTCGATCTTTCACCAATGTGGTCAAAACCTTGTGACCTTCTTTCTGGACAACGTTCTCATCGTCAGAATCATTGTCACTTAAGGTGACACTCAAACTCATTCTCTTTTTCAGAAAAATATTTGGACAATTTTCAACATAATGATCATATCTAGAACATGCTCTACATCTAACAGAATCCAGAGTTTTGTTATCAAACTTTTTCTGATTTTCAACTGAGGGACGAAAAATAGGGTTATTTTGAGTATCCATGCTAACAAACACTCATGATCAACACTTAGTGTCGTCAAGTGTAGGCTCTGATACCAATTGAAAGAATTATAGCACGGATATTTACCAAAAATTTTGCAGAGGAATGATGTGATTGCAGATGTGGTCACATTCACAATCACATGCAGCGGAATTTTGAAAACAATAAAGAGACACACGAAATAAAAATTGTCTACAAGCCAACAAGCTTGTAGACGTGCTAATATGGCAAAACTTTCCACTAGTAAAAATCATTTGATTCCGTATACAAAATACTCAAATCCAACTAATAGAAACTCAACGAAAAACTACTATCTAGAGTACATCTGATCTATGTAATTCAACTCATCCAACAATAGACATGTGTGGACTTCGTTAATCACAATACAAAAACAATGGATGAAAAACCTAACAAACACAATTGCAGGGCTGAATGTAATCTCAGATGTAGTCACATTCGAGATCACATCCAGGGCAGCGAGACTCCTTGTGCTTGTATGACTCCTAACTCTCTCAAGACTCTTGTAACTCTAGTGTATTTCTTGTGTGTAGATTATGGACTTCATTCTCTCTTTTATAGGCGTCCAAGACCTTCCAAAGAGTCCTAATAAACATGGAAAGAAGATATATACAAATATATGACAAGTATATCACTTATGTTAGGAAACAAGATAAATATCAAAGAGTTCTAATATATCTATACCATATCAATATGAAATCTCTCCTAATCTATTAACCACTCAATCTTACCATAAGTCTAGAAAGGCAAAACAAATCAAAATCCAATCTTTTATTTTAGGAAAATACTTGGCCGAAAATAATCTCCCTAACAAGTAGGATTGCTAGCGAAATTCTACTTGAAGGTTTCATCCATTCGTGTGGACTATCTTTGGAGGAAAGACGCTTGGATTTCACTTGTTAGATGTTTTGTGAAACACTTGTTACATACGTTTTGTTAAATACTTGATATTGTTTTATTAAACATTTGCAGATATGTACTAGATACAATCACTTGAATGTCATGTTTTGTTTTAATTAGTTATATGTTGTTTTCTTGTATTGTGTTTTGCTTTTTGCATATATGAAATCAAAAGTTATATTACCGCATGTGAAAAAATAATAGGCACAAAATAGAAAATGCATTAGCCGTGGTCCAAAATTACAACGGTTTTTATGATTTGTAAAACTGTTGTAATACTTCAAAACTACTACGAAATTGATTTGTTGTTGAAATAGTTACAAAGTACAAAGATTTTAAAGCTTTGTAGAACTGTTGTGATACTTTAAAACCACAACGGATATTAACGTTGTGAAAATCATTTGTTGTATTTTATAATTCAAAAACAGTTCCCAACCGTTGTCCTTTAGCATCTAAAGACAAACAAAAAGTGTAACAAATGTTCTCAAGGCTATACTAATTCTTTCATTGAGAACAGATATACTAATTCTTTCAATAAGAAGTATATACATCAATTTACATTAAAATCAGATTCACTCATGTATATGGTCTTGGACGTATTCTGCCCACTCCGATCGCACTTAATCAATTTGAACTTGAGAATACTCAACCTTTGAGAATTGTGAGAAAACATATGTTATATAATTACAACTCCCAACACTTTTAGATTTATGCTAAAGTTGCTAAAATAAAATTGATAGGTTAACTAAAGGTGATAGTTATACCATGAGATAAAGAATTGATAACAAAATAAAATTTAAAACTCTCAGCACTTTTAGAATTATGCTAAAGTTGCTAAAATAAAATTAATAAAATAACTAAAAGTGCTAGGTATACCATTAAAATAAATAAGGACATGATAAATGCCTATAGACTCCGGTTTATAACTGTTGTTAAAATTGTTGTCTTTAAGAAAAAAATGACGCTAATTACAACGATGTAACCAACCATTGATGAAAAGGATGAATAAAAGTTGTCTTTTGAAAAATATTAGGAGCTAATCAACAATGGATTACAAAATCATTGTCGAAGACCCAAGAAAACCCATTGTCAAAAAATAAAAAGACCGCTAATAGACAACGCTTCAAGAAAGTATTATCTTAGACTCGAGTGAACTGTTATCGTTAACAAAAAATCCGTGCATTGGCATCGGTTTAACGAAAATTCGTTGTGAATACGTATAAAGACAACGATTTATCTAAAATTCGTTGTCTTTTGGGTGTTCTTGTTCAGCATTTTTCTTGTAGTGATCCCACCAAGTCCGATTCTCAACTAAAAAATATTTTTCGCGCAATCCATTTTATTTTTTCCGCCCACTATTTTAGTACTTAAGTCTTTCAAGTTTTAGAATATTATCATAAGACAAAAACTTGTATGGGAGCATTGTCCACGAAACAGATTTATATATATATTTAAATCCAACCCAAACCCATTATTTTTATTTTTTTTTTTGTATTTTGTATGATCTGTCTCATGAACATAATGTTGTTTATAGAAATTGGAAAAGCATTTAACAATAGCTTATTATAAAAAAAATAGGGGTATTGATTTTTTGGTACCTGAACTATAGGTGTTTTGCTACTTTGGTACCCGACTTTTTTGACTTCCTATAGTACCCATAATTAGCTAATTATTATTAGTTGGTACCTAATGATAACCGGCGGTGAAATTTTCCACCAGAATTTGCTCACGTGACACACATGTGTTGGACTGAGGGGTTTTTTAGTCATTTCTTGTTATTATTTGTTGTCCGTTGAAATTCTCCAAAAACACTGCTAAATATGAAAAGCCCCAAATCACGATTTTTCTAGGGTTTATGCATTTGGGTTTGAAAAACACGCAAATTCCTCCATTCTCTTCGATCGTCTTCCCAAAATCAGTCTGAATATATTGCAAAGTGAAGTTTCGAAACCAATACAATAATGGGGTGGATTATTCGAGATAAAAAAAAAATTGACTCTCTCCCTCCTGGAGCTGCATGCCCTGAATACGGTATGTAAGAACCATTTTTTGTATTTTTTATGTTTTTATTCTAGGATGAACATGTATAGTGGGTTCATTGTTTTAAATATCAAAAATATTTTTAGGGTAAGTGCTGGGTGTAAAATCTGAATTTTAAAGGTCCTCGTTGTAGGATTGTTTGTGAAATTGTGTTACCATTGTTTATTTCTTGATGTTTTCATGCTTTTTGTTGTATCAGGTCCTGACTCACAGCATTCTACCATAAGAATCCACCATTCTGGAGAATTTTTAAGGTTAGGACATACATATTATGTTGGGAAAATTGCAATTTTGGTCCCATAACTTTGGGGGGGTGTCAAAACTAGTCCCACTCGATTTTACTTTTTCAAAAACACCCTGTAATTTACGAATTATATCAAAACTAGTTCCACTTGATTTTACTTTTTCAAAAACACCTGTAATTTACAAATTGTATCAATTTGAGGACAAATCCCACCGCCAATTGGAATTTTCGCCGGAATTCGTCACGTGATTAGCACGTGACCTGAAATTTTGGGGATTTCTCACCCTCCTTAACACGGTGAAAATAAAATGCCAGCGTGGAAAGAGATTTGAGGGGGAAAAACTTGTCACCGAGATTTGGAGGGAAAAAAACTCGTCAACACCCTGTAATTGGGCATATTTCTTTGGGGGAAATGGTGGTGACGAGTTTTTTTCTCTCCAAATCTCTTTCCATGTTAGCATTTTATTTCCACCATGTCAAAGAGGGTGAGAAATCCCCAAAATTCCAGGTTACGTGCTTATCACGTGACGAATTCCGGCGAAAATTCCAATCGGCGGTGTGATTTGTCCTCAAATTGATACAATTTGTAAATTACAGGGTGTTTTTGAAAAAGTAAAATCGAGTGGGACTAGTTTTGATACAATTTGTAAATTACAAGGTGTTTTTGAAAAAATAAAATCAAGTGGTACTAGTTTTGACACCCCCCCCAAAGTTATGGGACCAAAATTGCAATTTTCCCTATTATGTTGGGGAGAATATGGGGTAGATCATATTGATTTTTGTGATCCAGATGAGTTGTCATTCCTTGAAATCCTTAGTATGGCACGAGAGCTAGGTTTAGAGAGATGTAAAACTTTTCATTATAGTAAATGTGGGGTAAGTGACTGTCAGTCCTTGTTTGCATTACAAAATGACAGTGATGTTATATTCATGGTTAATTTTTTGGATGAGAATAGGATGACAAGTTTGTTTGTTGAGTATATAAACAGTAAACTATCAATTGTTGAAGAGTTGCATGATGAAGAGTTACATGATAAAGATCTACCTAATGTTGATGAGCCTTTAAACTTTATGGAAGATTTTGTCCATGAAAATGTGGAGAGGAATGAGGGAAGTGACACAAAAAACAGTGATGTTGGAAAAGGTGACATCAATAATGGTAGTGATTTAAGTGACAGTGATTGTGCCCAATCTATTGGATCAGATTCCTCATTCTCTGAAGGTTTTGTAGATAGTGATTGTGAAGTATCTGAAGATGATGACATGTTATTTGATGATAACATTGATGCTGAGGTTGAATGGGGGGTTCACAAATGAAAAAAAAACAAACAATGAAACAGGTAGTAGCAGTCATGCTAAAGGTAAAAAAACTGAGCGCATTTGCTAAGTGTGGCAGATTAGATATTGAGAATCCTAAATTTAAGCTAGGACAATGTTGGCCTGATGCTGAGACATTTACGCAGAGTGTGAGGGCATATTCAATCAAACAGGGCAGGGATATAGCTTTCACATTAAACATGAAGTATAAAATTCAAGCCAAGTGTAAGCATGATAGTTGTCCTTGGGTTATCTATGCATCAAAGGTGAAGAATGAGGACAACCTTCAAGTAAAAACATTTGTTGGGAGCCACAAATGTCCTAGGGTTCAAAAAGTGTCTCATGCAACACCAAACTGGCTAGCTACCATGTACAGAGAAAAGCTGGCTTCTAATCCTAAATGACCTGTTGATTCCATGATCATGCAGAAAGACATTAAACTTGCCTTCACTAAGTGGCATATGTATAAGGCAAAGAAGATTGTGCAAACTTTAAGTACTGGGACTGATGTAGAACAACATGGCATGTTGTGGGCATATGCTGAGGAGATTAGGCAGTCAAACCCAGGAACAACTGTGAAAATAAAATCCAAAGTGTTGAATGGGCAACCATAGTTCAAAAGATTCTACATTTGTTGGGGTTCTTTAAAGAGAGGATTTTTGGAGGGATGTAGTCCTGTGATATGCTTAGATGGTTGTCATCTCAAGACTCAGGCTGGTGGTATTTTGTTGAGTGCAGCAGGCATTGATGCCAATAACTGCATGTATCCATTTGCATATGCAGTTGTTGAAAAGGGAAAAAAATCATGGTTGTGGTTCTTATAGTTGTTAGTGATGGATTTGAACATTCAAAACAGTTACCATTGGACAATAATGCCTGATAAACAGAAAGGCTCGATTGATGCTATTGAACAATTTTTGCCAGGATGTGAGCATAGATTCTGTGTCTAACATTTATACAGAAACTTCAAAGCTTCACATTGGGGTCTATCACTGAAACAGATCTTGTGGAAGGCAGCCAGGGCAACAAAGGTCGTTGATTTTAGTGATGCCATGAATGAATTGAAAGCCAGAGATGTGGATGCATATAATTGGATGGCTCAAAGGCCTGCTAACCAATGGTCCAAGTCACACTTCAGTTGCCATTCTAAGATTGATTTGTTGCTAAATAATATGTCTGAGAGTTTCAATTCAATGATATTAAGGACTAGAAACAGGCCAATCATAAGCATGTTGGAGATGATAAGACTGATGCTAATGAAAAGAATAGGAGTTAGGAGAGATCAAATGAATAAGTACACTAGTGATATTTGCTCAAAAATTGCAAAGTTGTTGCAAGAAAACAAGAAAATGGCAATGGAGTTTATTGCTCATTGGAATGACCATGACCAGTTTGAGATAGAAAGTTCTTTTGGTAAAAGATTCAAACTACATTTGGGAGATAGAACATGCTCTTGCAGGAGATGGGATCTCACAGGCATTCCTTGTGCACATGCAATATCTGGTATGTACTTCATGGGGCTGACACCTGAGGATTTTGTGGACAACTGCTACAAAAAGAGACTTTTTTGAAAACATACAACCACTTGATGGAAACTCTGAATGACTGTGACATGTGGCCTCAGGTTGATGCAGAACCATTGCAACCACCAGTTTGTGACATGTTGCCTGGTAGGCCAAAGAAAAATGATAGAAGAAAAGATCCAGATGAGCTGAAAACCAAAAAAAATAAAATGGGTTAGAAATCACCTGTGAAGTTGACTAGAAAATGAGTTGTCATTACATGTTCTGTGTGTCATAAACAGAATCACAATGCCAGAAAATTTCCTCTTAGGAAAGAGAGTCAGCCCACAAGTCCAGGATTGGATGTTCTTGCTACAAATGAAGCAGAAAATTCAAGGAAAAGAAAGGTATGTCTTGTTTTCACAATGCATACATTTAGTGTTGTATTTTCTGCTTATATAACATATCATTGCTACTATTATTGATTATACAGGGGAGAAGCAAAAAATAATATCCTACTATTATTGAAAAAGAAAGTCAGCCTAAGTCACAAGCATTGGTTGTTTCAAACAAATAGTCCTGCTAGAAATACCAGGAGTATGTCTGTTTTGGAATCCTCAAGGCAGTCAACAATACCATCTCAATCTACAGTATCTCAAGGACTGTCCAAGATATTAGAGGTGAGAAGAAAGTTGCGGGTAATGTATGGATTTTATGTTGTTGCATATACATTCAAAAATTATTAATCATAATTTCTCCAATTTTGACATTGAATTTGTAGGTGAACAAAAAACTAGCAGAAGTGGGGCACTCAAGTGTCAACCAACAAAGCCATTGATAAAGTGCCACAAAGAATCATAAAGAAACAAAAGCAGTCAGTTCCAGAAAAGGCTACTTGGAAACCTCCGGGGAGAAGTAGTTTGACCCAGAATGTTAGATTCTCAACCAACAAGGGTCAATCATCTAACAAGAAAGAAGTTGGTGGGGAGGAAGAAGCACCAATTTTAGGGTCTTACTATGTAGCTATTGGTGATTAGTTTAGTTTCTGTTGATATGGTTTTTTGGCTTTTTGAAACTCATGCCATATTGGCACAATTGGTTTGTGCACCAATTAATGTTCTTTTTGGCCTTTTGAAACTTATGCCATGTTGGCACAATTGTCTGGATGTTATGGTGTATATTATGGGATGTTAGAACTATTGGTGTGTCAACCAATTGATGTTTTGGATTATCTGGATGTTTTGTGACTTTATGACAATTATATGATAATGGAAGTTCTTTCATCTTACTGAGTTCATTTATTATGTCAAATTACTGAGTTCATTCTTAATGCAAGAACAGTTAATGTCAAATACTATGATCATGTTGGCACAAAATGACTGCATTAACATCACCATTAGCCATTACAAAGGTTGCATTAACATTAGTCATTACAAAAAATGTTGTGTTGCATTAGTCATTACATAGTCATCCTACATATATTATGCATTACATAATTCCTAAGCCATTACATCATGAGGTAAACAACAATCCAAGATAGCACAAGGATAGTCCACATCCACCTATCCCTTGACCTTTTCTTTTTCAGATCATTCTCCAACTTTTCCACTACATTCTCAAGATTTTGCACTTCATATACAAGCTTCTGCACTTCATCTTTCAGCTTCACCACTTCATTGTCATGTCTGTTAATTCGTTTCAGAAGTCCAGGAATGATTTGTTGAGCCCTACTGCACATTGGGGAATCAATCCAAGAAAAGTAGTGGCAACTTCCTACTTCCTACAAAATTACGATTTTTTTTTAAAAAAAACAACAACAAAAAAATCAGTGTATCAACCACAGATTTTCAATTTTTATAGCACTGAAAACCATAAATTCACAACTAAAGCTGAAATTCGAGATTAATTTATATAAGAAAGAAAATTGAAAATTATGGTTTCAAAATTTACAAACTTACTCGAAATTTTGTACAAGCTTTGTACCTCCTTCCCGGATTTAGATCAGTCCATGAAGTTTTCACAATCGAATTTCTACCGCAATGGCACAAATCTTCCACCACATACTCCGATTTATGCCTCCACATCCTCTCCTTTGTGTCTGTGAAGAAGAAACCAAAATGGGAAGAATGTATTCTTTTTAAAAATCGAATTTCAAGTGTGGTTTGTGGATAAGTCGTTTTTGCCCATAATAATAACAAGAAATGACTAAAAAGCCCTCCAGCCCAGCACATGTGTGTCACGTGAGCAAATTCCAGTGGGAAATTTCACCGCCGATTGTCAATAGGTACCAACTAATTTAGGAAGTAAAAAAAGTCGGGTACCAAAGTAGAAAAACACATATAGTTCAGGTACCAAAAAATCAATACCCCTAAAAAATATATATAGAAACATAAAAATACAGAAAAACAAAACTATTAATCACAACTTTCTGAACTGCAACTTCTTGAACAGAATTGATAAGCCGAGTCGAGATTGGGTCTCTGTCCACAAGACAATTACGTTTTGACTAGTGCTCACGATCCGTTGGATTGTCCCAAAATATAAAATGACTTTGTCTTCTGTGTAATAACACCATTAACACAGAACTTAAAATGCTAAAAAGTGAAAATATGGTAAGAGCCCTTAAAAAGGAAAAAAAAAACGCTTTGTTGTTTGTTGGAGGTGCTCGAACGAACAACCTTCTTGCAAATATGTAAAGAGCAACAACCATTGCACCAGATTTCTTCTTTAGGAACAAGGGCAACCTTTTGAGTGAATATACATATCATTTTTAAACAATTAAAAAAAATTGAGGTGGGGCCGCTAGCCGGTAGGGGGTCCTGTGTGGCGGCGGCCAAGCCAGGATGGCTCTGGACGCATGTTTTCTCAAATCTAAATTTCCAACACTTAAGCCCATGAGGCGACCTCATATAAGACCATCTCTTATTATGAAGTGGATGTATTTATATATGAGTAAATGCAATTATTTTTTTTGAAATTCGGCAGTGTCATAGCAAAGACTCGAACTCGAATCTCTTCACTGAAGAGTAATACTCGTGGCCATTGCGGAGTAAATGCACTAAAATTTACGAAACCAGAGTTCCTCAAGATTTTCTAACAAAAAAAAGGCAGATGACAATTTTTTATTACACAAAATCATATGCACCAGCCTCCATAAACACATTTTCGTCATAATTCAATAACTGTAGGTTAAGGACACATTTGCTCAATATTCTGAAAAAGATGACACATTTTTAAGTTTCCGGGATTTTTCCGGACTTTTTACACTCCTCCCCGCTTTATTATGACAGTTTTATGCTCTCGCTATTATTTTCCAGATTTTTTCACTTTGTTGTTTTAAGGTTGTTTTGAACATTTTTCATCTAATAAAATTTCAGTGACAAAATAATGTCCGTCCCATTAAATAATCAATTTTATACTGAAAAACTTATAAAAAATAAAGAAATATACACATAAACAACATTAAAACCAAACAAATTGAAAATAATATAGAAACAATACATAAATAAAAAAAACATATCAATTTTTTATCCAATCCATTGAAAACGTCATAAACATGGAAACAATTAATAAACAAAACAACATTGATAGTGTATAGAAAAAACTCAAAAAAGAAACATAAAAATATAGAAAAAACCATATGAAACAAAAGAGCTTAAAAATAGGTAGAATTTGCATCGATATATCGAAAACTACATGGAAACAACAAAGAAACATCAGAACAACATTAAAAATAATATAGAAACAATTAAAAAAAATGTAAACAATATATAAATACCACATGAACAAAAAGAGCTTAAAAATAGGTAAATAATATACTAAGACATTGAAAACTACATGAGAACAACAAGAAAATATCAAAACAAAATTTAAAACATTATAGACAACCTACAAACAACAAAAAATATATATAAAACAACACATGAACAAAAAAAACGTAATAAATAGGTAAAAGTTATATTAAAACATTAAAACAACATAGAAACAACCAAAAACAAATATAAACAAAAGCGAAACAACATAAATAATATATAGCGCAAACTGGAAAAAAAAAGGTAAAAAAATTCAAATAATATGCATGAGCATAAAAAATAGAGGAAAAAGTAATAACCCCCCAAACTATACGCGATTTTCTACATTACCTCTTAATTTTTTTTTCTATTTAACCCCTTCAACTACATGAAAATTTCTACGGTCCCATCCCATCCTCCCCGCCGGCGGATCTGATGGGAATATCCATTGGCGGGGAGGAGAAGAGGGCACCGTAGAAATTTTTATATAGTTTAGGGGGTTAAATAAAAGAAAATAGTTTAGGGGTTGGTTTCAAAAATTGTGCATAGTTCGAGGGTACATTAAAATTTTCATAGATTTCTATATTTATACTTATTGTGCATTTGTATACAAATAAAATATTAAATTAAATCATAGTTTTATAATTTCACAAGTTATTATGCATGATTTCTAAACGAATTACTCTTACTCTGAAAAATATTTAGACACTAAAATAAACATTTGTTTAAAGCAAAATAAAGAATACAAGCTTTGAAAACCCAATCAAATATAGAAATGACATTCATCTCCATTATATGACTATTTTTATTCGATGAATAAACAATAGAATGGTCAAGAATAGGGATGATAATTTCGACTCGACCACGAGCACTCCCCGCCCCCCGCTCCGTTTGGATCGCCCCAGCCCATGACCCTCGACGGGGCATGTCTGGGTATCACTTCCACCCCAGGGGGTACCCGCCCCGCCTATGTTTTTTAATATATTTAATAATTTATGTAAAGAATATTTTATAAGTATATTAAAACAAATTATTCATTTTTTCTATTTAAATTTATTTAATGTGGGTTAGGAGGGGTCGACCTGACCCGCCCGTGCCCCGCGGTGGGTCGGTCCATCCCTAATCAAGAACCCAATAAACTGAAACACCATTTTGACAAAATCAATGAAATTATAACATATTATATAAGCATACACACATATTTATGGGCACACATTTCAAGCATTTACAATTTGATGTGCACACGGGGAAAAGTCGAACCTGGTAAGCTAGTAAATCTAAGAATTGAGGAAGAATTAAATGAAATTTTAAAGTTGATTTACTACTAGAGGAAATTTTAATATACCCCTAAACTATGCATGATTTTCACATTATCCTAAACTATTTTTTTTCCTACTTAACCCCTTGAACTACACGAAAAATTCTACAGTCCCATCTTTTTTACCAGTCGGCGAATCTGACCAGAATATTCTGCCGGTGGAGAGGAGAGATGAGACCATAGAAATTTTCATGTAGTTCAGGGGTTTAAGTAGAATAAAAATTAATTTAGAGGACCGTGTAAAAAATCGCGTATGGTTTGTGGAATTTATTAATTTTTCCCCTATAAAATATCAAAAAGCCAACTGAGAGCGTACATAACTGAAGTGAACAGTCATTTTTACCGGGAAAATAAGGTAAGTGTTGACAATTTTTGTCAATGACTTTTATGTTGTGGGCAAAGAAAGCCCATATCAAGTCGTGGGCCCCGAAAAACTTCGGATAATATCAATCAGCCACAAAAGTCCACTGGATTCCCACAAATCTGCAAAATGAAGATGTATGCGGCGACGTTTCTTATCCCTCTGGAACTAGCAATAATTTCCATTCCAAAATCCAAATCACTTGACTCTAGTTAACTACCGACTTCCACTTTCTTCTTCCTCCTACTAAGGGCCTGTTTGGTTTTACGACTCGGATTGGATAAAATGTCAGGATTGCACCGTTCGCTAATCATATAAATTGATTATTGTATTTGTGATTGAAGATTGAGAAATTTACTTTTAAAATTTTAAGTAACCTTGTATAATTTTTTATTTGACATTATTGATTGTGTAGGAACTACCTCTCACCTTTTAAAAATATTTTACAAAACAATTTAATATATATATATATATATATATATCCGACAAACCCACACTTAAACCAACAACATGATGTGTTGTCTGCTTGCCGATATCCACAACGTGCAATTGGACTTTTCGTGCGATGACTCAGTATATGACAGTTCTGGACTAGGACAAGGGCAATTGGACTCTCAAGAATGAAGTTCGTCCTTTTTTCTTCTTTTAACAAACCCACATACTTAAACCATTTCGACTCCATAGTGCTGTTGAGGGGCAGAAAATTGAGCACACATCTTTGGAAACAAGGGATAACATGATACTAGGGGAAGTTTGGATTAAATTAGGGGAAGCTTGATAAAATGATGAAATGAGTAATGGATTCAATCATGGGCCTTTTTATAATTATAGGCCCTCAATGGATATTCCAAAAACATGATTTGGGTTTGATTAAGGTACTTATCCAAGTTATCGTTTTGTTTAAAAAAAAAAAAGTGCTTATCCAAGTCAATCCAAAAAAAACCAAACAGGCCCTAAACGGCTAAACCTACCATGCCCGAATAATAAAGCTCAAAATAAATAAGAAAAAAAAAAGGAAAAGCAGTAGACAAAATGGACACGCCATCACGTGAAAATCACGTGCATGTTCTTATCCTCTTCTTGAAAAGAGAAAAAACAAAACCACCCTTCATTTTGGGGAAAAAAAACATAGACCACAAATATTCGCCACGTGTCGATCCATTATTCCCCAGTTAAAGCTTTTCTTTCCCCTCTTTCCTCTCAATTCCTTCATCGTCACCGGGGCAACGCTCGCCGGAGCTCCTGCGCCAGCAGATTGGGGGCGGAGAGGTGGGGAAGGTGACCTTCTATATCCAACATGTGCACCGTGCTCCGCCCCCCGAGGTGGTTCTTCAGGTACGTCGCAACCGACGCCGGCACCGAAACGTCCTTCGCCGTCTGAATAATGGAGCACGGCACCCTCACCAGCCCTAGCACCCCTCTCAGGTCGATGTTGAACACCGTGCGCGAAACGAATAGCGTTATGTCCGGCCTCATATTGAACAGCGTCCGGCTGAACTCTCGCACCGCTTCCGGCACGTCCGCCCCCACCGCCAGCGGCGCGAATCCGTTCACCCACGCCGCGTAGTTCGCCTCCATTGCCGAGAAAACTTTCTCGATCTCGCTTTGCTCGAATCCGCCGTGGTAGTTCTTATCGTTCAAAAACCTGCAGTACGAACATTTGTTTATATAAGTGGTTTTCCATTTGGGATGAATTTTAGGGTTACTTAATTCCTACGCAAAATCAACTCAACTATTGCCGAAATTTCACGCAGCAAATGTTCGACGAAAGTTCAATTCCGCTCTATTGCGAATCGGAATGAGAAAAAAAACAGAGAACACCAAACAATTGCAACAAATCGCCTATTTTACCTCGGAGAAGCGCCGATGAGGACGAGCTTAGTGAACAGCTCAGGGCGGCGAATCGAAGCGAGAATTCCGATCGTGGCGGAGATGGAGTGACCGACGTAGGTGCATCGCTCGATGCGAAGCGCGTCGAGTATGTACAGAAGGTCGTCGACGTAGGCGTCGAGGGTGGTGTAGCGGCGGAAATCGAAGTAATCAGGGTTGACACTGCCGGCGCAGACCAAATCATAGAGCACAACACGGTGATCGCGCACGAAGAACGGCAAAATGCGCTGCCACGCCGATTGATCGGTGCCGAAGCCATGGGCGAGAACTAGAATTCTATCGCCGGAGCCAACCACTCTCACGTTCAACGCTTCTAACAAACTATGCCCCATTATTTTCCTTAAATCTCAAAACTATTCAAAAAAAAAAGTATTTGTTTTTCTTTAAAAAAAAGAAAAATTGTTTGAGAAATGAGAAATTGAGGGTAATCAATAATGTATCGGGGTCTAAGGAGAGGTTTTGGTGTGGACTATTTATAGTGGATAGTTAGGAGCTGTTTGGATGGTATTTTTTCTTTTGCATGCTAAAATGACTTGACATTTTTTGAAAGAAAGTGTGACTGACAGTTGAATCTGGGATGTGAAAATTTGTGTGGTGACCAGGTTGCCTAGTTTGGATTTTGAGCTTATAGGGGAGGGGTTTGGAGTTTTGGACTCATTCACTTAAATTTTGCGTGATTAAAACAGATAAAAGAGACAAACCTTGATTCCTTCCACATTCAAATGAAAATTTTAGTTGGAATTTATTGGAGGATTGATGACATTTCTTCTTGCATAAAATGTGTGATAGGTTGACATTTCAATATGCAATCAATGATTAATTATTATTATTATTATTTTTATTTAAACAGCTAAAACATTTATGAAGGCCCAATAGAATAGCTCACATGTGCAAATGACATGAGTGATGTAAAATCCGTTTCGTTGGTATTCAAATCGTGGGGGTTTGAATCCTACTAGTAACAAGTTGTGTTGTGACTTAGTCTAAACCAACTTAGGACTTTGGCTCATTGAAACATATTTTGCGATTTACCTCCTCTAAAAAATTCTAAATGTGGGACAACAGAGGCCCTCGGAATGGGATTCATCCTTTGTTATTAACTCTATTAAGAAAGGATAGGTTTGAGGCGAGTAATTACTAATAAGTACTCTAATTTAAGTTATGTGGGACTGTAAATTGTAATGTCTTGTTTATGCATTAGGGAAATAGTCATGAATAGCCTAAATGATATAGCATGGATACAATTCTAGCCTTATTTATTCAAAAAGATCAATTTTAGACATTTTTCTTATTATAATCCCAAAATACCCCTTATACAAAATTTGGAGGCAAACTATGGTTTTATCAAGGTTTTAAAGGCCGTAAAATGGTATCAGAGCCTAGGTTTATAAAGAACTTTTAGTTAAATTTATTATATTTATGTAATTAACAATTGGTGAGGAGAATTTTCTCCAAGAAAATGGATCTGGACAATTGTCCAAGATGTCTACCTTACAGGACATCGTCAAATTTTAGCGATGTATGCACAATAACACCAATACAAGATAATATATTGGAACAATCAATATATTGAAAAGGAACTTGCAGGAGCCCATAGGGAAACCTTGAGATACTAAGATAGACAAGCCGCATATTATATGAGTTTCCTTACGGTAATTTTACGGAAGCATGTTGGGCCTGATATGGTCGTAATGGACTATTTCCATTTTCACCTGTAAACCTTGGTTTGGAACTGAAAAAAAAAAAAATCAAATATTATATGTCGATATGATGAATTGTCAAGAAGCAGTCCATGAAAATACCCATCAAAATCATGAGTCCTGATGGAGTATCAGAATGGAGCGAGATACTTCCAGACACATCTAAGTTCTCAAAAGATCTTAGAAAAATCCAGAAGACGGTGCAGAATTATGACAACCGCCATAATCATCTACCAACACAAGTTCATCAATCCAAAATCAGATGGAGACGATGGTGAAATATCAGAAGGAAACTCTTGAAATCCTTCATGATATTCAGAAACGAGTAAAGAATCTAGAGGACAGACCAAGTCATCCAGAGGAAAGAAACGTATTGATTTCGGAATAGTACTCTATTTACACCAAAATGGGAAACCAATCGAAGTTGTACGAAAGATGACAGATGATGAAAAGCTTATCGCTATCATCAAGGGAAAATCCGTCATAAACTAAAGGTGATGGATATGAAAAAGATAAATCTTAAAGATCTACATGACCTTACAGAATCCTTCGCAGGATTAGGAATTGTAAATTTAAAGATGGCAGGAGATGGATCAACTTTGGTTATACTTGACCAACATGGAAGACCACCTCCACCACCACCAGTAAATCCCAACGTTGCAGAAAGTTCGGGTTCAAATTATGGAGAGGAAAGAATACCCCACGTTGAAGATTTCACTAGAAGGAGAGATCCTATTATAGGAACTCGACAACCTTCCAGAAGGCCAAATTTATATAATACGCTTTATGGAAGATCACAGATCGATCCAACACATCCATATGGATTGATGCTAAATCTGGATATCCCAGATTTTAAAAATCGAGAAGTCATTATTGATGATTGGGCATCAGCTATGAGGATTACAGCAGGTACCCTCGATCTTACGAATGAGGGATTCATCTTACTCCTTGAGATGAGTCTTGAAGGATCTGTAAAGATTGCATGGGATATAACCAAAGCAGACATGAAAAGCACGGTCACAACTGGAGAATCATTGAAAAGGATTATCGATAATATGGCCAAATTATTCAAAATTCATTTTATCGGCATAGGCTATTTTGAGGGATTGGAAGAAGAAAAAAGAAAAAGATATAAACAAGCCCTCTACTGCCTTGAGTTACATGATATTTGTCATATTGATGAATATATCAAGTTATTCACCGAGTATCGATGGAAGTCTAAGGTGGGAGACAAATAAGCTTTGCAGCTATTCTTTGCAGAGATTTCGAGTCCCTGGAGAAAAATGCTTATCAGGGAATACAAAAGTGCACCTGATTTAGATACAGTGGCTAGAAGAATGTCTTTCCTAAAGGCCAAACTATCTGAATGGTGCCACCAGGCAGCACTATGCAGGAATTATAAAAGATTACGAGGAATTAACAAAACAATTCCTATATGTTGCGTAGACGATGATATCCCAACAGTTATGGGAGGTCAACCACGGTGGCATAAGAAGAAGAAGAAGGAGAGAAGCTATCCATACAACCGTGGAAGTAGGTCTTCATGGAGACCTAGAAGGTTTTGGTCAAAACAGAAGGCCCGAAGTTACGAATCAGGGCAAAGATCAGCACCAAGCAAGAGTAGAGCCTCTTCATCAGGTTCAAATCAAGGAAGTACCAGCAGAACCCCGGGAATAAGAACTTTCAGACGAGCTCACACCCGAGCTAACGAAAGTTTCAAAAAAAATAATGTAAAAAAATAAATAAATTATAATATATTTTTTACATTATTTTTTTACTATTATATAAACATTATTTATTAATTATTATATTAATTATTATTTATTTTCATCTTTATATTTTATAAAAAACTTGTTCGCCTTATTTTTAGCTTCACAGCAAGTGTACGGTGTAGTTTTTAGAATAGGGTAGCAATGTCGTATCCACGGAGACTAATAAATTTATGCATTAAGTATTGGACCAAAATAGTCTTATTTTTATTTAGACGATCGTAGTTGGATGATTGTTATGGAATTAAAGACAAGATATACTACAAAAACACAAGGCAAAAATAATAATATGGAGTTATCAAGAGAATGAAATAGATTCTCGGGTTATGGTTTTGATTAATATCTCTTATTGTTATGCGATTTAATCAAAGCCAAAGTTATTATCAATATTCCTATAAGAAGATCACAAAAGTATTTTATCCTCCCTCTTGAGATGTATATAAAACGTAGATTGAAATATCTATGCTAGCATCTCTACTCAACAATAGATATACAACTCCCAAATGTACTAAAGATCATAAATCCTCACAAATATCACAAACCTCTCAATTATGCAAATATTCATGTCATGTACTCAAGATCTAATATTAAAGCTCATCTCTCGAATTATGAATCAATATATCAAACATGCTAAATCATTGGCCAAATGATAAAACAAGAATAAGCATAAAGTACTCAAATAGGCTTCAAGACAATAACCTCAACTAAGATTAAAACATCCAACAAGAGTTCATTAATCTACTTCCGAAATCCAGAAATCACAAGAAGTTTAGCTACTCATGATGTTCAAACAATCCATAGACAAATTGTTCATACAAAACTCAAGCTAAAATGAAAGATTGATATACAAAGAATGAGAAAACTTAGGGAAAGTAGATAATCTCTCGATAAATCTTCGATCTTTAAGCTCCGATGTGACCCGATTCTTCCCTTGATTCTTCCTTGATGAAGTTGATGTGTTTCTTGTGTTCTTGAGTATATTCCAGCCTTGTTCTCCCCTGGTGTAAGCCCTAGAAAGTGGTATTTATACCTTTTAGAAGCCTAGGTCAATGTGCTGTCAGTTTTTGGACATTCCAGCACAGACGCACGGTCCGTGCGCTTCACACACGATCAGGTCGTGCGTCAGGCCGTAAGAAATGTTGAAATATTCGATTGACGCATGGGTCGTGCATCCCACGCACGAGTCGTGCGTCAAGTCAAAATATGCCCACCAAAACTTCCGAATTTGCTTATGGGGTCTTAATAAGAGTTGTAACCCTATCTCTTAGCTTTCCGTAGCCACTTGAATCAGCTCAATATTAATTTTTTAGAGCAAATTATGGTCAAAATACCAAACCCTGCCAGTGCTGAAATCCAGACGCGTTTGGACGTTTCTTGAGATCAATCCCCTCGTTGTTTGATCATCCATGCTTTTTTTGACACACGACTCATTACTATGACTCTAGAATAAATATAATTGGCCCACAATATCGCTTTGACCACTTAAATGACTCGAAACAACGGAAATTAACACATAAACTATGAGATAAAACAAAAACAACTCAAAGAACTCAAACACAACACAAAACTCTAGTCTATAAAGTCCAAATCAATGGTGTAAAACCAACTGAACATCTGACTTCATCTTGATTTGGCTTCCAATTCAGTGTAGGCTATCAATTCCTGGTGGTTCTACATCGCAGTGCTCATATTTGCAATAGAAATACTCAAAATATCGTCAAATTCCTGCAAAATGAGCAAATCGTAACATCTTTTTCATAAAGAGAGAAAATAACCTATTTTACCGAGTTAAATCATGTTTATCTATCAATTATATCTACAAATATGCCCCAAAATACATGCAAAACTCACACCAATCAGACACGTGGAGCAAGAGGGCACATCTCAACAGAATGCCCAGAGAATAAAAAACGAGGAGTCAGACAGTTCGAAGCTACACCAGAAATCGAATAAGTTGTCTACTATCAAGATCTTACACATGTGTATCAATCTGAGGATCTACCCTCAGATGAAAGCATCTATGAAGAAGAGATCTATTCTAACGATGAAAATGAATCTAGATACAAGATCAGATGGCCACTAGCCCATTCTCCATATACATTTCGATTGGAATATTATATGATGAATACAAGACCGAGTATTTCGCCGCATATATTGACTCGGGTGCCGAAATATGTACTGTAAAGTCGGATGTTTTTTCTAAAGAAATTGGATAAGATTTACCAGCTATTGCAGGAAGAGATTTCTCTAAAAGAATTCTTATTCATAACAGAGTAATTAAACAAGCAGAAATCATGATCGGAGGCACAGACGGTACCCCATGGTACTAAGTGAAGACGCCACCAATCTATTTCCATGATACAGTAGCAGATCTGTTGCTAGGAAACAATTACCTACAAACATTTAAGAGATTCACACAAGAGAATGAGATAAGAAGACTTATTTTCACAACATTATGTGATCATAAGATTGTTGTCCAGAGACCGCGGGAAGCATTTTACAGAAAAATGCCTATTAATTTTTGTAGCAAGCGTGGTGATAAAGCCAAACATTGAAATCCAAAAATGGCGGATAAAAGAAGATTTGGTGATGCATTATTATACTTTCGACAATTTGGTTCGAAATAAAAAGATACAAAACGATGTGATAATGACTTGTATTCATTCATAATACAAGGAGAAGAACGAGTACCTCCAGAGGCTATTACTAAATTAATGATGCGCCTAATGGAGAATCCATAGAGTAATGTTAGCATAGAAGAACAAATAGCACTCGAGGATATCACGGAGAAGATCTAAAGGAACTCTAATGAAAATCCTTTGGCGTGGAGGGATAAGAACGAGCTCAAAGCTTCCTTAAAAGTTAAACCAGGAAAGGAGTACGAGTTCGTGAGATTCAAACCAATCCTTATGAACTAGGAGGATCGTGAGGATATGCAAAAGATACTTAAGGAACATCTTGACCTTAAGTTAATTTCCCCAGGAGTTTCTCCATACAACAGTCCAGGATTTTTAGTCAAAAATCATGGAGAAATTAAAAGAGAAAAGCCAAGACTTGTTATTAATTACAAAGGGATTAATAATATTTTGGAATTCGATGGATATTATATCCCAAGCAGAGAACATTTGGTTAACTTCATCAAAGGTGCCAAGATATTCTCAAAGTTCGATTGCAAATCTAGATTTTATCAGATTAAGATGGGTGAAGAAAATAAGAAGTTCGTAGCTTTCTCTACACCACAAGGACATTATTTTTGACACGTGATGTCCATGAGATTGGCTAATGCACCCCATATATATCAAAGGAAGATGGATAATCTCTTCAAAGATTCTTTCAGTTTCATGTTCGTATACATCGATGATATCTTAATTACATCAAAGAACATGAGGTGATGCATTATTATACTTTCGACAATTTGGTTCGAAATAAAAAGATACAAAACGATGTGATAATGACTTGTATTCATTCATAATACAAGGAGAAGAACGAGTACCTCCAGAGGCTATTACTAAATTAATGATGCGCCTAATGGAGAATCCATAGAGTAATGTTAGCATAGAAGAACAAATAGCACTCGAGGATATCACGGAGAAGATCTAAAGGAACTATAATGAAAATCCTTTGGCGTGGAGGGATAAGAACGAGCTCAAAGCTTCCTTAAAAGTTAAACCAGGAAAGGAGTACGAGTTCGTGAGATTCAAACCAATCCTTATGAACTAGGAGGATCGTGAGGATATGCAAAAGATACTTAAGGAACATCTTGACCTTAAGTTAATTTCCCCAGGAGTTTCTCCATACAACAGTCCAGGATTTTTAGTCAAAAATCATGGAGAAATTAAAAGAGAAAAGCAAGACTTGTTATTAATTACAAAGGGATTAATAATATTTTGGAATTCGATGGATATTATATCCCAAGCAGAGAACATTTGGTTAACTTCATCAAAGGTGCCAAGATATTCTCAAAGTTCGATTGCAAATCTAGATTTTATCAGATTAAGATGGGTGAAGAAAATAAGAAGTTCGTAGCTTTCTCTACACCACAAGGACATTATTTTTGACACGTGATGTCCATGAGATTGGCTAATGCACCCCATATATATCAAAGGAAGATGGATAATCTCTTCAAAGATTCTTTCAGTTTCATGTTCGTATACATCGATGATATCTTAATTACATCAAAGAACATGAATGAGCATCTCAAACATTTGAAAATATTTCAGATGTTTGTCACAATGAAGGACTAGTGCTTTCAGAAAAAAGGCAGTAATTGATACAAGATAGATTGAATTCCTCGGAATTGAAATCGATGAATTAGAATCATCCTACAAATTCATATTATGAAAAAGATACAAGGATTTTCCAGATAAGCTGAAAGACAAGAAACAACTTCAAAGTTTTCTCGGAGTTGTTAATTTTGCTGGAATATTCATAAATAATCTAGCACATTACAACAAGGTGTTTAGCCCATTGCTCAAAAAGATGCTACATTCAAATGGGAAGATGAACATCAAGAAGGAATAAAACAACTTAAAGAAGTTTGCAGAAAACTTTCAAAACTTGCAATTCCACAAGATGAAGATGAACTGGTTCTATATACAGATGTCAGTGACTATTGGTGGGCAGCAGTTCTTACAAAAGCCACACCAAATGGCGAAGTGCCATGCAGTTATTGCAACAGTCTTTTTACAGATAATGAAGCAAATCGATGGTATATAAACGAGAAAGAATTCTTTGCAATCAGAAAGACTTTCAAAAAATGGCCTTTATATTTATTGGCTAAAAAGTTTACTTTAAAAATTGATAATTCAAGTGTCAAGGCTTTTCTGAAAAATAAAATTGAATCAAAACCAGAAAAGGCTAGACTACTTAGATGGCAAGCTGAATGCCAAGATGGAGGGAATTGAAATTGATTCCATCCTCACAGCATCAAGACACCTCGATGATCATCTTGAGATGTTTCTCCGAGAATTTGACACTCTGGTCATCAATGCTGATTTGGCCGGAAGGTTGAAAAAGAATGATCAGGACAAAGTAACTGATCGCATACGAGCATGTGTTCGATCTCATTCTCATTTGAGATTGGCATTGCAAGGGTCACTCATTTGGGTCGCTAATAAGCAAAAGAAACGTTTAGAGTGCGGGGCTTCCTAACCCGTAGCAGAGGATTCAAGTACCTCTAGCACATGTCCTAAGCTGGCATAAATGTTAGCCCAAGGAAAAGATGATACCCCGGAGTCAAATCCCGAGTTATCATGTCAACCCAGCACGTCTGGGGTAAAGGACAAAGAGATCAATCTTAGGCCTATGATGGGTAATTCTAAGGTTGATACTAATGAGATTAAAGTTTCTTATTCTTGGCAGGAACATCAAACAAATTGGGAGAAACTTATTTCAAGATAAGGGATACATCTAGAAAAAACAAAGATAGACATTTTTGGAAAATATCCAAGGGTGTGGATGCTACCAAACTCCAATCCATACGAGGTCAAGCGGTGGTATGGATTTGGAGCCCTGACTTCAATCTATACTACCTGCCCTGCTTTCCCGGAGATAAAACTATTACCCAAATGGATCCAAGACGTAGTATACGAGTGTTGGTCTAACAATGATAGCCTAAAATGCGGCGATACTTTGGAACTGTATTTCATTAGTGCAACTCCAGAACCCGTGGGAAAAGGAAATCACAAAGCCTTTCATTACATTCGACTTCGAAGGCTAGACAAACAAGCTTTCAAAACAATCAAGGAAGCCAGTTTGGAAGAAGTTACCCTGGTTACATCTTTCACTGAAGATCAAATTTCAACAACACGAGCTTGGGGTTTATGGGTCTGATGGCTCAAAAGCTACTCTAGAAAACCATAGGCAAGTGCACCTATCGTTTTGTAGTATAGATTATTGAGTACCGAGTGTCATTCCCACGAGGATTGTAAGTACTAATAATTACCGTCTTTTTGTTATTTAATCTAGCAATTTTCAGAGTTTTGTTTGTTTAATGAAAATGAAAAATAGAGAATTTTAAAATAATTGCAACTTACAAAAGATCAAATAAAAATAGATTGTAGAATTAAGAAATCAAGAGCTAGAAATGTGTTTGAATATAAATCCCTTAAGCAAAAACCAACCTCTTTTAGTAAAATCTCATGTTTCATCGACCGTAGAAATTCCCGATTTAAGTTAAACCCTCTATCGCGCGAATAACTTCTAATCTCAAGTTGATTAATCAAATCTCTTTCTAGTTAAAACCCCCAAGACAAAGATTATAACGATTTGTGAATTCCCATATTAGGTTTGACCCTAATCCGGAAGATTTATGTCGCCCCTATATCTAGGATTGCATGCAACTCTTTTCACTTATATAGGTTCTATTTCACCATGAATCTCTCGATTTCCCGGATGAAAAATAAACTTCAAATCAATATTGCGCATATACCAATTTGAATGAATAAAGCATAATATAAGTGAATCACACAAAACATGAAGATTTTATTAAAAACATACAACCCTTAATCACAAATTCATTCTAGAGTTCATTACATTCAAACACTAGAAATTTAGCTACACATGGCTTTGTCAAAAGAGTATACTACACAAGAAGATATGAATAAAATGAACATGGTGTACTTAGCTCTTATTCAAGACCAATATAAGACTTCCTCCTTGGTTGATTGCAATGATGTTGAGCTCCAAACCTTCTCCTCTATTGCTCTTCAACTTCCAACTCTACCTCTCTTTTATCTTCTCAATGTATTTTGCTTTGAAACTTAGAATATACAATGAATATACAATGAATCTCTCTATCAATGAATACTACATGAATTATGAATATTTCCAACTCAAACTCTTGGCTTTTATAGGCACCATCTTTGTGAAAGAACACATCAATAATGCTAACAAATGCTCCACTTCCATGGTTGTTGGTTGAATCATTGTGTGCACATTCATGGTTGAGTTGGTTGAATCATTGTGTCCACATGACAATTGAGGGAATAATAGAGCTTGGTGCATCAAAATGAGGTGTAAAAGTTGCTCAAAGGTTGTCAAAAAGCGAGAAAGGAAAGTCTCCATAATTTCCGCCAAAAAAAAACGGTCCGGGACGAAAAGCACGCCCGTGCTTTAAAAGCACGGGTAGCCGTGTTTTTGAATTTCGAACACATTTCTGGCCGTGCTTGAAAAGCACGGCCTGGCCGCCGTGTTTGGTACGTCGGGTCGAAAAATTGCTCGTTTTTAACTTTTAAAAAGCACGGCCGTGCTTAAAAACACACCCGCCCGTGTTTGACCGAAAAGGCCCGAAATGACGCGTTTAGCTTGAGATTTTGAGTGTTTTTGCATCCGAAACCCCGGGTATGTTTTGACATGAAACCATGGCCCAAAATTCACCAAAAACAGCTCCAAATCATCAATCTACACCAATAAAAGCACCTCAGAGTAATGTGAACCATGTACAATCAAAAATTTATGAAACTAACGATAAAATAACTCAAATCATACTTAAATATACACATAAAACATGCATAAAAAGACCCTTATCAGGGTCTGTCTTACAAAAATAGACAAAGTCAAGTTTTCGTTCAAATTCTATCAGAATTTAGTGAATGGATCATTCTTATTAAACACCATGACAGGAAAAACAACAAGATTTGCAGAAGACATGTTTGAGAAAAAGATGAGTCCTCTTTGGGAAAATAAGCCGGGGAATAAAGAAACTCGTCGGAAATACTATAATATGACTCATATTGGCCACTGGGAAAATCACATTTACCCAAAATGTCTGAACCAGAAAGAGCTAGAATTTGGTAAAGGATTCCGGCCAAAAATTGACCGACGTCCCGAAGACGGAGAAGGAAAATCACAAAAGTTGCCAAAGTATCCAATAATTCGGGGACCACCAAAATAGTAGATTCCTCGGATTGGGTGGCAGCATGTGACACCCACTTACCAAAAAGACAAAAGGTGGGTCAGATCCAGCAATTGGCATCCAACTAATTAGATGCTAATAATTCAAGAATAAGACATATGCAATGACGTCATAAGATTCCTTCCAACTAAAGGACGGAAAAAAAAAAGAAATCATCAGATAATGGGAGCTTTATCAATATACTTTGGATATCAGACAAAGTAGAGCCCTAACCATGTGATGTTGAGTATGATTCCACTCATTTCAGCAAGTGGATGCAATAATAGATAAGATAGAGTCATCCTTACCTCTATATAAATAAGAGCTTGGGAACGCTAAAGACATCGAGCAACATCCCTTAATCTTCTAAAAGAAAATTTCATTTGTAAAAATAGTTGAGTGTTTATATTTTCAGAGCGTTTTTCAATTTTTCAGTTTTTCAGTTTTTCTGTTTATGTGTAAACGAGTGCAAGCCTCATATATGAGAAGCTAAACAAGTATTCTCCTCCCAAAATGAGATTACTGATGTAATACAATTCTCTTTAAGTTCTTAATAAATAAAGACTTCTGTTCAACATGTGTTCATAATGTTCTATTAGTTTATCCCTTTAAAGAAATATCTTATACGCCTGGAGTAGGAAACGAACCAAGGATGTGTTGAGCTGTTACTGAAGGAGTCGATTAACTTGTAGATCAGCTTCCCTGTTGGTGAGGTTGGACGGTGACGTCTGTCAAACGGTCTAGGGGGAGTAATCTATCGACTGGTGGCCTTGCAAACCATCTCACCCGGTGCGGTTTTTGGTCAAAGAAAGGTATGAATTTTAAGGAATTTATTAATTTCACGGAAGCATGTTGGACCTAAAATGGTCGTAATGGACTATTTCCATTTTCACCTATAAACCTTAGTTTGGAACTGATAACATAGAGTTGTGAGATCTTGTAAGAGTATGCCATGTTAAGTTTATCAGCTGAAAACATGATATGATCCATTTAAAACCTCTATATAAAGATTGAATTTAAGTAGGTGTAACAATGCCATGAATGAAACATGTGACATAAATTGGAGAGTGCTCATACTCTCTGATATATGGAATGAATATAATCATGTTCTCTTATTTGCTATAAAGGGTATATTGGGAACTTACAGAGAAATTTGATTCCTTTTAATAAAAAAGGTTAGAATTGAAACTAAAACCTTAAAAAAGACATTCATGAACTTACCCTTGGCGTTATCCAACATCCGAGTAGGAAATAAGCTTGGGCTAGCTGCCCTAACCAATATAAATTTCCCTCCTAAAAACTAATTTTTCAAATAATCAAAAATCATAATACATACAATTTAAAGAAAAAAATTATTTGCTAAATGTAGTAGACTATAGGGTGGTACTTTCATGTGGATGGAATTAGAATGCACTACCACTCGGTCCAAGAATTTCAATTAATCTAGTTTGTTCATTATGAGCCAAGTTTTCCACAGCATGCTTGATCCGTCAAATCATTCAGTCTAATAAGGCTATGCTATAAGACAAGTACGATAGATTCAATTTTTCCTTTTTTGTCCTTTCTTCTTGTTGGTAAATTTAAGAGTTGTACAAATACTTTTTTTTTTTTTTTTTATAACTAGAACTTCTGCGCTACGTCGACTATTTCTCGGAAACAACAACTTCGCTTCTCATTGCCGCCGCCAAGGTAAATCGCGGAAATGTGCACGATCGACCAATTTTGGTCTGGCGACGTACAATCGATCCTCCCGGTAAAGAGAACAATTATGTTCGACCCCAATCTACTAATAACGATCTCTCCCCGAATCAAACCCATACGGATGCTATTCAGTATGAGTTCCCACCAAATCTTCACCAGCTCGCACATGTCCCGGGGAGCAATTTGATGGAGCAGGGATTTGAACCCCTGACCTCCACCCCACAATTACTTGTGGTGGCCAGGTGGGCTAAGCCACCTGGTTTGTACAAATATTTAATCCGTTTCGTTCTATCTTAGCAAGTCAAATATAATGGTAACCAGGGACGGATTCAGAAATTTTCAGTGACACACAATAATTACAATTATAAACTATATCAAAAATAATTAATTGATTCATATTTTATATTATAAACATAATTAATATGTAGTTTTATAAACTTTTATCACACTAATAATGTTATATAACACTATAAATACTTTTCTTAATAATATTATACAATATTTTTTAAATTTATAATACTATAATATTATTAATATTTTGTAAATTATAACTTTAGGATAATGTAATATAAATAAATAAATATAAAAAAGAAAAAATCTACAGGGGCACGTGCCCCACTAATAGGAGTTGTAGCTCCGTCACTGATGGCAACATGGAGTTACAACAACGAAGAATGTGTTGAAAAAGTAATTTTCTTTTTACATTTTCACTTTATTAGTAAAAAAAATGATTTGAAGTTAACGATTTCAAATTCATAATAACAAATCCCTTAAATTTGTTTGGGTAATCTCAAAATATAATGAATTCCAAATCCTTAAATTACTGAGCTATTTTTTAGTCCTTGTGATGAATTTCCAATTCATTTTAAATCATTTCCCCAAATTCTCTCTCCAAAATATTTCCATCCAATTGCAACCTAAAAGCAAAATTTGGAGAGTTCTAAAAAATAAATAGTAGGAGCCATAAATTTGAAATTAAGGAGACATTATCCCAAAAGTCCCAAACTCACACCATATTCAACAAAATTCACAAAGTCTCCTCATTAAATGTTCGTATTGAAAAGAACAATTTATGTGAAGGTCTTGCCACGTGATTAGTTGAATTAAGACAAACCAAATTTTTCTATATTTGTTTTTTTCCTTTTTTTGTCATGGAGTGGAAGATTAGTACAACAACAAAGTTAGAGGTGGTAATGGAAGTGATAGCAACTAAAGCACAAAGTAAATGGAAACAAAAGTTGGTGGTAAACTTGAAAACACGAGTCTTTAAATATTTAGATAGGATACATCTAACCAAAAGAAATGAACTAGCTTCCCTCAAAAAAAAAAAAAAAAAAGAAATGAACTAGCCCATTTCACCGTATATGCGTGGTCCCAGCCCAACTATATAAATGTATTTAATTTAATTTATTGCTTTGATTGCAACCCCCAATTTCTCAATTTTGTCACTACTCAAAAAAACAAAAAAAAAACCCATGTCCTTAGAACTATGTAGAAAGTAAAAACGAGTTTTATGATTTTCTCATGGAATCTCCATTCACTCCATATTGAAATACTAAAAAGAGAGTAGGGTCATATGTTTGAATAAGAATCTGATTCAATGGATGTAGCCTTCATTCATAAGCTGGTCTTCAGTCTTGACTGCCTGCGACATAACAAGTTAATTATTAGCGACGTCTGTATTGTACAAAACTGAATCCAATATATTTTCGTAGAGCGTAGAACTAAAATACAAAAGTAATAGTTTTCATTTGTAATGGGATTAGACGGTGTAATTATAAATCTTGTGTCCACTATTTAATGGTGTAAGAAAACAATTAAGGTCGTTTGAAGCAATAAAAAAGAAATCATTACCGGACCTTTGTGAATTAATGTATTATTAGAGCATCTCCAACGATGGCTCAACAGTGGCTCCAACGTTAATTATCTCCTCCAACAATGCGCCAGATTGGGAGCAATTATGTCATTTGCTACAGTGCAATACCAAAAATGGCAATTCACTGTAGCAGGCATAGTCAGACGCGAAAGATCTGATAACTATTATTTTTAGGTATAATCAGACGTAATCATAGAAGATAATTTAAAAAAAAAAAAGGCTTAACTAGACTAGTGTGAAGGCATAAAGGTAGAGGCCAAAACACTTTTTTCCTACACAATGCCACATTGTACAACAACGACATATGCGGCAGCTAGCGGCAGAACAATGGTGCAGAGGTCGTACATTTTACAGCCGTAACCAATCTGAAGGTTCCATAATGTCTTTATGACTCACTACCCCCTTATCTTATCCACAATGTCACATTCTTCACATCCTTTTCTGTTTTTTCTTTTTCCATTTTTTTTATTTATTAATTTTCCTAAAACTTGCATCTCCTCCCATTGCTATCATCTCTTCAATGGCCTTAGAAATTAAACAAGGATCGTGCATAAAAGAAATACAACGAATAATAGGTATTTAGGTTTGTCGGCACATATTAGTATTTTAAATGTTAAAATTAGTATTTGGGATAATTACAACAACTCCATTGAGGTTCGGGTTAATTACAAAACAAAAACAAAAAAGTTTGAAAATTACGAAAAATAAAATTCTTGAGGTTTGATCCGTTCTACATTTCTCTCCTTTATAAGAAAAATAATATTTCAAACCCCCTTGATATTTATGAAAATATTACAATTACCTCCTTAAATTTAGAATATAATCAATATATTTTTTTGTAATTTTGATACAACTTTATTTTATTTTCTTTTGTAATTAGCCCAAACCTCATGGGTGTTTCTGTAATTATCCCTAAGTATTTTAGACAAAAATGTTCATACTATTTACATGTTCGATAATTTCATTGGTAATGTGTTAATTATAATTGGATTTTGTCGATATTCTATAGCTAACTATAAAATTTTAGTGACAAAATCATTTATGTAGGTAAATTTTGTTGATTAAATAAAACTTTTTTTCTGTAGTGCCAAAACTTTCATCCTCTTCGTTGACCTAAAGATCGTTTTTCTTTTTATCAAATTTGAACATTCCCATCGTATGAAATTTCACAAGTGACGAAGATTTTTTTTTTCCTACAATATTTATTTCTCTCTCCTCCCCCTATTCATAAGATTGTGATTGGTTGTGAAAATTTTCCCAAAATTTTCATTTTTGAGTGAACATTTTATTGGAAGTGTGATTGTTTATGGGAGAAATGAAAAATTTTCAAAGAAAATCTCATTTCTTTCCAAAAAATCTCATTTTTCTCTTTATCCTTCTCAATACCTACTTATACTATTTATTTCTCTCTCATCCACCTATTCATATAAAGAATTCCGATAATTTCTTTAATTTATCACTATTTTAATTATTTTTCTCGTACTTTTGATAACAAAAGGTATAAAATTTGATCCACATTGCCTATTTTTGTATCATTCTATTTTACACTATTTTTTTTATACAAAGTTTCACAAACAATCAACATTTCTAAGATATTCTGCATCACAATTCACATCAACATAATTATTATTTTTTCTCTACACATTTAATTTTCACTTTTGAAAGAAAAAAGTTTCACCATTAATCTCTCAAAAAATTAAAGTGGATGGAATGATAACACAACCTATCACATCCTAAATTATCCTTTCTCCTTTTGGAAAGCATGCGCCTTGATACCCCCATAGTCACTCCATTTATTTGGGTTTTGCGTTGTGAGAATGTGACATTTTGGGGCACTAGCAATCCTCACCTTTGGATTTGACAATCATGGATAAGCTGAAAACTGATTGACCCTTCAAACCTCCAGTTCTTCGGATGATGGATTAGATGGGGTGTTTTTTGGCAAATTCGATGCTAGCCCATAGGGCACTACCCCAATCCATTCATATACCGACACGTGGCAAATTAAATCCTCCCCCTATTTGTTGGCGTACAGATCAAACTGTTCCTTTTTTACTTTAATTTCCTTTTTCCAGTTGAAATTAACCATGAACGTAACTTAACTACAGTTAATATTTTGTATAAATCTTAAATCTGAAAATAATCAAATCTTAAATTGAAAATAAAACAAAGATTTTATCAAATCTTAAATCTAAAAATAAAAGAAAGTATCTGTATCATATCATAAATTTGAACATCAAAGGAAGGATTTGTATCAAATCTTAAATAAGAAAATTAAAAAAAAAAAAAAACATTCCAGAATGCAATTCTCATTCTTTCTTCACGCAAATTGAATTCATTATTTCTTGACGCAAATTCACGGCAGATGGAAACTTTGAATGTAATTTTTGCTTCTCACACTTCATTAGACTATTAATCAGCTCATGGTCACGTTTTGATTAATTTTTTTTTCCATTATTTAGGTTTAGATTTATTTCAGTTCTAGGGATTTGAAACTTATTATTTATTGTGTTAATATATTTCATTACAGAGAAGTGTCGGGGCTTGTTTTTCCATGCTTGGGCTCGAATATTATATTAAGTTGTTTGAAAAGAGATCATTTTAAAGATAATGGATTATGAAGAAATCGAAAATATATCTGATTTCCCAGGTTTGTAGTTTTTTTTATTTCATTCTTACAAGAACAAATTGTTATAAAAGTAGTTATTTTAATTTAATTATAAAGTTTGTTTGTTGTTATAGATTTGGAGGAAGACAATCGTGAAGACATGGCCAATGGGTCAAAAAAACAATGTACTTTTGCGGAGTCGGCGATACCAAAAGACATTGATCAGGTACAATCTGTTGATGTAGTTGTAGATGAGTTGGAGGGTAAATTAGCGGTGGGCAATATCATGAGAAGTGTTGATGATGCATATTTATTGTATTGTAAATATGCACATGCTAAAGGGTTTAGCGTTAAAAAAGGTGATCAACGCTACTTTTTGCGTACTAATGAACTCCAAGCAAAGGAGTTTGAATGTTCTTGTGAAGGAGTTAAAGATGAAAAACGTTCTAGTCAAAGACTACCGATTTATCAAAAGCCAATAATTAGAACTAAATGCAAAGCGAAACTTAGAATTACAAGGGAAAAAGGGGGAGAGTGGAAGGTGGGTAGGTTTGATACAGAACATAACCATGAAACGGTCGCCGCAAATCAAACTCATTTGTTAAGATCATCACGTAATTTGTCGCATGCTAAGAAGTCTACTTTAGAAGCTATGGTAAATGCTGGAATATCAATGGCTAATGCAGTTTCTTTCATGGAAAATGAAGCGCATGGACCACAAAACTTGGGGTTTATTCGAAAAGATGCATATGATCACCTTAGTCGTTTGAAAAAACATACAAAAGTTGAAAATGGAGATGCTTCTGCTTTGCTTCAATATTTTATAAACAAGTCGAACAATGAGGCCTTTTTTTACTGGAATGTGCAATTAGATGATGATAATAGGGTGATAAATTTTTTCTTCAGAGATTATAGATGTCGGGTTGATTACGAATATTTTGGTGACGTTGTTTCAGTTGACACCACTTATAGAACACATAGGTATAATTTGATATGTGCTCCCTTTGTTGGCATAAATCACCATAGGCAAAATGTGATGTTTGGCTTGGCCTTTATGTCAGATGAAACGGAATCTTCTTTTGAATGGTTGTTTAGCACATTTCTTAATTCTATGAGTGGTAAGCAGCCTGAAACAATTTTTAGTGATCAATGTCAAGCAATGATGAATGCAATAGAAACAATATTTCCATGTGCACACCATCGTTTGTGTCAATGGCATATTAATCAAAATGCTCCGTCACACTTAGGAAACTTGAATGGTGACTCAATGTTTAAACATTTATGGCATAAGTGTATGAGTCATTGTGAATCTGAAAAAGAGTTTGAAGCTACATGGAAATCTATGATGGATCAATATAATCTTGGATCTCATAAATGGCTAAATGGCATGTACAAGTTGCGACATAAATGGGCTACTGTTTTTAGCAATCAAAAGTTTAGTACGGGGCTTTTGGCTACATCTAGAAGTGAAGCTACAAACTTAGTATTGAAAAAAGCAGGTAATAAGAGTATTTCCTTGTATGATTTTGTTCTTATTTATGAGAAGATTCAAACTAATTGGCGTGCTAAAGAGAAAGCCGAGGACACTCGTTGTCGACACGGAAAACCATCAATGATTGTGAAAAATCATCCATTATTGAGTCATGCAGCTGATGTTTATACACTCAATATATACCAATTGTTTGAATTGGAATGGATTAATTCCTTGAATACAATATTCGATGAGCAGCCATTAGATTTTGTTAGTCCTTCGCTTGAGTTTAAAGTGAAGTCTCATGGTCAAAACTCGGCGATTAGACAAGTGGTGTACAATAGACAAAATCATGAAGTGAAGTGTACTTGTCGCAAATTTGAGTCATTTGGTATATTGTGCAAGCATGTTTTGAAAGTTTTCAACTATATGAATGTGAGTACTTTGCCTAAATCATACATAAAGAAACGGTGGATGAAAAATGCAAGAAATAGAGTATTTGATGAGGCTATTGAAGATAAAAGTGGAAATGGAAGTACCCATACATCTGAAATGGTATTTGTAAACCAAGCAATGAGGTCAACATATGATCTTACTATGCAAGCCAAAGCTTATGAGGAGACGAGAAATGTATTGGTTGGAATTATAAATAGTGCAACTCAACAAATAAATGCTTTGGTTGAAAATTTAAGTTTGAATGATCAAAATGGTTGTGCAAAATCCATTGTTGATGAAGAGGATGGAGATGAAGTGCTTATACGCAATCCTTTTTATGTCAAGTCAAGAGGACTTACAAATGCTCGCATAGTACGACATTGGGATGATAAGAGTAAAAGAGGAAAAGGGAAAGGGAAGGGAAAGACTGAAAGTTTTAGTAAGTTTTAAATTTCGATTCAATAATTATTTATTTCTATTGATTTATAAGTTCAAAGAGTGTTAGAATAAGACCTATTGATTTATTTATGCTTTTGTCTTTAGATATGAAAGGCACCAAAAGAAAGGGACAAAGCTCACAAGAGGGTACTCATGTTCGAAACTCACAAGAATCAAATTTCTTTCTACCACCGCAGCACCCGACTAGTTATCCTTTTCATATTCCATCATTTGGAACTCAATTTGCGGCAAATCAATCACACTGGCAATATCCAATTCAAGGGGTACATGCACTTTCTTATTGTTTCTACATAAATTTTATAAATACTAATCATGTTACTTGTTTTATTATGTATTTGTAATATAGGGAGTCAATGGAAATATATACCAGGGTGGTCAAATGAATTTATTCACTTATCCGTTTGCGGATCGTGATTTTTCTCAGGTATGATAACTATATATATATATATTTTTTTTGAAAAAAAAAAGTGTTTAGATTTTTCTCCTTTTGAGCTAATCAAATCTTTTAATATTTTTTTTTATTTTTTTCCAGGGTAATTGATCTCATTAGTTGCAGTAAAGTGAGACTTTTGAATGCACTGTAGTTTCAAATTTATCTCTGAAAAGTACGAATTCAATTGTACCACAGTGCAGTAGTAAAGTCTACACATTTCTTTTTATTTGAATGTTAAACTTGAATGATTGTCACACTTGCCATTTGAAGCATTTTGAAAATTGATATGCCCTCAAAAGGTTTCTAGCTTTAATGATTTGCTTCAGTGTTTATATTAGACGATTTTTTTTTTTTTTTACTGTATTGATAGAACATTTTTGGTTCTCATTTATGCTATATTTTTCAACTATTGATTTTTATTTCTTTCTTTTGATAAGTTATCAACACTCAAATTAAAAACTTCTAGTCTGCAAGCTTACTCCAGCAACAAATGAACATTCAACATGGCCATGTATGTAATTTCCATACATTTAACTTGTTTCTCATGGGAACCATGAGCTCCAAGTCCCATTTCATGCCTCTGAGCAAGTTGGATATTTAAAAAGATGAAAAACACTTGTCAACATTAGGTGTTCAACTATGTAAAAGTTCTTATACAACAAGAACTCAAATCTTTACTTTAAATTTCTTTTAAAAAAGAAGTCATTTTTTTATTACAGACCAACCAAAGGTGTTTGATGAATGACGATCCCTTCAGTGACATGCACATCAAGTTTATGAAAAAGTAGTCATCTATAATACCATAAAAAAACAAAGCCAAATTAAAAATATAAGTAAGATGAATATATGCCATGAGGTGATTCCATAATGATAAAAAAGACTTCAAGTTTGCAATCTATAAAAATAATACAAGGAAAAAAATATACACAACAAAATCAATTAGCAATATTGAACTTCAGTAATTATCACTACTAGCAAAACTCAAATTATTAATAAAAATGGCCTAGAAAAATTAAGAAACACTCACATTGAAATTAAGTTACACGACCTAAAGAGGGAAAGGTGATTGAACAGAAAATGACTAAGCTTTCATTATGACATTTTCTTTTGAAACACATATATTTCTTCAGAAAAAAAAAAAAAAAAGCTAACTTCTCATTTATCACCATCTATCCATCGTGTTCATACTATTCTCCCGTCATCCTCAACTACCTGAACCTTAATATTTTAGAATTGAAATGTTTGTATTTGAGAGAAAAGAAATTGGTTCCTTTATTTTGAGAGAAAAAATATCAGTTGAAAGTTCAAAAATATTTTAGAATTGAAATGTTTGTATTTGAATTTGAGGGTTTCAGTTTTGAAATTCAAGATGAAAATATTAAGGGGGGATTTTTTTTTAAATGGAGGGAAATTATAAGAAACCATGGTTAATTACTAAAACCAGCAAACAGGTTATTGAGGCCACTTCATTTGATCTGTACGCCAACAAATAGGGGAAGGATTTAATTTGCCACGTGTATATGAATGGATTGGGGTAGTGCCCTATGGGCTAGCATCGAAATCGTTTTTTGGGGGTAACAACATCCACTAATTAGTATAGTATTTTATTTTTGTGGTTCTTCTAATTTTTGGTAATAGTTAATGTTACAATGAAAAATTAAAAACCTATTAAACAATGTTGTAAAAGTTTTGACTGTTTTATATTTTAAATAATAATAACTTCCATAAGTTTAAGTATAAATTATTTTTCGTATATCACTTATTGATAATTAATGGTATACATATTCGGATGAGCCCAAGTTAGGCTGTTATATAGGACGAACTAACCTAATTTAAGATATTGACGAGGCTCAAGTCAAGGCCTTCGTGTTTAATGAGCCGAGTTGACTTAATTTGATAAGCCCTATGCATTTTAGTCACTTCTAAACCAATGACCTTGTATAAAATATAAGTAAAATCTTTAAAGCTCATGGATAATGGAGTCAGTCTATACTTCCCGATCTATCATATGTTAGCACTTAAAAAATGGTTCAGTCATGACACCTGGCCGAGCTCTATAGTAGTACCAGTTGACCAAGCTATTAAGTTAATAGCTTGTGATTGATTAGTGTTCGAGAAGATACCTCCTGGATTTGGAGGGTTTTATGAGATATGCATGTGAAAGATTTGAAATATGTCTGATAAAGGCAGTGAGGTCTTGACTAACTAAAACACAACAGAAAAAAAGGTTACATTTGGCGTAACCACAATCCTTATATGTGGCAGAAAAACCTATAAATACATTGCTACAGTAGTCAAATGGTAACTATTTATTTTTTACTTTTACTTTCTACTTTCATTGATTGTCTTCTCTATACCCCCTTGAGTTTGATCTGACTTAGGCATCAGAGGGTCTTAGCCAGGACCTCTTCTGGCTAGCCTAACATGTGTAAGTTTTTTCAGGATCTCTTATCTCAAACCCGATTAGCAGAAAGTCCAAGACCTGGAGGTAATTACTGATCCACATCAATGTCTTTAATTTCTAATTCAGGGTGAGATTAGATGGGGCCTAATCGAAAGAAAACTTAGGTAGTCAGGGGCATTTTTCGCTTGACACTCGCATTGTTACTATATACTTTTGCATTATCTTACTTTAAATAAAGTCTAGCCTAGAGAGGTTTCACCGAAAAACCTCCCGACCCCCTTCTAACACTTTGACTTGCAAGATTTCGACAACGGGTTAACGAAATTGCAGAAGTTCTCGGTGGTTTTCATCTGGAAGTCAGAACACATTATTTAGTCAAGTGCATAGACAAGAAGGGCCAAATTGGGCCCTACCCCCCTTTATTATTTTTTTAATATATTATCACTAATGTCTTTTCCTGATAAATAGTTAAGTTGTAGTTTATATCGGTTTTTTCCCCTTTACTTTTCTATTCAACCCATCCAATTTTCGTGTGGCGGTTCACCCTATTTTCGTGGTCCGACTAGTATATAGTAAATATTGACAAATGTTTCTTCCTAGTGGCCAGTTTAATTTTCACTAAATTATTCATAGACATATAATTGATTATCAGATAATCTAAATCCTAGTTTTTATTACTATTAAAATTTGTACAAACTATTATTACGACAAAATATGTGGTGTTAAGAGCTTTCGACCACTTAGATAAATTATAAAATATTGTAATAGAGGTGTAATCTCCAATCTCTCATACAAAGCGGTGACAAAATCACTATTCAGCATTCATAATAAGATATTTTAGTTTTCATAATTTATAATGAAATTAAATCTCAACCCATGTCAATTAAAGTACTTATAAAATTCAAGCCTTTTTTTTTGACAATATTTATTTTTTTCTAATTAATTCTAGTATTTTACTTGAAAGTATATAAAAAAATTACGGTCACCCACAAACTAGAAAGTCGTATCTTACATCAAGGGCCGATCATATCATTTTTTGGTCTAAGTCGAAATTTTAAAATTAGGTCCTCTTTTTGTACAAACTAAAAGACAACATAACACAATGAAAGAATGATTACAATGCAATATATTGATAATTCGAATATAGTTAAGCTAATATCACATCTCTGTTCAAAAATTCAAATAGTTATTTAAATATAACTAGCTTTATTTTGCCGCAAAAGCATTAATCAAGTCAGTATAATCAAGTTGTTCAATAATTTATTGAACGAACAAGTTGCTTCATTTATATTTTGTTCCCACCTTTCCAAAGCCAAATACATTCGAGCTCAGACGACTTTTGTAGATGCAAAGTTAGTAAGCATTCACTGTTGGGCTAGAACCATTCTTTAATCCATAGTGTACTTTTTATTATATATGTCTATATGTAAAAAGCATACAAAAAATGAGCCCTTAGATTTTATAATTTTTTCGGGCCCAAGTCGACCGACTCGCTCGACTAACGTTAGGAGCGACCTTGCTTACATCTAACAAAAACATAGAACAAGTCAACTCAAACCTACCACAAAGACAACATAACGTATCTGTAGTTTAGCTGGAGAAAAGGGGGAAAGTTATGTCAATTACATATATAATTTATCCTTTTCAAAAACTATGTAAATTTCTTTGGATCTCGGATTTAAATATATGTGGAAAAAACTGAGAAGAAAATTCTATCTACAGCTTATAAGGAAAACATGGAATGGAAAATTGGCCTATATGAATTCGTTTTCAGCCTCCTTTAAAAAAAATAGTTACGAAATTATAAATTATATATATATATATTAAGAATTTCAAGTATGGAACGATTAAAAACATAATTTCGTTGAAATTAGGGTGTGACGTACCATTCTTTATGGGATAAGTCTCTTGTCAAACCGTCTTACGGATCTATTTCGTTAGATGGATCTAAATACCCGGCCTGTGATCAATCTGTCCATTGACCGTACAACCACTAACACCACAACAATATCTGATGGCCGTTGCTAATACTTTTTAGAAGAGCTACTAATACTTTTTCGTAGAATTACTAATACTTTCCAGGAAAATACTAAAATATCTTTAATCGAAAAATCTAATATTTTTCAATAAATTATTAATACATTTTAGGGGAAATACTAATACTTTTGCCGGAAAAAATACACATTTTTCATGAGTATTATTAAAAAACTGCTTAAGGAGTTACTAATACTTTTTCAAGGGATTACTAATACCTTTTCAAGGGATTGCTAATAATTTTCGCCGGAAAAAATTAATAATTTTGAGGGTTACCTAATAGTATGTCACTGTCTAATACTTTTCAAGGGGACAATTAATACATTTTAGGTGATTACTAATGCTTTTGAGGGAAAAAGCCAATACTTTTTGTGAGGACTACTAAAAATATTGTTCAACAAGATTACTAATATTTTTCAGTTATACTATTAATAATTTTCAGATGTACGACTATTATTTTTCAGAGGAAAAAACTAATACTTTTAACAACCCATAATATTACAAAAATGTCACCAGTCCAGAGTAGAGCTGACAAAATGGACTGGCGGGGCGGTCCAACCCCGCAAAGAAAAAGCCCGCATGTTGGCGGGGGGGGCGGGCCAGCCCATCATTATGGCGGGCTGGAATATATTGGCCCAGCCCAACCCACCGCGTGCATTGCGGGCTAGGCGGGTCGGCCCGCACTAAAAATGAAAAATTTAAATAATTTAAAAAAATATTTTTTTTGCATATTATTAATTTTAATGAGTTAAATAAAATAATGTATGACAAATACATATTTTAAAACATATTACATACACTTTTATAAGAGATAAAAATATAAAATATCAATTACACTATTTCTTTTCTTCTATTTCTTCTTACATTTTCTCTCATTTTTTCTTTTTTAATTCTTGGCGAGCTAGCCTGTCGGCCCTTTGGCCCAACCCGCCAAGCCCGCGGCGGGCTAGCCCCTTTAGGCCCGCATTTTGGCGGGCCTCAAAATACCTAACCCGCCCCCACCTTAGGGGGCGCATTTTGGCTGTCCCAATTTGACGCCTCAAAATCCTATTAACCCGCCCCAAAATATTACAAAAATGCACTAGTGCATGAAATTGCAATAGAACTCGGGTAGAGTTGGTTCCGTCTAACGGAAAAGACCCGTTAGACGGTCTAACCCAAATTTTTGTCTTCTTTATTGAATCAATTTTTTCCTTCATTAGTTAAAGTAAAGTTTGTGTTGTTAGGATAATTAATTTATGTTCGTGTACAAGTGTGCGTGTTCCCAATCATACTATCCCACTCTAAACAAAAAAAAATACAACTCTTACGTCGAAAAATCAAATGTCAAAAGAAATGAAAAGACCACGTCCACTACAGAATTTCGAATGTACTAAAAAAAGATATACAACTCTTTATTAAACTACGACTTTTTTTTTTTGATTAGTTTGGCGGCCACGTGTCCATGCTCTAATTTGGTACTGAAAAATTAACTTCCTCAACCAATCAAAAGTAAAATTGACCCAGATATTACCCATAATAAGGCTACTTGCCAAAATGGACAGGCCCAACTAATACTACACAAACCTAAGGAAATAGTTTCACATGCAAATATATTAAGCGGGAAAAAAAAATATATTTATCATAATTATATATGTTACAATTGGAGGTATATTAGGCTAATTAATATTTTTCATGTACTCATCAACATTAAGAATAATTCACCTGAATAAATAAAACAAAAATAAGTACAAAGTCCAATGATTAAATTTGACGCTGACTACGTCTTTTGATTGAAAATATTTCAATCCGTTGGCCTGTACGATTTTTGCAATTTAGAGTAAATTATGCCCCCAAAAAAAAAAAATTGTTCACCCAGAGAAGGATAGGATAGGATAGGATAGGATAAACAAGTAAAAAGGCTATGTAATCATAAAGAAGGCAGGTAATGGTCACATTGTTAATGATTGTTTAGTAAAGGATTGAGCATGATTATATGGGATTATGCACGCGTGATTTAACGTTATATGTCGTGGATGGATTTATGTTTCATCGTGTGTTGCTTTTGAAACTTACTGTTCTATCTATACTTTGTGGACCCCATTTTTTCAAGCCAATAAAACACTTGGTGTGTATATTTTTGCATTAATTTGAGAAAATAAGAAAATTACAATTTTGTCCACGTAAATGTTTAGTGTGAATATATGAAACTAAACTATTTTTGTAACAAAATTTATCATTACATGAAATGCAATATTATTTGTGGATATATTTGAAAGTTTTTTTATTAAAAGGGGGGTGGGTTTCAACATCGGTTGTTAACCGATGTCAAACAGTGGAACAACATCGTTTACAAAATGATGTTTATTAAGAAATATAAGTGATGTTAAAGCCCCTGTTGTTAATATTTAACAACGTTTTGTAACCGATGTTGTTTCCTTTAACGACATCGGTTAGTAACATCGGTTCGAAACCGATGTTGGTACCTGCAACCACAACGGCTAATAAGCGTTGTTATTTTTGTTTAGTTAGGAAATGACATCTGTTCTATAAGCGATGTCTTAATTAGCATAACTGATGTCGTTTTTATTCACTTTCTAACCGATGTTGTTTGTTTTTAAACTGATTTCATTTCATTGAACAATATTTTGTTTTTTTACCCAAAAATCCCTGTAATTAACGACAATAGAACCAATATTCACCAATCTAAAACAACAAACAATTAAGAACAATCGAAATTAAAAAAATATAACTGCATTAAGCCATTCATTGAAAATGTGAACAAGGAATATAGGTAAAGGCGAAAATGTGGCTATACAAACGAGTACTTAAAGGGCCTTAATGTTGCAACATCCTCGTAGTTCCCAATTTGTCAACTTACATTGCAAATCCTTACTAGTAATGTTTATAAACACAATCTAATGAGTGCTAGTGAAAATAGAACAAACACATCCTCAAACCATCTTTCGACTCCTCGATCTGGTAAAACAACCTGAAAAGATGGATATAATATTAATTTTTAAGTCGAAAAGTTTAGAAATATTAACATACACATCACCCAACACATAATTTTACTAAGATTTTCACTTTAAGAGAAATAATAAAATAAATAAATGAACATGTAGGTCAATTAGGGGCCAATTATTTAAGTAATTAGGAATTTGAACTTCTTATTGTTAAAGGAGAAATTTTAGGAAATGATGATGTGATACAAGATTGTGGCAGTTAGGGATGATAGTGAGTCAGGATAAGACCCGACCCATAGTCATTTTTTCTCGTTTGGGGCGAGTTTGAGACGAATAAATGGGTTTAGTAGGGCCCGACATAGAACCAACTCATATAATTAGTATACCTGTGTATGATGATTTCAAAAGTTGCATAAATTTTGTTAGACGCTAGTCAGGCGCACGATATAAGAATGGTACTATTAATTTTACTTTTTTATTTTAATATACTTTTGGTTGATTTTTTGCCATCTAGGTCCAATTTTCGGCTGATGCGTTTTTTTACCGATATGGACATAATCATTTTGGCCTAGACCGTGAAAGTTGAATAAAGTCTTGAAAATTAAAAGAAGAAATTAATATTATTGACTACCCCTTTGTATCTCAATGTCTCTAGAATAGTCTATTGCATTGTATAAATAGGAGGTATGTTATAGTTGAGGTAACAAGAGAGAAGTAAGTAAAATCCAATTGTAAAACCAAGAATGTGTTGTAGCAACTCTAGTAAAATTCAATCAATAAAATCATATTTTTCAAGCCTATCATAGCTTCCGCACCCAACAAATTTGATATCTAGAGCCATAAATTACAAGCAGTCGTGTGCTACTTATTTCCATATTCAAAGCATTACAGTCGAGTGGTTCTGTCACATTCATTCCTACTTGAAACATAGCAAATTGAAAAAATTGCATTTGGCCAGTGTGGAATTAATTGCCGACGGCTGCATTTTTTAGTTTGCAGCAATTGTAAATTGCAATTGGAATATTCCTAGCCATCTGCTACAATCATACACCTTTTTCAATCAAAGTAAAACAAATTGAAAAAGTCATTTGGTCAGACGCGCGAGGCAGCGAGCGACGAAGTTTCAAGTGATCACTCTGTTCTTTGCTTAAACAAAATTGCAAGCCCATTTTGGAGTTGAAATAGCCCACCACAGAGACGTTTCTTGAGCAAGTTATTCATTTTTTTTATCAACTACACAGTTTGCCAGTTGATCAATGGCATCTACTTTATTTTCATATTCTCCAAGTCAAGTGCCTATTTTTGAAGGAGAACACTATGATTATTGGAGTAGCCAAATGCAAACATTCTTCATCTCTTTGGATATTTGGGATGTGATCAATGATGAAGAACCAATCGAAGAGGAAGAAAATTCGGCAAAATTGCAAAAAGAGCTCAAGAAAAAAGATGCAATGGCGCTGCGATATATTCAACAAGGTGTAGGAAAATCCATCTTTCCTCGTATCTTTGGAGTTAAAAAAGCCAAAGATGCTTGGGAAATTTTGAAGCAAGAATTTTAAGGAACCGAAAAAACAATTACCTTGAAGCTTCAATCATTGTGGAGAGATTTTGATAATCTCAAAATGGATGAAAGAGAGTCGGTTCGTGATTTCTCATCACGAGTCACGGAGATCGTGAACCAAATAAAAAGTTGTGGAGACACAATCCGAGATAAAAGAGTTGTGGAAAAAGTGCTACGGTGTCTTCCTCCCAAGTTCGATCATGTCGCTGCCGCTATCGAAGAATCAAAAGATTTGTCTAAAGTGACCATGTACGAGTTGATGGGATCGCTTCTTGCACATGAGCAAAGAATCAATCGTTCGGCTTATCCATCAACCGAACAAGATTTTCAATCCAAGCAAGAATTAAAATCAAGTTCGAGTAATCAAAGAGAATTCAAAGGAGGCTCGAATTACAAAAAGGGAAATGGCAAGTGGAGGCAAAATGAAAAGACAAGCAATTGGAATGGCAAGTCATCGTCAAGCTCCGATGATAATCCCACTTGTGTTATTTGCAAAAAATCGAATCATGAATCTAAAGATTGTTTCTTTAGATGTAAAAGATGCAAAATTCCTAACCATTCACAAAAGGATTGTTGGTTTCAAAACAAAGGAAAAGAAGAAACCAAGTTTTTGGAGCAATCTAAAGAGGAAATCTTGTTCTACTCAAGTGCCAATTGTGATTCCAAAAACATGTGGTATTTGGATAGTGTCTGCAGTAACCATATAACCGGGAATCGAGATATCTTTGTGGATCTCAATCCGAACATTACCTCCCAAATAATTCTCGGTGATGGCTCGCAAAGGAGTGCAAAAGGAAAAGGCACTATTGCTATCCAAACTAATGAAGGTAACAAAAAATTTATTACCGATGTTCTTTATGTGCCAAATCTTTCGCACAACCTTCTTAGTGTTGGACAACTTATTCAAAAGAATTTCTCTGTCCACTTTGATGACGGGAAGTGTCAAATTCTCGACAAAAAGATGAATGATGTCATAGCAAATATTGAGATGGAAAATAATATATTTCCTCTCACGATGCCGCTAAGTGAAAATTGTGCACTTAAAGTTGAAAATGCAGATTTGTCAAATCTATGGCATTTGTGGTACGGGCATCTTAATAGCAAGGGTCTTCATTTAATCAAAGAGAAAAATATGGTGATTGGACTTCCTGATATTCAAAAAATAAATCAAGTTTGTAAAGGCTGCGTTTACGGAAAAATGCACAAGCTTCCATTTCCAAAAAATTCATGGCGAGCAAAAGCGCTGTTGGAGCTTGTTCATTCAGATATTTGTGGGCCAATGCAAACTCCCACTCCTGGAAATAAGAGATACTTCATTCTCTTCATTGACGATTACACAAGGATGATGTGAATTTACTTCCTCAATCAAAAATCAGAAGCATTCTCTACTTTCCTCCAATTTAAAGCACTTGTTGAAAGACAAAGTGGTTTCTTGATTAAAACTCTGAGGACCGATTGTGGAGGAGAATTTCTCTATAATCCTTTCATCGAATATTGCAAGGCAAATGGGATTAAAAAACAGTTGACTGTGAGCAGAACCCCTCAGCAAAATGGCGTTGCCGAAAGAAAAAATCGCACAATTGTTGAAATGGCCAGAGGCATGCTAAAAGGCAAAGGGCTTCCAAATTTATCTTTGGTGAAGCTATATACACGGCGGCGGTGTATATTCTCAATCGATCTCCTACAAAGGCTGTCCAAAATAAGACCCCTTATGAAGCTTGGTACAAGCAAAAGCCAAAAGTTGATCATTCAGGGTTTTTGGCAGCATAGTATATGCACATATTCTATCACAAAGCTGTGAAAAATTTGATGAGAAAGGAAAAAAACTTCTCTTTATTGGCTATAGTGATGAGTCAAAAAGCTACCGCTTGTTGGACCCTAATACAAACAAAATTACAATTTCACGAAACGTCGTCTTCGATGAAACTGCAACTTGGGATTGGAAAGGAAGCAAGTTGTTGACTCAATATCTTATGACGATCTTTCAACATCTCAAGCTTCCTCACAAGTTCAGAATATTGAGCAAGATCCGAAAGTCTCTACTCCAAGAATTGGGGAAGAATCTGATCATGAAAGTCCTATAAGGACACGTTCCCTAAGAATGATTTACGAATCAAGTGAACTTGTCTTGTTCACAAACGAGACTCAAACAGTTCAAGAAGCAACTCAAGATTACAAATTAAGAGGAGGAAATACCACAAAATACCCTGATTTTTGAAAAAAAGACAAAAATACCACCCTATCACTAATCTACCCCATCTGGTCCTAAACTTCCCAAATATACCCACCCCTTTATTTTTCTTATCAGGTTTTATATGCTGACCCCAAGGCTTCAAAAACTTCATTAGTTTATTGCATCAAAATGTTTAAAATAAGAACGTTGAAATCTGATCACCGTATAATAATTCCACAACTCTGCAACTTCAAATAATCATCATATTTTTGGATCTGAAATATGGTGAATAAGGATCAGTCATCACCATCATCATTTTTCAGTTTGTGATGCACTTGCTATATGCTTCTCTTCATCTCTTCCTCATTTATGTTCATGTATTGGTCCTATTTCTCCATTAATCCCCAAATCTCCGTTAACAACCAAAACAATCAAGACATAAACCTCCTTACATTCTCATCACCATGGAATCTCCTTCACTTCCCCTCCCAACCACCACCAACATTTCTCAAAATCGCCCTTTTCGTCAAGAAATGGCCGGAAAAACACCACGCCAGAGGCCTCGAACGCCACGCATTGACTCTGCACCTTGTGCTCGCCAAACGCGGCCATGAGATCCACGTTTTCACCTGATCTTCTCCGACGAATTTAACCTCGATCGGAAACTTACATTTTCACCTCTCGAATCCAACGACCGCTGGTTATTTAGATCAATCCACGGTTTGGAACCAATTTTGAGCAGAGAATCTAACAATTGGGAATTATATGTTTGATTTCCTGAAAATTAGAGAGCGGAGATTGAGGGGAAAAACCCTAACAGTGATGTAAAATTATTTTGATTCCCAAATCTTTTTGTTTATAACAAAAGGGTACATGAATTTTTTATTGGCGCAATCGTGTTCCTGCACCGATGGCCGGCAGCAGCTGTTGGAGCACGCCGACAGCATCGCGGTGGTGGCGAAAGGCTACTGAGAGTATCTCCGGTGACGGATGATAGGATTTTGTGCTTATTGGAATCGATCGCACGATTCTCCACCACGCATGCGGTGGTTATGGAGATGTTGAGGGTGGGTGGGGTTTCGAAGATGTGTATGGTTTTACAGGCGGATTGCATGGTTTATTTCGAAGATGTGTTGCTGATGCATGATTTTTCTGTTTTCTTTTATTATTTTGTAATTTGAAGTTATTCGTTTGTTTCGATGTTGTTTCGAAGTTGTTTCTTTTATGTTTCTTTTGTTCTTTTATGTATTTTCCATTTATTTATTCTTTTTTATTATTTTTGATTTGTTGTGTTATTTATATGACTGTGTATCTTTTTTTATTTCTTTTGTACTGAATGTGGAATTTTTTGTTGCTTGTTATGCCGAGCACTTTATTGGTGGGAAGGTTATGGATGTCGAAGCGTTTGAGATAGAGAATGAACAAGCAAGGCTCAGCCATCAGCTTCACAATTATGCTAAGTTGAAGCTGCAAAATGGTGATGACGATGACAACGACATTGAGTTTCTACCTCCACTTTCTAATGATTTTAGAGAATTGTTGTTATGTAAATCTTAATGATGACGCAATCAGTTGAGACATGTAAGAAACATAAATGAAACATGCAAGAAACAATTGTGAATCAGGGGATCATGTGATAAAAATTTGTAGTAAATTGCTTTTAAATTTAGAGAAATAGTGTAGTTTTTCCCCATATACTTTTCAGTTTTTTTTTGTCATCCTTGTAAATGTTGATCTTTGCTTCATTTCGATGTATGCATGTCTAATCTTGAACTAAAGATCTCACGTACTCTAGCAAAGTTATTGCTAGTAAGTCTTTCCCCGCTACAGTTGATGCATTCAATAATTCTACGATGTTGGAAGTCAATACGAAATATTTTTTGGTCTGACAGTGGAGTCGTGTTCATTTCTCGTAGCCGATGATGGACAAGTAAGCTCAAATTTTCTGAATTGAATTTGTTATTCCAAAATTTCGTTTAGGGTGCTGAATGTGCAGTCCATTGGAATCAGTATTCTTGTTATTTCAAAGTTTGTATACTCTCTATTTTCTTTCCATTGCCCATTGTGGCATACCACAGCTGAGATTTTCTCCATGCAACTGTGGAATTCAATGAAAAGTTGGCTAAGTGAAACATATAAGAAACCTAAATGAAACAGGTATGAAACAACAAAGAAACAAGAAACATATTTGAAACAACAAAGAAACAAAAAAGAAACCAAAAAGAAACCAACGCAAAAAAATCGGCGGAAAATGGGTATTTTTGTCAAAAAAACAGCGGAAAATGGGTATTTTTGTCCAAATTCAGCGGAAAATAGTATTTTTGTCCAAAATCAGCGGAAAATGGACATTGTGCAGGAATTGGGTATGGAAAATGGGGCATTTATGTCCTTTTCCCAATTAAGAGGGGGTGTTAAAATAAAGTAATTTGGAATCTTGACTCTTGGGATCAAGCCTTGGAAGATGAAGTCAAGACCTTGAAAGTTGAATAAAGTCTTGAAAATTAAAAGAAACAATTAATATTATTGACTACCCCTTTGTATCTCAATGTCTCTATAATAGTCTATTGCATTGTATAAATTGAGGTATGTTATAGTTGAGGTAACAAGAGAGAAGTAAGTAAAATTTAATTGTAAAACCAAGAGCAAACACTAATTTTTCTAGTAAAATTCAATCAATAAAATCATATTTTTCAAAAGTCTATCATATCTTATCCCTAAAATGCTCGATTGGGCTATTTTTCAACCTATAATGACTGAGTTTTGCTCATGTTTTACATACTTTGTTGGAACAATGTAATTTATTTCATCATTTATATAATATTTGAAATAAAATTTAAATTAAAATGAAATATTTATGTTGAATGATTATATAAGTTAAACAACAATCACACGTGATGAATAAAATGTAGTGTGTATAATGTATTTGAGGTAGGAATAAAATTATGTTTCCAGACACAAATCAGGTTTTAAATATTCACACTATTAAAGAAGGTTCTTAAGCTAAACAATGTATGTAAATGATGATGTTTTAGTGTTACAATAATTTAAAAAAATCAGCAAAAAAGAAATATCTTTATCTATAAGTCAACTTTATTAGTTCAATTAAAACTCAAAATTTGAAAAATAAAATAAATTAAATAATAAAAATAAATAAAAAAACTAAAATTAAATTAAATAAAATTGAAATTTATTTCCATCCAAACTACTCCCAACTTATTTCAAAGAATGTTAACCGATATCTTTATCAAAATACAACACTTTTCAATTTTAGTTATTAAGAAATCTAAAAGAATTATTTCTTAATGTGGTTGAAAATATTATAACTAGAGTTGTTAAAACTAGTTTCCTTTAACGACATCAATAATAGTTCGAAACCGATGATATTGTAAATCCGAAAAGAACGGCTATTTGAGCGTTGTTATTCCCATTAGTTAGGAAATGACATCTGTTCAGCCCGATTTTTCATGTCTATTTAAAGGTTTAGGTCGGGTTTGAGCCTCCAAAACCGACATGATGGGATTTGTTTTTAAAACAATTTCATTTCATTGACAATGAGCTAAAACAAAAATCCCTGCCCATTGAAGCTCTACGACAATAGAACTAAATGAATTAAAATCATCAGTTTTTTAAAAGATAAAAGATTAAAAAAAAAAAAAAAAAACTCTCCTACTTGTTTGAAAGGATGCATAAAATGAAATCAAAACTTGAAAAAGAAAATAATGGTTGGATACTTGGATGTACACCATACTAGATCATGGGCTTGTTTAACCTGATACTAGGCCTCTTTTCCAAGTTCAATTAATATGAAGCTTCTTCACGGGCTATTTCAATTTTGATTTCAATACTTGGGCCTCTAGCCCTTCAGCTATAGAGCCCATCCTAAGCTTAATCAGAATTCACAACTTAGGCCCATCAATGCATCTATTTTCATTTCTATTGCAGAGGATTCGAGTTCGGACAGTGAATGCCCAAAGTTGAAATAACACTCACATAGAGTCCTATTTAGAAATTAGAAACTATAAATAACTCAAATTATAAAAATAAAAAATAAAATAAATAATAAATAAATCACGTTGTTTATGTAGAAAATATTTTCTTGTCCCTCTCAGATAATAAATCATGTGGGAAGGATGGCATGCCAGAGGATACATACATTATTACCATTATTCATGTACAATAATATACATGAGTTGTGTGAAAATAAATTATATGCTTCTTGCCAACCTAACACAAGGGTTAACAGACATATGAGGAACATTGTTTTAAAAATCCCCGATAGTCCCGATTAGCTTCCGTCAGGTCATTTTTTTCTCTCTTATTGGCCTAAGTTTTTCCTCCGACAGGCTCTGGGTTTAGTAGGCCCCGCCTATCCCCGATAGACGCTCATATAATTAGTCAACTAACACCTATCGATGATCCGAACAATGATGAGAAATAATCCTAACGCCAGAGCAATTTTTCATAGTTTAAACTTTTTATTTTCAGACATTATTGATTTTTTCCACCTCAATCCTTAGAAATCTTCAATTTCTTTGTCTCATCGAGTTTGAACAAATATTAAATTAATTTAAATGTAAAATGCTAATTGTGTGACATGTATAGAATTTATTTGCATATTGCTTGTAGTGTTGGCTTTGAGGAGATTAAATTTGTATTAAGGCAAAAAAAAATTAATAGGAAGTTGAATAGGGCTTTGGAATAGGAAATATCAATCCAAAAAGAATAACGCACAATCATAATGATAATATTTGGCCATTATTGTTTTCTACTATAGAAATCTAATGAAAATTAATAAAATAATAATAATAATAATAATAATAAAAAATTTGTGAAAAGCGCTATCGAAAAAAGATGGGCTGACCCTTCTTATAAGCTACAAGCAGCCTACACGCTCATTCAATATGGGATGAATCTCTTTCAACAATTATATTTTTTTGTTTTTGGAGTAAATTTAATGTTAAAAAGATCGTAATTATTTTGGGTATTAAAAGTACTGGGAGATTGACTACGAAAAATTGAAATGTTGATTCATCTGTATATATATCCTTCTTTTAGAGTTTATAATTAATGAGGGGTAAAATCTTATTTTTTTCTTTTAAATATTTAATTAGTTATTTAATTTTTTTAATTAATTATTAGCCCATAAAAGTTGTAAATTGGGCCAAGTCAGAAAAATCCAACAAGACCCAACTCGTTGAATCAAAACTATGAGGCTCAACTCATAACATCAAACCATAGAGGTCAGATTCATTACACCAGGCCCATACGGCCACCCTAGGTATAAATAGCCCCTCTATAATTATTATTCATTAAGTATATTTTTACTACTTAATTTTCTGAACACTCTAGATTTTTTTCCTACACATTGATAATTTAAGCATCAAAGAAGTTTCATTCGGTGTTTTTTCAGAAATTTTGGGTATTATTGGGAGAGGAGATTTATAACTTATAAGTCGTGCTCTCACTGGTTAGATTGTGGAGAATTCCTGGAATCTTTAAATGATACGAATGTTGTTTTGATTCCGAAAAAGGATAATGCAGAAACCTTGAAAGATTGGAGACCTCTCTCAGTAATGTTATCTGTAAAATTTTAGCCAAAGTTTTGGCTAATCGGCTTAAAGGTATCTTACGGTCTTACCTTTCATTATTTCTAATAGTCAGTATGCGTTTGTTCCTAGGAGGTCGATTATGGATAATGTTCTGATTGCTTTTGAGATTATTCATGGTATGAAAAGAAATACTAGAAAAAGTGAATGGGACGTGACTCTTAAAATTGATATTAGTAAGGCGTACGATAGTATGAACTATGACTTCTTGAGTGGTATGATGAGGAGATTAGGATTTCTTGATAAATAAATTAAATGGATTAAGTTGTGCGTTACAACAATCATATATTCAATAGGGGTAAATAATGACTTTGTTGGTCCCATTCATCCTAAAAGAGGATTAAGACAAGGTGATCCACAATCACCTTACTTGTTCACTATTTGTGCGGAAGGGCTTTCTTTTCTTATTAGAGATGTAGAAAATAGAGGACTCATTCATGGAAATAGGATTTGTAGACGTGCTCCGTCGGTCTCTCATCTATTTTTTGCCAATGATAGCCTTTTATTTTTCCATGCAACCACTGAAGAATGTGATAAAATTAATGAGTTGCTTGAATTATATAAAATGGCTTCAGGTCAAAATTTTGGGAAGTCTGGGTTTTTTTTTGAGTAATAATATGACTCAATAGAGGAAGGATTCTATATGTAGGTCGTTGGGAGTTTGGCAACATCTTAATATGGGTAATTATTTGGGGATACCTTTTTTAATTGGGAGGAATAAAAGATTAATTTTCCAACATGTCAAGGATCGAGTTTGGAAGTGCATTCAAAGTTGGCATAGGAGAAATTTATCTCGAGCATGAAAAGAGGTACTACTTAAATCTATGGCTCAATCTATTCCTACATAGTTTATGAGTGTGTTTATGCTTTCTGCCTCTTTGCTTGATGAGTTAGAAAAAATGAAGAACTCCTTTTGGTGGGGATCGAGTAAGGATAAAGTTAAAGGAATTAATTGGATGAGTTGGAAGAGAATGTGTGAAAGGAAAGAGTTTTGGGGATTAGGTTTCCGAAATCTATCATTTTTTAATATGACACTATTAAGGAAACAAGGTTGGAAGTTTCAGAAAGATCCAAATGCTTTAAATGACTGTTAGATGGAGGACTGGCGTAATATTTAAAATAGCGTAATAATCCTAGTTTCACTTTTCTTTTCCAAGTTTCATAATCTTCTCTTGGCGGATAGGGGGAATCATAATATTACGCTATTTTAAATGACTGTCGTATGTTATTTAATGGTGAACTGGACTTCTTGCTGGCTTTCGTCAGACGAGGAGGAAATATGATTGCTCATGAGTTAGCTAAAAGTTCCTTTTCTTTTACTAACACATCGGTGTGGACAAGTCCACCACCATGTATTGAACGTTTATTATTGGATGACGCTTCTAATTAATAGAATCTTTACTTTTGGTGTAAAAAAGAGAGGTTTCATCGGGATAATCTTGGGGCTCTTATAACCTTGTTTGCATGCTACATGTCAGTTCCTGACACGTGGATTAGACATTAGACCGAAGACAAATACCTTAGCTCGGAGTACCTTGACTTAAAGTGAATTGCCCAATTTTCTGCGGCATCAATAATCAATGATCACATATATAAATAAAGGGGCAATTTTAGAACACAAAATTAATGATTTAACTTCATTTGTTTCCTAACTAAAGTAAAATTTTTGTGTAGGGATGACAATAAGTGGGGATGGGGCTGGTATGGGACATACTATCCCCATCCCTAAATCCCATTTCAAATATCATCCCCGTACTATTCCCCATTTTGTGTTTCTGGTACGGGGATGGGGAATTCCCATTCGAATAACAGGGTCCCCCACGGGGAATCGGAGTCCCCGTTTTGTATCTATTAACAAATAAAAACTATAAAAATAAAAAAATTACTTAAAATAGTCAATGATTAAAATAGATATAAGTATCACGAATCACTATCTTATAATAACTTCACAATATAAAATACCTTAACAAATTGAGTTAAAAAATATTCAAAATACAAAGTCTAGTAATCTTGAAAATATAAAAGTCATTAAAATATAAAACACACAATTTTTAAGGTTTAATTTTAAGGTTTATATATATATATATATATATATATATATATGAACTTATATTTCAGGGAACGGGGACGGGGATGGGGAATCCTCGTTTTATCTAATCAGGGACGGGGATGAGACGGGGGATATAAGTATCATCTCCGTATAATCCCCGGTTTTAGAAAAACGGAGAATCCCCGTTCCCGCTACCATCTCCGATTGAACCAGAGATTTTTCGTCCCATTTTCAGAGCCTGTCATAGGTTTCGAGGGGCCTGGAGCAAAAAATAATAATGGGGGCCCTTGTGTTTACGTGAAAAATATAAAAATAAAAAAATAATGTTACAATTATAATTTCATTGATTTAACATATAAAATACTTATTTTAGTAGTAAAAATAGTCATACTCCAACTTTAATGTTTTGGTCTCATTAAAGCAAAGTTACAAAAATGAACGTTTAATATAATTTACCATAGAGAAAAGACAAAAAAAAAAGAACTTTTAATGAATTAGCTATGAAAAATTGATATTCTTGCATTTTTATCTATAAGTCATCAATCTATCTTTCATAACCAATTAAATACTGAAATTCACTCTCAATTGCAATCAAAGACAAGCTAAGTTATTATTTTTCGTTTTTCCAAAAAACAAAATAAGGAAAGAAAAACACAAAAGTTAGAAATAGAAAAGGGAAAAAATTAATTAATTTTTGCAATTATTAAGACTTGAACTTGTAATCTCTAAAGTATAAAACAAAACTCCTGCTTATCTGCCACCTTACAAATTTGTTATTTATTTCAACCTCTTTAAATATATAAATAAACAAACATATATAAAAAAAACTCGGGGATCCTTACTGGAAAAAGGGCCTATCGGCAGCAATGCAAGACCACCACCGCACCACTCCTGGACTACCCCTACCTATTTTATTCGGGATCCAACAGGGATGATTGACCACAAGGATTTTGCCACCCCTATTTTTGTGTCATGGAGGCACTAAAGGTGTGATCACTGATCATGGCGTGATTACTAATTTCTTGAAATAAAGTGAATTGCCATGTGCTATTTTATCAACAAAAAAGTCTCAATTTGTTTTTGTAAATTAAAACCGAATATCTGTTTTTTTTTTGTTTTTTTGGCGTCTTGTACGGGTTGGTGAGATTTTTGCAATTTCTAAATAGTTTAATTATATAAGTTAAATATATATATATATATCATGAAGCCTAGACTCATATTCCTTAATTTAGTGTACGATTCGTGTCAAATTTGTGTATCAATTCTGAAATTGACACCCATACATATATGCATTATTGTATATATAAAATGACTTCACTTGAAGAGAAAAGGAAAAATATTTTCATAATTTCAGCCTATGTTGACCCATCTTCCAATTCTAAAAGAAAATAGAAGCGAAGTCCAAAAGTCACAATTGTATCAATTCTACAGCAGTGTCATCATTAGCCTTAACAACCAAACTTTGTATTTGGATTTGAAAGCCACAAAAGTTTCTTTGAAAACTTTTCCCACTTTTGGTGGGGCATTTAATCAATTTTAATTATGATTGTCCAACAACATACCAAAACGTCATTGCTCATTGAAAAATTAGATTTTTAAGTTTTCAATGAATATTAAAAATATAGAAAACATTTTTTATTCTTTCGTATTTTTATCATCTTCACCGATTTTGACAAGAAAATTATAAGATAAAATTGAACTTACATACAGTGGTGGAGACATGGGACCAACGCCTTTCCATTTAAAAAATAATTATATTAAAAAAATTTGCAAGAAAATATTTTAATTAAAATTTATATTAATTTTCTTAGTTTTTTATTTGGCTCAACCACAATCGTGTATTAGCCTATCCTTGACTCCGTCATTGCTTACATATGTTCTATAGATAGATGTATCTTAATATACATAGAGAAAATAAAAAACAATTAATTACTAATCCACAACTGAGATCGGCATGATACAGACGAACCTGAGGTGATCGCTCAATAAACCTACATGAGTAGCAATTAAGGGATGAGAGGAAATATAGCTCCGTATAATGAATAGTGGGAAATGTAGGATAAGTTGGGGTTAGAGTAAAGGAACAACTCGGGAATATAATTACGGATAAGAATGAGTAACAAACTTTGAAACCTCGTAACAAATCCTAGATTCTATGTAACAAATTCTGATAATCACGGAAATTCTAGGCCTAAAAAATCATTATACATATATAAGGCAAAAACTTGCGTGAGACGGAGCCCTTACACAAAGTTTTAAAGGTTTTTTTTTCAGATTTTATTTTTTTTAGGGTTTATATTTGTTTTTTTAGGGTTTATGTTGTTTCTTGGGTTTATTTAATTGATTTGAGTTTTTAGGATTTTTAGTTTTTTTTAGGGTTTATTTTTATTTTTTGGGTTTATTCTTCATGGTTCATGTTTTTAAGATTTATTTTTGTTTATTCATGGTTCATTATTATTTTTAAATTTATTTTCATGATTCATATTCTCAACGGATTTTGTTCTCTTAGGAGGTCAGGAGGTCTCACTGATTTAGATCCCAGTGAGACCATCTCACAAGAGACTTGCTCTATATATAATTATAAAACAGAAAGATTTATGAGATTTTAACTCTTTTCAATAAGGTTAAAAATCTCATCAAAAACTTTAGGAATAGTGAAGGAAATTAGCCGCCAACCATGAATAATAATTATTAGCACATGAAACATGCGGAGTGGGGCAGTTCACGTGTAAGAAAATTGGGCTGTATTTGTCAATGCCAAATTGGCATGACGTGTGAGTGTGACCCACAATGAATCATGGTTCTTATTAATCAACCTCCTAATATTTGGTGGCTCTTATTTTAAACCAATTTCATGTGAATTTAAGGATGCTACATTGCTATGATCATCTGTCTCTTACTTGATATTTCATAAAAAAAAAAAAAATCTTTTTCTGTTTTATAAGGTGAAATTTTTCAGTATGGTGTGTAATTGATTATTGATCAATTGGATTTTCTATTTAAGTATATACGCCAAATGTATAAAATAATGTTATTAGTATTTTAATATTGAAGTGTATTAATAACGTCAGAATATGAGATTTTCATTTATTAATGAGAGAAAAATTTTAGAATTATGAATCCAAATCAAAATCCGAGGTACGAGTTTTACATGTATTATTTACTAATTATGAAAATACAAAATAAACACGAAGAAATTTATCAAAATTAGTTTTTTTGACAAATAGGATCAAAATTACCACAATTAAATAGTATGTTGTTGAAATTGTCAAATCTTAAAAAATACAAGATTAAAATTGTTATTTTTATTGAGAGGCAGAAATTGCTACGTGACTAAAATTGCAACTTTAAATATTATAGGACTAATATTGCAATAACCCTATAAATAAATAACCAAATTTATAATTTCCAAAGGGATATGTATAACGACTAAAAATAGGGGTACTTTAGTCTATTTTTGTGTATTTATACTCTCAATAAGAAAACAAGTTTGTAATTTGCGATAGACGGAAAATAAAAGTTGATCTATCTTAGTTGGACGGAAGGAGTACGGATGACAATGGGGCGGGTGTAAAAACCCGTAAATCGGATGGGTTCAAACCCAGCCAAGTGAGTAGCAGGGAGGGTAACGGGTTTCATTTCTTGGGACTAGACTGGGTTCGAGGTGGGTAACATGTTCGGCTAGATCCGTCCCGAACTTGCCTAGTATATTATTTTTAATTAATACTATTAAATATATAATATATTATATCAGACTGATTTCAAAACCTTGGTTTTGAATTCTCACAGTTGTTTTGAGAGCGGTACTTCCCTTTTAGCAAGAATCATCATATTATAAAGGTAAAATTACTTTTTTAGTTTTCTAAATGGAGCCACTTGGAGATTTGGTCTTTTTTTCTTCTACGTTGAATTTATTCCTTAAAATAAAGAAAAATAAGACTTTTAGTCCTATCACCTATGACCTGCTAGTCTGCTACAATAGGTAAATATTACATGTTGGCTTATTAGGGCTTTTTTCTTTTTCAAAAAACATAATTCTTCATTCCAAATTAATGATTATGGCGTCCAACATGGCAATACTTAGCAAGTGGGTTGAAAAAAATATTGAAAATAAATTTATTTAATATAATATTGTAATAATTTTTATACCATAATTATTTTAGGCTAAATACCCATTTATGTTTCTTTCTTATTTAACATCCATGATTTGTGAATAATTATTTTTTTTCCAAAATATTTTATTTATCTATTTTTACGGATATGTTTTTCATTAAAGTTAAATACTCATAATATTTAATCCTTTATTAAAATATAGTTATATATAATTAGAAATTTAAAATATGGTAAACTACAAAACATAATGTAATGTGTATGTGTATATATAAAAGTATATAATCAAAATAGAACTATATATATAAAAGAGTTATGGTATTAGAAATGAGATTTACAAAAGAAAAATGGAAAAAAGGAAATAGAAAAAATATATTTTCTAAATATTTTACGTAAAAAAATTTGTATTTATATTTTTCGCATTTTTTTTACAATTGAGCTTTTTTTACTTTAGTTGGAAATGAACTTTAAATTTATTTAATTTTGAAACTGTTCAAAATATTAAAAAGATTAAATAGATAATTAAAAATATAAAATTTAAAGTGCCAACTTAACTTTTTCTTTCCCCCTTTCATTTTGTCTAGCTCCAAATAGGATGCTGATTCACAATTTGGAATGAAGCATTTTGTTTTTTGAAAAAAAACAAAAAAAAGTCCACATTATCTGCTCTAGCAGGTCATAGGACTAAACACCAAAATATTTTCATTTAAAGGACTAAATTTAAAGTTGGAGAAAAAAAAACCAAATCTCCGAATAGCTCCACTTAAAGGACTAAAAAACTAATTTTGCCAATTATAAAATAGGAATCTATTATATGCATTTGGTTTTGTTATCTTCTTACAATGAGATGGTAGTTATAGCCTATTATCATATTGCTTTGATTTGCTCAACAATAGATGCCACAATAGTAAAAATAAAACGAAAAAAAAAAAAGAAATTTATATTCTTTAGAAAATGTTGCTCTTAGCAGCAGAGACAATGTTAATTGGAGGCTCCTAAGTTGACTTCGTGAATTTGACGATAATCAAAGATTTCTATAAGACTGGTCCAACGGATTCGGACCCGGAGGGTCAGGGTTCTTGGGTTGGACGGGTCCCGACTCTAATTTTTCTTTGGCAGGATGCAGTAACGAACGCATGATTCTAATTTTTTGGGGAGGAGGGCGCGAGAAAACGACGAGTTTAAAAACATTTAAACAAGGAGAAAAAATCTTCATATACTAACCATAAATTTACATATAAAGTTATATATATTTCTTCCTAATTTTTTCATCTCAATATTCACGCATACAGAAAATAGATCAATGTTTATAATTTGAAATGTATATTTTAAAATAAGATACAACTAAAGTTAAAACTAGCCTGGTTAATTAAATGAACTTCAAACTTGAATCCATCGGTAATCAAAATATCAATTGACATTGAGTTGCAAACTTCTAGTATAATAATATATTTAGATCTTCTTGCATAAAGAAAATAAAAACAGATCAATTGTATATATATATACACATATATATATTAACGTATGAAATAGAAATAATAATAAGAAAATAGATTACTTACATGTAATTTGCTTTGGGAACTTAAATTGTAATCTCATTTCTTTCATATCACAAAACTTATCAATAATAGAATCAACATCAAAAGATTGTGCAATTTCTTTCTCGATATATGTGATCAAATAACTCCCTAAATAGTCATCTTCCATCTTATTCCGGAGCTAGTTTTGACAAGCTTCATAGCAGAAAAAGCACGTTCACTAGTAGTGGTAAAAATAGGAAGAGTTAGCACGAGCCGAACTAATCTATCCACAAGAGGATAAATTTGAGTTTGGTTGATTCATTAAGTCACGATAACTCATGATAGCTCTTCTTTTGCGAATTAGGATCTTTTCCAACATGAGATAAAAGAGCACAATTTTCTCCATCGTTAACCTTTTTCCATGATCGAAATCCCTCAATTGTAAATGCACCAGAACCAACACGTCCACTTGGTTTAGAAAATAAATAACATGGCAAAGAGAAAATAGCATCTTTACTTGGAGAATATTCCAACCATTCTGGGAATAGTTTGAACCAGGAGAACTGAAAACGCCGACTTTTTTCATTTAAAGGATACTCATGCATCTCATGTTGATATGGCCCAACCTTTACGTAAGCTCTTCGAATTTCATCTCGTTGTTCCACACTATAACTACATATTTGTGGACGTTTTTCAGGATCTCGTTCTATAGACATAGCATCAAGTTCTTGAACATCTATTCAAGGAACTTTTGGTAGATGTTCTTGTTCTTTATTATGAGTTGAAGATTCAATATTATTTTCCAAGACTTATATGGGTTTTTGTGAAGAAGTACCGCACCGAGAGTTCATTTTCTTGAAAATGAATCAATTTTTTTATTTTTCATTGTAATTGATTAATAATGAACCAGGAATCTGTTAAAAACAATGTAAAATTTGTTATTGATTATCAAAATGACTATGTTTCAATATTTAATATTAACATGAAATCTGAAAATTATTAAATAAACGAGATAAAAAAAAACATAAATGAACAAATAGAGCACAAAGAATCAAATAAATAAGGTATTGATTACTAACAATTAAATTATATAAACAAGAAAACACCAACTCAACAAGCATGGTATATTTATCTTGAACAATACAGATGAAGATCGCTGGAAAAAAAAATCACAACATGAATTAGTAGCTCGAATTGATGCAACTAGCAATAGCGTCCGCGAAAAAGAACTGAATCTTTATCTTTTTCCTTTCAATTTTCAATTCCAGAATGAAACCCCAAATATGAAAGGTGAAACATATGCAACAATTATTGTAATGTGGGTCAATCTCTTTTTGATTTTGTGGGATTTTTTTTGTCATTTTGTTTTAAGGCACCCATAATGGTGGGTGCATTTCTTATAAATATTTGTGGGTCCATTAGTTCACATCATCAATTAAATATTTCATTCTCTTAAATATCCCACAACCCACAATCAAATAACCCGCCAACCACATATTTATGGGTCCCATTATTACATCATTAATATTTTGACATTATTTTATTAATATCTTTATTTTATATTAAATTCATTTTACATATTTTGAGAATTATATAAATTTACCTAATTTGATAATTATTTATCAAAAATAAATTTAATATAAAAATTTTATTTTGATAAATTTAAAAGTAAATAGTACAATATAGTAGTACAAACGTTTGATAAAGTAGAATTTAAATTAACTAACTACTTAAGTAGTTGATAAATTTTCCTTCACGGATCACCGCCACATCTTTCCCAAATGTATTCTACCAAGTCGTGACGAAGCTGATGATGCACTTGACTATCACGTAACTCAGAATTTCGCTGGAGGTATTCATTAAATTCTGAGGTTGCACCTTGAATTGATATGAAAGTGTCTCTTTCGTCATGATCCCAAATGGATATAGCTTGCCATTCATCATTAACAATCATGTTATGTAAAATAATGCATGTATACATGATTTCTTTGTATTTATCCATAAACCAATATCGCCCTGGACCTCTAATAATTGCCCAACGAGATTGGAGCACCCCAAATGCTCGTTCGTCATCTTTTCTTGCAGCCTCTTGTCTGTCTTTAAATCTCTCTCTTTGGATCCTGGGGACAAGAGAAACTCTTCACGAAAGTGACCCATTTTGGATATATTCCATCAATTAGGTAATATTCTTTTGTATATTGTGTATCGTTCACAGTAAAATTAACCTCCGAGGCATTTTCTTTCAAGACATCATTGAAAAGAGGTGATTCATTAAGCACATTAATGTCATTACGAGATCCAGCAACTCCAAAAAAGGCATGTCATATCCACAAGTCTGTAGACGCGACGACTTCAAGCACAATTGTTAGGTAATTAACCATGATCGCCTCGTGTGAATTGTGCCCTCCAAGCAACTGGACAGTTTTTCCAAGCCCAATGCATACAATCAAGGCTTCTCAACATGCCAGGGAACCCATGTCTATCCTCGTGCAGTTAAAGCAAATGATGGATGTCAGTAGCATTAGGTTTTCTTAAGTATTCACCTCCATATTTTTCCATCACAACTTGGCAAAAGTTGGACAAGCATTCGAGGGCAGTTGTTTCGTCATGCTCAAATACTGCGTCAATTGGTGGCAGCAGGCCTCCATAAGCTAATTGGCGGATTGTCGCTGCATTTTTAAGGGTGACATATATTTTCTTCGTTGCATCTACCCTCCATTTGAAATATCCACTATAATGATTTTCCAAGTCATTGACTATGCACAAAAATAACTTTAGAAAAATAATCATTGACCTTCTACATTGTTCCCTCCCAGAAGAATTTTCCTGTAATTCAGCTAATCTATGTTGATTTTGTTGTACCAACATGAACAATGCTTCACCATGATCTGACACTGTTTGGTGATTCATTGTGTCTTCGATTATATTTTCTGTGTTAGATTGACTTGGATCTTGAGACATTTTGGAACAAATGAAGTGTTTAGAATGTTAATGGCAAGAGAATGTGGGATGAATGGATGATTATGAATATTTTGTCTCATATTGATAGACTAGTTTGCAATGGCTAGTTTGTCTCATAATGTGGGATGAATATTGTGTTCCCACGCGTGGGTGCACCACACTTTCGCTATGATTTCAGTCATGTTTCTCATGTCAGGTAGGTGCAGTTTTTTTTTTCATTTGATAGAGAAATGTCTGAGCATAAGTTTTGCTCCGGACATTTGCCAACTCATCAAAATACTCTTCCAACAATAGTAATTGAATATTTCATTGGGATATTTGGAGAAATATCCTCTCCAAATGCCCCTAATGTGGGTGCCCTAATAGTTAGTGGTCAAGCTCACACCTTTTAGATTTTTTTTTATTCTTTAATTAATATACTAATATTTTAATGTTAAAAAACTTTTACAAAAACTGAACAATTTAGGGGTGGCTCTTTAAAACTTTTTTTAAATATAATAGTATTTTAATACTAAAAAATTTGAAAAATTTGGGGGGCAACCCTCCTTCCGTCCGCTGTTGACGGGATGGGTCCTCAATTTGGCCAAACCCGTCTTAAATTTGCCCCGTTGCTATCTGTAGGGGCTAGGAGAGGGTATATAGGATTTTAGGTATTTTCGAATTGTGTGTAATAATTATATATTGATTTTCTTAAAAGTAAAGAATAGAGAAAAGAATATTTTCGGTGAAAAGAAAACGTGGCCTCTGCTTTGGGTGTTGAGGGAAGGCCCAAGGAAACTCAAAGCGTACTCTATTCTTTCCTTTACTTACTTTTTAGAACTTAATTAATTTGTAAGGGTTCAAAAAGACCACCCCTTTTTTTTTGTGAAGGACAGTCCCTTCGCAAATGGAAGGTAACTAAATGGCCACGCCTACAAACCCAACATTTTATAATTCTAATCATTGTTTTACAAGGTGGGGTTACATAATTCATTTACTCCTTTATTCCCATGAAACCAACACTACAAGTGGGTTAGCCCACCTGGCCATTACAAACAATTATGGGGTGGAGGTCAGGGGTTCAAATCCCTTCTCCATCAAAGGTTTACTTTGGTGCAGAATGGCCGAACTGTTGTCTGCTTAATAATAGTGACTTAAGTTTGGAAAATAAGTTATTAAAAAAAATACAATGGAGTTATATATAATGTTAGGTGGGGATCTCTTAGGTTGTGTGTGAAATAATAATTATATGTTAGGTAGATTTGATTTTATATCTAAAAGCTATCTCAAAAATGAAGTTTAATTTTTTGAATTACTTGAAACATAATTTTCTTTGACAATAAGTAACTTATATTGCATTTTTATTAATAAAACCAAGATACAAAATCCTAAACCCTGAGGAAAAACCACAACTAAAATCCACATTTCAAACAAGGAAAAGGGAGGAGACAAACAAATAATAAAACTAAACAGATCAATAGATCATAAATAATCGATTATAACTCTCGGCTAGTTATGATTCTTGATTGGATGAGCGATCGCTTTTGAGTTTTCGACGATTCACACCAAACTCATTTTTGGTCAGTAGATCTACCATAAACTTATGAAGAATTCCGAATGAGGCTCAGAAGAACAGATCTACTTATAATATATGAATAGATCAAACAAAGAAAAGAAATAAAAACAAATGAAGTTTAATTCTTTGAATTACTTGAAACATAATTTTCTTTGACAATAAGTAACTTATAATATCTGAATAGATCAAACAAAGAAAAGAACAAAGAAAAGAAATAAAAACAAAAAGAAAAGGCAAATAAACTCTCACATAAGAGAGAAACCTATTCCTATGAGGGAGAAATCTACTCCCACCAAGAGGAAAAATTTAAAAACAGAAGAAGCGAAGAAAAAAAAACAAAAGAAATTATTATCCTCTCCTTCCATAGCGGAAGTAGGGAGAGAATGAATTATTTTTGGAGAGAGCGAAAAAAGAATTAATTGAAACACAATTATTTAAACAAATTCAATAAATTTATTATTTTATAAATAGAATTCTTAATTTTAAACTTATTAATTCAAACATATCCTCAAGGAAAATAAAATCATAAAAATATATCATTTGAAGTGAGATTTCTTTTTTCTATTTCTAGAAAAATCAATCCAGCTCTAATATTTCAAATGAATGCTTAATGTTTCTCTTATTTCCATAATGAATGATTTGATTAATTTATTTGTAATACCAAGATTACTAAATAATAAATATAATAAATTAATTGGGGCCAAGAGAGTATGTATCAAGCCACATGGGGAAGTATTTAGAGAGAGGTTTGATGTAATCGTGTCTGATTAGACAAATGTAGTTCAAACTTTTTTACCTATTTAATCATAAAATTTAGTATTTGAATACATTCACTATAATAAATTAATTAAAATGGGAAAAGGCTATTCATTATATTTTGCACAGCTGATTTTGACATGAAACAGATGAAAATTGGTTTAATAATTATTGTAGCCTTGAACTCTTGACGGTTCTTGTTGAGGCACATCCTCGACTCACTTCCTCCACAAAATTCTAAAGTAAGGGCAGTAGGAACCCTCAAGAATGGAGTATATCCTTTATGAATCAAATTCGTTACAATAAAAAACTAATGAATAAAAAAATTAGAGATCCCATAAAACAAATGAATAATAAATTGGATAATATGCAGCAGCTTAACGTTTTAAAATCTGAAAAATAAAAAATCCAATAATAAGAACCCGTAAGAACCTTTTTTCATTTTTCTTTTTTAAATTATACACTGGCACAGGAGGAGACAATAAAGATCAACTGTTTTCGGATATACATAGTTGAAGAAATTTAGATATTACCCTTCATAGCTAAATTTCTTCTTAAAAAAAAAAGAAAAAAAAAACTTGAACAACCGAAAAATATTAGCAACAAAGTATAAGCAGGAAATGAGTAAAAACCAAGATCAAAATCGAAGTGGGCCTGGGCAAATTTACAAAGCTTTTCTCACAACTCATAAGTCACAGCATTACATATTTACAATTTGACCCCTCTTTCTCTTGATTTTCCAGCTTTACCCCTGTTCTTTTTTTCTTGTATCTTTTTTGTCTTTTTGTGGGATTTTCCATGTGGATATAGTCACGGCATGGGGGTGTCATGTGGGGAGTGGAAGAAAGGGACAGATCAGATGTTCTTTGCAGCGGCGTTGGTGGATCTTGGCTGCCTTAGAAGCTCAATCAGTGCCTCTGCCTGTTCACATTATATCAATAAAACCATCACATACGACAATGTCACACGCGCACACATTAAATCTACTCTGTCATCTTTATATATTTCAACTTCATGACGTAAATGTCACACGTATTTGAAATGATGATGTTATTATACGTGTGTGGCTGGCTTTTATCTGGTGTTTCAACGTAACGAAGTAGGAAATAGGAGATTTGAACTCGTCATGATTTCGGTTCAAATTCATTTTCAAAGATATATAATAAGAAAAAGTTGAGTTTTGTTTGGTACAGTTACAAAAAAATCTCCTGAGGTTTGCGCTAATTACAAAAAAAAAAAGAAGGTTTTGAAAATTACAAAAAATCAATTGAGGTTTGATTATGTCTAATATTTCTATAAATGTTAGGGGGTCTTTGATTTTGCTTATGAAAGGGAAAATATAAGGGAAAATATAAGACAGAATCGTTCCTCATGGTTTTTTTTTTTGTTAATAATTTTCATAACCCTTTGGGATATTTTGTAATTGCCTCAAACCTCAGGGGTGTTTTTTAAATTCTCACTTCATTTGTTCAAATCTCAACTAAAAACACTATATCGAATAAAATGGGAGAGGGCTCATAACAAAAATGTCAACCCAATGTTACTATAGTAATCGTGATGGCAAATCAGCAACTAATGTATAAAATCTTGTGTTGGTTTGGTATAAACAGAACAAAAAGTATGAAAAAACAGAGAGATTTCTCAAGAAACTGGAGAAAGTAAAAGCCCGCGGTATGTCTGGTCTAACACACGCAGTCTCAGATTGAATGACAAATAAAACCTATGTTTTGGCCTTTTCGGGCTGGTCAATATATGGCTATAAACAGGAAAACCAATTTCATTGGAAAATGTTTAATTAGTAGGAATATTACTCACAATAACAAAATACCAATCTACTAGTCAGACATGCTACAACTCATCTGCCACAAATGTTTTGAAAAATAAAAGGTTTCTTGGGTTAAAAAAAAAAAGCAACAAAAATATCAATTAAAAACACACATAAGAGGGATATTAATCTAATAAAGTATATCAACTTGACTCCACTCATTTTTTAGCTCTAGACGCTAAACATGGTTATTGGGTTAAAATTTGTTCATGTTCCTTACAAAGAAAAAAACTTAATAAAATATCCTACCTAAAACCTAATACTTAGCAATAATCAAATATATTAAAGTGTCAACTTTCGTGGAGTTCCATTAATTATTAATAATTAATAATAAGGTGATGACAACCAGTAAGTGATTCGTCAACCACACAAACATTAACAAATGAACAACCTATACTAATTGTTTCAATTAATTTAACCAATTATTTAATTTGATCATTAATTGACAACCCAACCCACCAATATTTCGCAATGCATATATCCATACCAAATTTCTAACTATATCAACCTATAATAATTTCATCTGAAACACTCAATTTTCATTGATAAAATTTAAAACTAAAGGTTATCCAATAATCACAACCGTAATGCAAGTCGGGTCTCGTAGATGCTACACCAAGTGTATATACACTTGTAGATAGGTGATTAACAAGTGTCCCACTACTTGTCACTCATCCATAAAATAGTGGGATACTTATCATTTATTCATACACCAAAGTGTAGTATACCGGGTGAAAAAAAAAACACAATTTGAAGGTATATGATAACTAGTGTGGAATTCATGTAGAGGATAATTTACGGGGTGTAATTTTTTTTTACCTTTTGTTTGGCGCGACTGGTCCCGGTTTGTGACAAGGCGACTAGGGGAGGAATGGCTCCTTCGCGGGCCACCATAGTACGATAGGCCAAACAATCCTCACACAACTGCAACAGTATGGCGACGGCAATCTCCTTCTGCCGTTGCGTCCCCACCTCCACTATCTCCACCAGCACCGGTATCCCGCCTTCCTCCACCAGCGCCGCCCTCGCCTCCGCCACCGACACCAGCAGGCTCAGTACAAACGCCGATTTATCCACCATGTTCGACCCCAAATCCGACATCATCTCCACCAGCGGCTTCATTATCCCCGCCTGCACCGCCTTCATCTTGTTCTCCTTCACCGAGCACAGCGAGTACAGCGCCGTGCACGCGTCCTTCTTCCCGCGAAAATTGCCGCTCTCCAGCAAATCGACGAGCGGCGGGATCGCGCCGGATCGGCCGATCGCGATTTTGTTCTCCTCCACCTGCGAAAGCCTGAGGAGCGCGCAGGCGGCGTTCTCTCTGGCGGTTGGGGTACCGATTTTGAGCGCGCGCACCAGCGGCTTGATCGCCCCCGAGTAGGCGATCTCCTCCTTATTCTCGTCGCACAGCGACAGATTCAGAATCGCGGTGACGCCGTACTCCTGCAATTGAGGATCGTTCGACGAGATAATCGAGACCAGAGGCTTGATTGCCCCTGCCCTAGCGATTTTGATTCGGTTATCAGGCTTGTTCTTCGCGAGGAGACGTATCTCCATAGCCGCCTGCTTTTGTTCATCGATATTGTTCGAATCGAGGTCGGAAACGAGCTGAGAGATAACCTCATCGGAGTTATCAGAGGCGCAAGAGAGAAATAGGCGGCGGCTCTGAGACGAAGCGGTCGGGAACTCGCCGGATCTGTCGCTATTACAGTCGCTGAAGGCCGACGACGAATTATCATTGAGGCTAAGATCGCTGAATTTTCGCCCCATGTAAGTGAAGCCCGATTGAACTGAAACTGAATCAGTAGTATCCATGAAATTCAATTCGTGATCATGTCCAACAATCGAGGAGACGATGAATTGGGTTTTGGGGTTTGACTTTTGGAAACAGAGCCGAGGAATAGAGTCGAAACGACAGCGTATTAGAGGTAGGGGGTTCAGGGGGTGGGTAATAGGGGTTAGTAGGGGGGGTGTTAATTTTTGAAGTGAGAAATAAGGGAAGAATATAAACGAAGAAGAAGAACACGTGGAGGAGAGTACGGAATCGGAGTGGGGACAGCACGTGTGAGGTGTCTTCAAAAACTTTTAACGCGTGCGGAGAAGGTTCGGCATTCAATAGAACCTTGCTTCTTTTGTCTTGCATTTTATTGGTTTTCTTTTTTGGATTAATTTATGGTAAATAAAATATCAAGTTCAATTTGTGCCATTAGGCGTTATGGTGTCAATTAATGTTGTTTCGTCTTTCATGATTCGTATTTTTAAATACGGGTATTACACGTTTGGCATGAACACGAACACGAATACGACAAGATTAATTATTCGTGTCAAGATACACGACTTGTTTATGATACGAGTAACCCGACACGGTACAAAATATCTATATTATTTAAAGTTAAGAAAAAAAAGTTAAAAAATGAAGAAAAAAACTAAAATTACAAATAAAAAATATATTAAATTATTAGAAAATACATTCAATAATTTGTCCTCATAACACCAACTAAAACATCACAAAATATGAAAATAACATGCCACTACAATTACATGGGTTAAATAAGTCAATCGTGATGACACGTAGATCGACCTGATATGATCTATTTCTTTCCGGTGTTAAATTTGTCCAACCCGAATTTGACATGAACCTGCAAGGAGTTGTACTTATACCTGCTAAATTTGTATTAAGTTCGTGTCGAGTTATGACTCTCTACTGCCATGTAGTGAAGTAAATTTTAAATCAAATTTATAATCTTTTTGAAAAAGTAAAAGCCTAACTTACTTTTGTTAGTTTAACTAATATATTAGTAACGTCCAGGGAGAGTGGGGTGGGGTGGGGGATAAAAGACCCTCAACTTTATGATTTCTTTTTTCTAGCATGTTCCTGATATTATCAGTCATTGCTTTTAAGTAAACTGTATTTATATGAAGAAAATTACTATTTTAAAGAGAAAAAAGTGGTAATTTAGTGGATTAATTGCATTTCTAGTTATTCATAATTATAAGGTTAGTTAAACTGTAAACATCAGTTGATGAGAAAAAGGTGTTATTTTAAGGCATATCATCTAGGGCTTCTAACACTAGCTAGGTGTCAGAGATATAATTAAAGGGACGTGGTCACTTCTCGCCGTTTTTGTGAAGACTGAATAGGCAATCCTTTTTCTACATTTATTGATGTATTTCCTTTTTTTGGATTGGATGAAAAAATACAATATGACATTTATTGATGTATTTTCACATGTTCTTGCATCGGCACCAAAGTTTGCCTTAAGATCTTTGAGCTTTTCTTAGAAATGTAAATAATTTTAATTGTTTATTATGATTATAAATAAGGTTAAATTATTGAATATAAGAACCACTGGGGTTAGCTCAGTGATCACAAGTATTACTTTGGACCTTAACTATATAATGACAGGCCGGATTTTTTTTTTTTAAAAAAAATATTGAATATAAGTTATTGCTTTACCACAAAATTCAACCATACCATTCCAAATTAATTGCTCCATACTATTAAATTTGAGCAAAATTTGTAGGATGGTAATTTGGGTTGGATCTCGGTTCGCAGATTTACGGGATTAGAATATGACAACACGAACCCTACCTTTCAATTATTCGTGGAATTTTGAACCCAAAAATGACTAATTATTTCACAAATAACCCGAACTCAATCTGTTTAACTCATCTAATAAAAATATTTAAATTTTTTAAAATCAATCACCATGACATACTATTATTCAATCAATAAACATATCAACATACAAAAGAAATATAATTACATAAAAATGTAATGAACATAATATACCAATCATAATTCGTGGACAACATACAACAAAACATACAAAATAATAATATACACAATCAAAGTGGTGTTAGCATTTAAATTTTAAGGGCATTTCTTGTTTTTCGTTTTTTTTCTTACACAATTAATTATTTATTTAATTTTCTTTTAATGTCACAAAAGATTTATACAGGTTAAAAGGGTCATAGATCAATTCATAGCCAATTGATCTGAACTCGGCCTATTTAATTGGGGGGTTCTTCAGTCTCGACCCAATTTTGGCAATGAAGTCTGGCCTCGTACCAATTAATAGTGTCATGTTTCGTGTAGAGTTTGTGTGTCTGATCAGAAATTACCGCCCATTCGATGTAAATACTACTTTTCATTTTTGCACTAATAAAAATATAATCATTTTTGTTTGCTTCATTAGATAATGCCATTTTATCTCCTAATTTTCCACATGAAATAGCATCTAAACATATAATATCAATTCTCAATGCTATTACTTAACCCTACTATATCACTTATCAATTCCTATTATTATCTTTTCATTCAAATTACACTAAAAGAAATGAAGTCCATTTTCAATAATGGAAATAAAAAGTGACAATACAAACATATAAGCATACAAGCCCGTAAACATTTCCTTCATCACTTCCAACATACTTTGAAAAGAACGGTAAAACTCATAGATTCATAATGAGCAAAGAAGAAGAAGAAGAAGAAGAAACACTGAAAAATTAACAGGCAATAAAAGTCAAAAGAACCGAGAAATAACAGGCAATAAAAGTCAAAAGAGCCGAGAAAAAGGAGGGGGAAAGGTATGAATCAAAAGAGTAGAGAAGAAAAGAAGATAGGAAAAAGGGAAAGGAAATCAAAATTTTCATCCCAAAACCCAGACTAGAGTTTAGAGGATGTTGATAGATGAGATTAAATTGACTATTTCCAGAAAGGGTATCAAACTTACAACTCCCATATATTGTGGGACTAACAACACAATTTTCCCCCTCTTAGTCAAGCTTCTAATATCCAAAATAGACGAAAATTTCAACCAAATATCATCATCCAGAAAAAGTCTAACAAGATCATTATATCCCAGTTCTAGAACTTAAAACCAAAAGGTTTTCCATACAAGAGAAAACAAGGAAACAACAGATCCTTCGCTTTGTTTTTCTTTTATCAGCAAACACGATTTTCGGGACCAATTTTACAGGGTAAACGTTTCCAACTGCTGACAGGAGTTTATCAAGCATTTATCTTGGGTAATTCTAAAAGGCCGAGTGGTACAATACTATGTACAAGTAGAAAAAGGAGAAAAGAAAGGACCAAGTAAATAAACCTTAATCACTCCAGTTATCCTGATCCATTGCTGCAGCCTGCCCATTCCTCCATTCGTCCTGCAATTTGACAGAAGTCAGGTTCTAGTTGCAGTCTTAAACTTTGTAAAGCACCGACACATATAAAGTTTCAGTTTCAGAACCATACCACTTCATCAGAAATGAATTTGTATGGGGACCAGACAAGAATTTGCCTATCATTAGCACCAGTGTATAACTCCTACAAAAAGGCAGAAACCAATAACATTGATCACCTCAAAAGTCATTTGAAAACGTAAAAGGAATCTATAAGGGTTCCCTCAGAACTGGCAGTAGAAAGTTCCTTTTTCTGCTAATTTTATCAAATCAAAAAGGTTAAACCGAGGATCATATGACAGACCCACTTCACCCTCGATTTCTTTTCTTGTTTTTTTCTAAAGTTCGCTATATTTGGTAATTGTCTTCATACCCTGAATACAACAATGACAGGTATCCCGTGTGGATATGAGGAAAAGTGTGAACATCTTTGCTTTGAGGGATTACACATAGTGTAATGGCATAATTAAGCTATAGTTCTGAGGGGCATTCAGACTTAAGCACAGAGAGAGGGGGAGGGGGAGGAGATAAACCTGATCTAGTGCATTGTACCAGCAGCAGTTGACATTTTCATAATGGCCACGAAAAGTCGACTTTGTTTGGCCCGACCATATATCAAAGACCTACAAAATTGAGAAAACATGTTATATGATTGGTCATATACTTGAAAACAATGTTATATGATAAAGTGACAAATTGGAAAGAATGGAGAAATGTATTACTTTCGCAGTGGCCATGCATGGAACGAAAGCAAGAGTTGAATCCTGGGACACAGCCATCTGAATAGCCTTGCTTTGTTGTAGACGTGTAGTATCAAAGTTTACAAGTGTATTGCACCCAGATTCTATATCCCATAATCTCAACCTTGAATCAGAACCTGAAAATAAAAATTGCATAAAGAATTATTCTTCTGACAGAAGAATTATTCTATATCATTCTCAGTGAATGTTTCAGAATAAGCCAAATCTAAAAGCAAAATTCATGAAACCTTAGAAATAACTATTTGGAAGCACAGCGGTAATAAATTTGGCTTCAGTATATAGCAAATTCAACCTGAACTTAGAAGATACATGCCGTCTTCAGTCACCTTTAATCCAGTTACAACACCATAATGGCCTGTCGAACGATCATGACTTGATAACATTCCAGGATGTGATCTCTGCTTTGCAATTTTAACTTGACTAGAAATCCTACCAATAGCATGGGATTTTGAAGTGTTTCCAGTAGCTAATTTTCTTTGAGGAACTCGGACTTTTGCAGATGAACTTTGGCCTGCTGATGAAGATTTCTGCAGAAACTTCAACAAGATTAAGAGGATTTAACATTTTACTCTCAAACAGGCAAGCGTGACAATGTGCCCTTGCCTACAGATGCGTCAAGTAAATATCTGTTTGTAAAGCATATATTTGCATTTCAAAAGATAGATATTGATGCCTCAAACATACATGACAGTCTTAAGAAAGTACAGAAACCAGGAAATAGGAGGTGGAAAAGATCTTTATTCTACTCCATCTATTATTCAATGTTCCTACATGATTTTCATAATCATCAAATTGTTATCCTGTGTTTTAATAAATTCCTACATTATGAAGAATTCCTATGTAAAAAATAAATATAGGCATACCAATGTTGCAATTCCCAAATAAATTCAGTCACATTTCTACCTCAGTTAATGCAACAGCATAAATCATGACATGGGAAATATTATAATGTTAGCTAGCTAACATTTAAGCAGATAATATGTAGATCATATCTCAAATATCGACTGCTTTGAAGACTGATCTTACGAAATTAGGACCTTATTCGTTGTTGGACGCAAAAGGACAGGGGGACGCCTTCCAAACTGAGAATGGGATTGATCTAAGACACGAAAACATCCAGCCCGTCTGATGTCCCAAAAACGTATAGCACCATCACATCCTCCAGTTACCAAAACCCACTCACTAGATGTAGACCACTCTAATGACATCACCCCATCTGTCATAACAATCAAAAGATGATGAATAAAGATTTCCCAGAAACATGCATGCATTTCCACAAGAACCCACACCAAACAGGTATAGTGACAAGACTAAATTGATTCTCCCTACCTTCAAGGAGGTGAAGCAAACAATATATGTTGATGGAAGAATTAAGGAGAGCAAGAGATATGTATTATGTCAACTAAGAAATGATAGGTGTAGAATACCAATGGTAACTCAAAAGGAGAGAAAAATTATCCCCTATGGGAGTAAGAAAGGCTGGATTCTGCTAAATTTCAAGCAATTGGACGCAAGTATATAAAATTGAGACAGTTTAAACGGAAGAGGAAGTATCATGTTGATAGGAGAAAAGAAAAGGAAAACAATTAAATAAATAAAACAACACATGGAGCCTCTGTTAAGTCAAGTCTTCCAAATGCACAAATTACCATTGCTGGATGCAAAAAAACACAAACACCAAGCCTGTAACCATATGTCTACCATCCACTTATCATAAACTCAGAAAGATATCAACTACAAATCAAAATTGATAGTTCCTTCATTTAAAGAATATTGTCTTAAGTTTTAGGTAACCATATGTCTACCATCCACTTATCATAAACTCAGAAAGATATCAACTACAAATCAAAATTGATAGTTCCTTCATTTAAAGAATATTGTCTTAATTTTTAGGTTATGAATTTCAAAACTTAATTGTTGCATTAAAAAAGTTTCTAACTCATGCTTTTAAGTAATATAAGAAGGCACGGTTAGCACTAAAACCCCGAACATCAGAATAACCAATCTTATGAGAGTTGCACCATGTCAACCTTGAGATGATTTCTAACCTACACCTAGATTAATTGAACCTATGTTAATATCTAATGTCTACCATAACAAAGAAGTTTATTAATCAATAAAATCTCCTAATTATGAGAATAAGCTATGCTGTTCATCATTGTGTAATATGCTTATGCAAGTATCTTGATAAGCATTTTATGATACTCTGATCTTAATTATAATTCCAATGTGCCTAAAGACACAAATTCAACGGTGAAAATTTTCATTATTAAGAAAAAAAAAAAGTTCGAAGGTAAAATCCGTAAATTCAACTATATAATATATATATATATTCAGTCTTCGGTTTCTAAGTTACAGTGTGAATAAGACATTTAGGAATAAAGGTTCAGGAAATGACCTCAAAGATAGGTCATTCTCTGTTGTCGTAACTTACAACTAAGATTCATGTGTAGAAGAACATGGTACCAAGGAATCAAAGAGTAATTAAGAAAGCAGAGCCACAAAAGCTAGAAATTACAGAGCCATACATGTAACTATTACAAGCAAGGGAATGCATCACTATAGCATACCACGATGGCCAGACAAAGTGTGAGCAAATGCACCAGAGGCAATATCACATAATCGAACTTGGACATCTTCAGTTCCAGCAGCAATTAACATGTGAGATCTCGCTATTGAAGACATAGCATTTCTATAAACCTTTCCAGGCATTTTAAAATTCATTACAACCTGCACAAGAATCTCAGAACTATAAAATGGCTGAAACTTTAAAGACATAACAGTTACATCCCATATAGGAACGATCACTTACTTGTGTAGTATTTGTATCCCAAACATTGATATGATGGTCATATGAACCAGTGACGAACAACCCTGTGTCAATTGGATACCAAATGGCTGAGGATATGGCATATTTATGGCCATGCTCATGTTGCTTGTTGATGACAAACAAGGAATTGTGCTTTGCAATTAGACCACGTCCCTCATAACCTGTTGCACGCTGAATATCATAGACTGCAACAGTTGCATCTGCTGCACCGGCCAGTAGATATCGTCCCTCTGTCAAATCAACCTGATCTTGAGATCACAACCACCCCAAAAGAAGTTTTTTAGAGGAGATTTACGATGAAGAAATATACTTTTGACCCAATTGGGAACCATATAGGTGCAGCAAAGGTTGAAATACTGAAACTCAAGCCAATATATATGTAAGAGCATCATCAAAATAGTTAAAAGTAATTTAGTCATTTACTGTTTCCATATCCCACACCATTTCTTTAATCTGATGCTCTTATTCCAATATAAAAAAGTTAACGCCCAAAGCTAATTGTCAAACAGAAACCCACGAGAAAATTGATCAACAAGCATGAAAATTCCACGTCATTATAATTAGCTCAGGACAAGAAATTGCCACAAAAGTCCCGCCATAACTATGCTCACAGCCTTAAAATCCTTATAAGAACTAAAGTATAGTTAATCCCAATGCAGTTCATTTGAACTATAGTATAGTTAATCCCCTATGCTCACGAGAAAAGTGATCAACAAGCATGGAAAGTGCAAACATACAGCATCCAAGTATCATTAACCACAAAGCACGAATTACACATTATCAAAGATTCAAAAAGGTAACTAAAGCCAACAGAAAATAACACCCTTTCTTGAGAACAACTAAACCCACTTTACCCCCTCACCACCACCACATAAAAAACAAAAAACAAAAACATTAAGAAGTACAACCAATCAAAATACAAAAACATCAACAGAAAAATCAATCAAGAATTGAAACGAGCAACGAGAAAAAGGACCTGAAGAGAGTTGACTGAGCCGCGGTGAGCGGAGACGATTTCCTTGTAATTGGAAAGCTGAATGGACGAAACCCTAGATTTGGAAATGCGACTGCTGAACAAATTAGGGCGGAGGTTCCCGAACTCTCTCTCTCTAATCTCCTTCCACATCGTCCTCGCATCTTTGATCTTTCTCCACCCCAACCACTCCAATTGTTCCGCCTCCGATTCTCAACTCGATCAAGATTCTCAAACTACGGATAATAATACAAAAATAATATATATGTGTATGTGCTTGAATGAGATTGAACCTCCCCAATAATTATCAGATATCAGGTGAAGGATTGTTCCTAATTCCTTTTCCACTATTTCACTAGCAACTTGTTCTCCGTTTTGAGCTGAAGAATTACAAGTGATACAATACTGTGTGTTTTTATGTGCAAGTACGTGAGGCCGAATTGAAGCAACCCGGTAAAGAAAAAGCCCAATTTGATACGGGCTTCCTTTTTTTTTTCCATAACGGGCTTCTGCTTACTTGGTTTGGTGTTAGCTTAGAGGGTGTTTGGAGTAGGGATGGCAATTTCCTCCGAACCCGACGGAGGATTCGATACCCGATCCTAACGGAGGAGGGTATGGAGGGTAGTTTTGTACCCGATTAAATAAATGGGTACGTGGGTATGGGTATTTTCGGGTATGAATATGGAGGTGGGTTTAGGTACATCCTACTCATACCCTACCCGATACCCGATTAAATAATAATATTATATATATAATATATCTACATATATATTTATTTATAATATTTTACATATATTTTTTTTTTATTTATACAACTCTATTTATTTATATTTAAAGAAAAAGATTTTTTCCCCAAGTCTCAACCAAAATCTACAAACCCACTAACACTTTTGTTTAATCCTTTTTAATATTTTACTATATTTTTATAATATTTAGTTCGCTAATTCTTATTTGTATTCTTTTTTCCTTATTGTTTCCTTAAGAATTTAGTAAATATCAATATCTTTATTTAAATAACTCAAATTTCTGTTTAAAAAAAGAAATAACTTAAATTTAAAAAAAAAATACAATTGTAAGTGGTAAGAGGGTATGGGTAGGGTATGAATACCCGATCATCCGATGGGTATGGGGATGGGTATGAAAACAGAATACCCGATGGGTATGGGTATGGGTATAATAAATGGGTATGGGGATGGAGGATATAGAATCCTACCCGAATCCTACCCATTGTCATCCCTAGTTTGGAGTAAAACTTATTTAAAAGATTATAAGATATTTTTCAAATTTATGAGATGTAGTTGAAGTGTTTGGATAAAATGAGATTAAAGAACTCATAGGATGTTAGTAATGGTATTTTTGTAATAAAAATGACCAAAACAAAAGGAGATTTTTAAAATAAGATCTTATTTGGAAAATAAGGTGGGATTTCTATCCTTTTTAAAAAGAGCTTATAGCTTATTGTTGTTTGCAATGTTTGGTTTTCTCAAAACTTTGGCAGAATAAAAGGACAAATTTGAAGTCGAGACTAGTATTCGATATTATATCCACAAGACGAAGATCTGTACAAAGTGTTTAACGGTTCAAGCAATCATCTCTAAGATACAACGACTTCCAAGTTTAAGTTAGCAGCACTTGCAAAACTTAAACTCACAGCAAACTAATCGGTGTGCTAGAACGTACAATTATTTAATTTATTTCCCTTTTTACATAAATAGAATTCACTTAAATAATTGGTCAAAATTGAGTCAAAACTCATTTCCAATAAACCAATTCCAACACTTATAAGATCTAGCTTTATCAAACAATTTTACAGAGTTTATAAACTTTCAAATAAGTTATAAGATGATTTGAAGAGCTTATAAGCTCAGCCAAATACCTCTTACAAGAATATTTTTAGAGCTTATAAGATGTTAGATCTTATTTTAAAAATAAGTTTTCGAAGTGTTTGGATAAAATAAGATGGTGTAGCTTTTAAGATGTTAGTAATGACAAATTAATAGTTGTTGAAATAAGATCCTCTTTTGAAGAAAAAAGTTGGGATTCCCCACATTTTTTAAAAACAACTTATAAGCCTTTATATCTTATTTTCGGAGTTTATATTTCTTAAAAAAGTTTATCAAATAAATTTAAGCATCTTGTAAAATCTCAAATAGCTTATAGGACCTTTTGAAGAACTTTATAAGCTCAGCTTAGTGTTGAGTTCTTGTTTTTGGATTTTGATTTGATACGATTTTGATTCGATATTTGACATAATTCTCTAACAAAAGCACATAAAATGATAAAACAAAGGGACAAGGCATGTATTCGCATGTTGATTATAAGGGCATCACCAGTGGTTAAAACCACAAACCTGTTTTTTTGTGGATCCCATACTGCCACATCACTGCCACATCAAAAGCAAAAAACCTCACCCTATTCTTCACAATCAAAAAACCTCCCAACAACTTTTTTATGGACCCCACACTCAAATAACATCTTTTTAAAAAATATCCAATAACTTTTGAATAGGTCCCACCATAAATTTATATATATATATATATTGTTGTATTTAAAAATTATATAACAACAAAATTAATTATATTTATGGTTTATGTTTAATATACATTATTTATAAAAATATAATTATATATAATGAATATTTATAAACACAACATATTATAAAAACAGAATTTATAAATAACATTAATAATTAAATAAAAACAATAAAATGCTACGAACAATATCAAGATCAACAAAAAAATACATTTACTCTAGGCTATGTCTTTTTTTAATTTGTTCACAAACAACAAGATGCATATGAAGCTGTTCCTCAGTCATCGCACTAGTATCCCTCATAAGAGTTTCATAATCCCATCGAACAAGTTCTCGTTCCCTTTGTGCTATCTCCGCCTTTTGCATTTCAATTTTTTCTCTTTGTAATTCTTCCATTTTTTCCAACCTATTGAGAAAGTTCACTTCCACCTCATCAACATCTTTCTTTTTGGATTTCATTTTCCTCTTTACAACTTTCTGTCCAATTGGACGAGTGTGAACTTCACAATCATCTATGTTAATGCTCATATCTGGATTGGATGTTGATGTGTACCCCCCCTGATTCAGAGGTCCTTGCCTTCTTGTTAGCACTTTGACTTGCTTATTGTGGAGCATATTTCTCACATTCTTTAAGAACTCTCCATATATGGTCATAGTTGAAAGACTTTTTATTTTTATTTGACTTCCATAAGCTATGTGCTTTCACTAACACATCTTCATCACTCCATCCGCTTCCACGATTGTTATAGAAATTATTGTAGATGCCTGAAAATTCAGTCAATAGTGGATGAATCATATAAAAATGTGATTTCAACTTTGAATAATTAATGTCTCTCAACAGATCCATTGGGCCGATACTTATTATAGTATTCTCCGATCCGCTTCCAAAAAGCTTGGTCTTTTTGTTCATTCCCGATGACTGGATCTTGGCTAATGTTGACCTATGACTTTGCAAGGTGTACTTCTTCCTCCATTGTCCACTTTGTTCGTCTAGAGCCACGCACACTTGAACCAACTTCTTTACTCGTCTCCTTATCCTTATCGGGGGCAATATTTTCGAGCCCAATCTGCATTGAATATTGTGGAAATGGAAACTCTTGAAATGAAGATGGTGTTGTGGGTTCTTTATCAGTTGCAGATGCATCAATGCTAGCCTTTCTAGATTCATCTGATAGAATAACTGGCGGTTGTGGAGGTGAAATTCCATAAGGATTGGACGACATCACAAATTGGTTGCTCATGCCCCGCAAGTATTCCGATGGATACATATAGAAAGGATGTTGAGACACATTTCTCGGATTCACCGGAAAGTTTTGGAAACTCTGGAAATTAGGAGGGAATTGAGGAATATATGGAACATTTGGTAAATTAAGGAAATTGGACATTAGGACGATTGCCGGAATTTTGTGAAGTTGCATTTTCTTCAACATTTTGAGTATTGAAAAAATTTCTATAAAATGATTGGAAATTGTCATCCATATTGGAAAAAAAATTTCTAATTAAATATGAAAAGGGATAGAAAAAATACACACAATAAAAATATGAGGTAAATTATAAATTTTTAAATTTAGAAGTGGGAGAGAATTGCTATTGTTATATGAAAATAATTCAAGTGTAAAATACATATTTATAGGCAAATTTACAAAATAAAAAAATATTGTTTTTTGCCCGTTAGGAATATAACGGTTAATTGCAATTTTTTGTTAAATAATTTAGGTCAAATTTGATTTATTTAAGATAAACAAAAAAAAAAGACTAAAACTAATGGCTATAAACTAAAAAAGGGATAAAGGTTTTCAAAAAAGAAAAAGGTATTGAAAATGAGAGAATATAAGAAGAGGAAAAGTGCATTGGGGATTAAAAATAAAAAGTGGTTGACAGTATGGGGCTGCTGCCAGCGCCCCACGCGCGCGTGACCAGTACACGCTCTCTAATTGCAGCGTTTTGTCACGCGCAAGGTTTAACTTTTTTTTTTGTTTTATTTTTTCGAAAAAAGCTGGGTTCTTCACTACAAACCCAACATTTGCTAAAAACCTCAAACCCCATCTCCCCAATGGTAACATGTTTTTTCTATCAGTTTTTTTCTCAAAAAACCCCTTCAAAAAACCTCCACTGGAGGTGCTCTAAGGGCATCACCAGTGGTTAAAGCCACAAACCTGTTTTTTTGTGGATCCCACACTGCCACATCAAAAGCAAAAGGCCTCACCCTATTCTCCACAATCAAAAAACATCTCAACAACTTTTTATGGACCCACACTCAAATAACATCTCTTTAAAAAAGGAAAAATTGCAAATTTGGTCCTAAAACTATAAGCAGTTTGCAATTTCGGTCCTATAACTATTGAGTTTGCAAAATTAGTCCTGTAAGTTTGAAATTTTTTGCAAAATTGGTCCTATATATTTTATACCTAAGCAATTTCGGTCTTGTAAGTTTCAAGTTGTTGCAAAATTGGTCCCCTAGGGTTATTTCATATTTTCAAAATACCATGAATACCCTTATACATATAATTGGCTTATTTGACTAAGTGTTTTGCCTAAAATGATATCAGAGCCCAGGTTTATTAAGAACTTTAAGTTATATTTATTATTTTATATAATTAACAATTGATGAGGAGAATTTTCTCCGAGAAAATGGATCTGGACGAGTGCTCAAGATGTATACTCTATAGGAGATATCGTCAAATTTTGACGATATATGCACAAGAACACCGGGACAAGATAACATATTGGAATAATCAATATGTTGAAAAAGAACTCGCAGGAGCCGATAGAGAACATTGAGAAAATGCGAAAAACAAGCAGCATATTGTCTGGGTATCACTTCCGCCCCGCGAGTACCCGCCCTACCCCGCCTAGAATTTTTAGTTGTAAAATATATGTTAATATATATTTTGCATATATAATATATATTATAATATAATTTTTATGTGTTCTTATATTATTTATAAATTGATAATAATAAATTTTGTAAATAATATTTTACAAATATATATTTTTTTCATTTTTTTAATTTAATTTAATTTAAAACGGGGCAGAACGGGTCGACCCGTCTCACCCCATTCTAGACACGGGGTGGGTTTGGGTCCTGGCCAATCCGCCCCGACCCGCTCCATTGCCATCACTATAAAATTGCTAAATATATAAAAAGATAAAGGACCAAAAATGCTATTTAGCCAGAAGGGCAAAATTGTCCAGGACCAAAATTGCAACTTTTAATGATAAAGGACTAAAATTGCAACTACCCCAAAGTTACAGGACTAAAATTGCAATTTACCCCTTTAAAAAATATCCAATAACTTTTGAATAGGTCCCACCATAAATTTACATATATATATATATATATATATATTGTTGTATTTAAAAATTATATAACAACAAAATTAATTATTATGGTTTATGTTTAACTAGTAATCCACCCGTGCGATGCACGACATATATATCCAAAAAAAATTACAATTTTTTCAGAGATTCAATTGAGTAGAATGCATATAAATATCAAAATGTTAAAAAAATTGAATGAAATTATAGAATGATAATTATACGCCAAGAAAAAAAATATTAAATAATTTGAAACTCTCATTTTTAAGTCAAAGGAAGATTTAATAATACAACCATGCATTAATGGGAAAAAACTATTATAAATTTTGAAAAACTTCTTTAATTACAACATTGGTCGTTGATCCTGTATGCTCATTACTATCACTATTACAAATCAAAATTTTAAGGCCCTTGGGATCGATAACTCTGGATACAACAACATATAACTGCCCGTGACTAAAAACAGATTTTTTTAGAAATAGTCTTACATTAGACAAAGATTGACCCGGGCTTTTGTTGATAGACATTGCATAAGACACCATCAGTGGAAATTGTCGTCGTTGAAACTTGAATGGAAGTCTTGGATCATAAGGTGTCAACGGCATTCTTGGAATAAGGACTTTAGGACCAAGAGTGCCCATGGTAAGAACTTGTCCTTCTATAATATGGTTGCCAAGTCTGGTAACAATCCATCTGGTGCCATTGCATAATCCAAGAGAATGATCTATGTTACGTAGTAACATAATTGGTGTTCCAACCTTCAAATACAACTCATAATTCGGAAGTCCTGAACATTTAATTCCATTTAAAAATTCAGGTGTATGAACATCATTCAAAAGACCAACATTTCTACCAGAATGGCATGGTGAATCAGAACTCAAATACATTCTTCGCTCAGAATTATTCATCCCAACCATATATTCATTTACAGATTGAACGACATCAAGAGTCGGAGCTAGTATATCTCTCTGTTCAGAATATGATGTGTCGCCAATATTACTTCCGAACAATGGACGTGTACTCTTCACGATCGATGCAATTGGATCAGTGAAGTCTTTCAGCAAAAACTCATCTGGAATATCAATTGTAGCACATCTATCATTTGGTTCCCCAAGTTTTCCATCTCCAATCTTTGCAATCCAATGAATTCTTCACAACTATCACCAGATTTTGTATTTTGTAATCTCATATTTTTTGTCAATCTCAAAACAGTACAATGTCTCCACAAATGCGAAGAATTTATAGAGGCATTAACTATATCTTGTCTACTGCCTTTAGGGATAACAGGCAATATCTGACGAAAATCTCCCCCGAATACAATTGTTTTGCCTCCAAATGGAATTTCATTTCTGATAGGATCGACTTCTTTCATGATGTCCCTCATAGTTTTTTCCAAAGCTTCAAAACAATATCTATGCATCATTGGAGCCTCATCCCAAATTATAAGCTTCGACTTGAGTATAAGCTCCGCAAGATGGCTCCCTAGTTTTATATTGCAACTTGAAGCTTCATCTGGAGTAAATGGTAGTGCAAACCTAGAATGCGCAGTCCTCCCACCAGGTAGCAGGAGAGATGCTATACCACTGGATGCCACATTTAATATGATACCTCCTTTTGACCGCAACCCACAGATAGGGTCTTCCATATAAATGTCTTTCCGATTCTCCATACCCATACACAAAAAAGATTCTTCTAATATCCGAATTAATCAATCAATGATGGTATCGTAAACCCGACGTTGCTCATCATTTAAGTTCGCTGTAATTTTTGTGTTCTTTCATTAAACTTAATCGATCATAACACATCTCATCGTGTATTAACCTATTACTTGAGAATTGGGAAAAATTATCATCTGGAAATGGCATTGACTGAAATTCACGCAAACGTTTTCCATAACTCCGCAATATCTTCTCAATTTCCACAAGCGCGTAACTTTTAATATCATTATCGTGCAATTGCAAATCTACAATATTAATAAAAATATTAAATAAAGAACACATTTAAATGAATAAACTAATAATTGAGTCATACCTTGATGTTGAAGCAAATTACGCTGCTTATATAAAATATCATCAGATAGGTAAGTCCAACATGACTCCCACACCACTTCAGAACGACTTATAGATTCAGATATTAAAAGTGTAGCAAAAAGAACTCTCATCGATTGTGCCGATGCCCACTCGCTTGCCTCAATGATAGCATCGATGTATTCTCTATCATCATTTAACAAACCTAGTTCATAGCAAGCATCCCGAAAAGAAAGGTATTGTACCCCATTAATTGAAGATATATCATCGTAGCATGTGGCACCACGAACTACATTTAGAAGACATCTCAGGTGGTACATATCACCACAACCTGGAGGAACAAAGAATATTCGCCCAATTGCAAACCCTCTTTTTCTTGGAGTCCATTCACGTAAATTCGGCTTCCAAACAAACTTCATTGGAAATTCAAGATATGTCGGCTCTCTTGCTTCAGATACTTATTAGCTTCCATCCATGCCAAAACATGCTCGATTAATCTGTTTGCCGATTTAAAACAAAAGATCAATATTATCAAAATCGAGAAAATGACATTTTGTTCATTTGGAAGATGAAAACTGAGACGCTCTACTGGAGGGTCTCTATACTGTATCTCAAATCCAAAGATTCTCCAAGTAGCCTCACATGAGGAAATGTATTTACAATCGTAGTACAAATTTACCTCATCGATAGTCTTCTCCAAATTATCTTCATTTGAGCTCTGGTAAAATGAGGCAGTGACACGATCGTTTCCCTTATTTATGTACTTGAACAAATATTTGATCGCTCTTGATTGGTTACACCACTCAACATTCATATGTGCTCCATATCGAATCAATAAGTATCGATTATGAGGAACAACATATCTATTATCCAAATAAATTCCATTCTTCAAAATTTTTCTTCCACTATCTCTATGTCGGTAGATATGATAACCGTCATCCTCTATTGAAGTCACATCGATGTACTTTTTCGGAAAATGTTTGGAGCAATGACCATCTACCATGCAAGAAGAATTTCTTCTATCATCACCACATGGATCGTGTATCATAAAATCACGAACTGCAGTATAATATACTAGATCGACATTTTCATCAGGTATTTCTGTAGAAATAATACGGTCGATAGCATCTGATGTTGGGAATTTGTCATCTTTAGATAGGAAAAGTAATATATGAGCATGAGGCAACCCTCGTTTCTGAAACTCTACAGTGTAGATTACTGTAAAACAAAAACAAATATTTGTTAGTTTACATTTGTCGTTTTAAAAATAAATTATATTTTTAATAAATAACACATACTTTTTAAAAAATAGTACGCTTTGACATTTCCGAAAATTTTATTCTTACGAAGATCTTGAATCAATCCATCAAGCTTAACTTTAAATACTCTACACACAATATCTGGACGATCTTCAGGCTTCAATCCACGACTATCAACAAACCTAAGAATTTCTGGCCACTTCGGGTTACACGTAAAAGTAATAAATAAATCTGGATAACCTGCCCATTTACATATAGCCATGGCATTTTGATAATTTTGAATCATATATCTAGCTCCTCCAGTAAATGATGAAGGCAATATGATTCGCTTTCCTTGAGTAGACGCATTGGTTTCACCACGTAACAGAGCGTCATGTAGTCCTTTATACATTTCACAACGTAACTGTTTTTGATGCATTCTAATATAAGATAACCGTGCAGATTCAACCATAGTGTATGCATCAACAACAAATTGCTGAAAAAGCCTTCCAGAAGACAAAATCGCTGAAGCTTCACAATCCCTCTCATGCATCCTATAAGCGAAAAATTCCCCTATACTTACTTTTTTCCGGCCAAGTGTTCCCGCTCTTGAATCAGAAAATGGTATATCCTCCTTATATCAATCCTCACCGTAGGGAAAAAGTAGGGGATATTGAAGTCCAAGATATGCAACATTCAACTCATTTATACGCTTAAGTTGTCCTGTTTGGGTCTCTACTAAAATGTCTCTTTCACCCATCGCTTCATCAAAATCTCCTACAACTAATGCAGCAACTTCTGATGATGTTGGAAGATTATATCTTCTTGCATCCCCACTCCGCCTACCAATCAACTTTAACTTGATGTCCGATTTTTCTTCTTGGACCATTTTATCCTTTGCCATTCGAAATGATTTAACCAAAACATTATTTATGTCTAACATGGACTTTAAATAGATACAATTTCAGCATGAAGATCATTAGAATTTGGATCTTGCCTGTAAACAAAAATTATTTTATAATAATATAAGAGACAATAAATATAATAAAAAATTAAATAAATATAAATAATTTACATATTTACCTAACAGCTGCAATACGATTAGCAATTTCATTTTTAGTGTCGTAAATATACAACTGGACAAACTTTGGAGTTGCACCTGCCGAAGGTAAGAGACTTCCAATCAAATGATAGTTTTGTCCATGAAGTCTAAAAATGGGAGGAGATCCACCTTGATTTATTTTGGTATCTATTTTTCCTCCCATTGAAGTGAAACAAAACATGTTATTGTAAGAACGTATATTTTGGCGAAAGTGTCTACTCTTATCTGAGTTTCCAAATAATAATTCTTGCAATTCTTGTGGGGGCTGCTTTAAAATTGGAAGCTAGATTTTTCTTTGCATACAACATAAAGAGTGCTTCGGATTGGTCGTTTTAAAATGGCGAGATAACCTCTCCTCATACCAAAACATAGCACCACAATAATTGCATTTGAATGTTGCATCACCAATATCCCAATAATCTAAAAAAAACTTATATTCAAAGATAATATTTAAAAAATCTAAAAACATATATCATTGTATACATACCAACTGCTGGAACTGAAATGGCTTGGTCTTCATTAACACATGATACTTGTACGTCAAAACTTTCATTTAAATTTATTATAGTTGGATGATGGATGTTAGTTGCATAATAAACAAATAGAAAATTTCATTAGCTTCATTTCAAAATGTTATATACATGAATCATTTAAAACTATACAAAAAAAATAGTATGATTCCAATAAAATTCTATTGTTTCATAATAACATTATTTTGTCTAAATTATTTTTAGACTGGTATAAAGAAAATCACCAACATAAGGAGAATGTGAACCGAAAAAAAGAGAGGATAAATTGGAGATCCGATAAATAACACACAAGTATAAATAAAAATTTATATAAATTGACAAATATTTAGAAGAAATTGAAAAAAGTTTACATGATCGTTGTCAATAGCATAGTCAACTCACGAAAATAGGGTTAGCCAAATGAAAAAATAAAAAAAATTATATAAATTATAACTTATTTTTTTAAATAAAATCAAGTAATAAAAATTTTAAAAAAAATAAAAAGAGGAGGGTGAGCATGTTGGCCTGCTACCTATGCCATTGATCGTTGCTCATTTGTTTATCCACAATACAATTTATTTTTTGAAGTTTACGTAATAAACACAAGTAAAAAAATGGACATTTTCTAAAAATATACGACAATTTCAAAATATTACATTTTGTTACAAATGGCTCTTTGTCTAATTGCGTCTTCTTGTTCTTAATGGCACTATGGATGTGTTAGAACATTCTCCCTCTCCTGTAAGATCAATAATCGTAGAAAAATTTGTGGATGTAAATGGCGACATCCGCTGCAAATGACAATTTTTTGTAATCCGTAATGATGGATTACCTACAAAATAAAAAAAAGAGAATGAGAAATCGTTTCAAATATTTTTTTATAATATTAATTTAAAATTGGCAAGTATTGTACCGTTTGTGATATCAGACAAAAAAGTAATTGATATCGGATGTATCGGATGCAACATACTTGTCATAGAACCCTGAATATTACAATGTTGAAAATCAACATTTTCTGCAATTTAAATTATATAAAGCTCGTGAGTTAAATAAAGACACATAAATTAAAAATCAAACAATCTAAACATTTAAACTAAAATTAATGCAAAATTTTTTTTTAAAGCATTCTGATAAATCAAACTCTTAAAATTCATTTTTTTCTCAATACCTTTAAAGGTTGTAAATAGTTTGTAAAAAAAAATGCTTGAATTGTCTTTGAATATATGGACTTGTCATACATGGCCTAACCATATCAATACATCGTTAAAATGCACGGATTATATAATAAATAAAAGTAATTTTAGTAATTTGCTTAAATAAATTATTTAATTGTAAAGCTAAATAACCATTGTTGAAAAATAAATAATTATATAGTAACGGAAAAAGACAAAACAAATTGAATGAACAAAATATACTGAATATAAAAACTTATTATGAGTTTTGAAAAATTTCTTTAAATACAACATTGATAGTTGAACTTGTAGGGTCACTATCACCATCACATAAGAAAAAATTTAAGAACCTTAGGATCATAACTCTAGAAACATCAACATAAAATTAAACTTAACTAAAAATAGGATTCATTTTAAAAGAAATTCTACATTTGACAAAGATTGATTCATAGCAAGTGAAAATACCTGAATTTTTTTAATTTTATTCATTAAAATTGTTTTTTTTTATATAAAATGAAAATTATGGCCCTTTTTCAAAAAAAAAAAAAATGTTGGGAGTGAAGATAAAAAAGAAAAAAGAAAAAAGAAGAAGTTAAAGGTCCAATTGTAGGGAGTGAAGATAAAAACACAACTTTTTGTTACCATTACTGAAAAATTAAATAATTTTTTGGGACCAATTATATCTGGACGGAGAAAACGCCTAATGGCCCCAATCTGCTAAAAAACTTTGAGGCCCAAATCAATTTAATACTCAATAAAACCCATCATTCAAAAATTAAAAAAAAAAGCCAAAAAACCTAAATCTGCTAGACTGCTACCCCTTAACCCCAAAATCATTTGCGGCGCTGACACAAACTCTCTCACACACACAAACTCACGCAGAAAAATCACCAACTCACCCAAATAGTCACACACACACACACACACACACACTCTGTAATTTCAATGAAAAATATGGGATATAGCCGATTAATTTATGTCATTTCTGTTCTATTTTCTTCGAATAAAAGCGAGGTATGTTATTTTTGTTTTTCATTTTTCACAACTCCAAGTCTCTGAAGCTCCAATATTTTTTTTTGTAAGATTATACATGTATATTTAAAAAATTGTTCGCTCGTAAGTAATTGTTGTGGATCTCATACTATATTTCAAGAAAAAAAACACGTATATTTTTCTTAAATATGAATACTTTTATCGATAAAATAACATTTTCTGATGAAAATAAACTAATATCGTTATTTTATTTCATATCTGAAATAAAAACAGTTTCGCGGGAGATTTTTTTAATTTTAAATATAAAAAATATTAATGTATCGTAATTTTTATAGGATCTGATGAAATTTGCCAAAAGCTTGTTGGGGATCTAATTCTATATCTTAGAAATAATTTTTTTTCCGATTTTAAACACTTAAAATTTTTCTGGATCTAAAAATTTTGCTTCGTACCTGATGAAAGATACTAAAATTACTTTTATTTATGCATATCATATGTTCATTTCTTGCTAAATCTCTAATATCTTTGAGTCAGTCGCATACGAAATCAGTAAACGTTTTCGGTTTCACTTTTATTCAATTATATGACGAATTAAACAATTACATTCCAGATCCGTGATTTTTTTAAGATCTGTATTTTTATTTTAAAATTTTAAGATTAATTAAATACCAAAACTATTTTTTTTGGCCGACTCCTGATTTGTTTACAGTTTTTAACAAATAATAAATTTATATTTTTTTGCAATTTTTTTTTGGGTTTTCGGTTCGATTATTCATATAATATGTTCATTTGTTAGGAAATTCTCATTTTCTTCAAGTCAGTTGCATACAATAGTTTTAATATTTTTCCATTTAAAATTTGTATCCCTTTTTTCTAAATTTGTTTTGGTGGCATTAGGATCTAACAAAATTATATTCCAGATCTGTGAAAAGATCTTTAAGATTTGTAGGTTGATGAACTTGAGCTACACTGCCAGACGCTACAGGTTCCTCGTCAAACTTATCAAAAATTTCAGTTAGTTTGCGGCCAAATGCCTTTTCGACGGTGCTTTTCGTATAGGCAAATGTGAGACCCCGAATTTTAACGTGAGATTCGGTGTTATGTAGTGATTATTTATTCGGCTATGTATCACAAACCTATTATTAATGAAACTCGACTCTATTTTTATTTATTTCTTCCAACGTCAATTACGCATTTCGCATTTTTAGAGCTTAGCAATTTTATATTCTTCCTCTAGTATTAATACTTGATCGAATGACTACTACTTTAGGAATATTAGACCTCCAACAATTTAGGAGTACATTCCAATCCTTATCCTAATATTTCATCTTATTCTATAATTCATCCCAACCAATTTCCCAATCAAATTTTTTTTTAAAAAAAAAAATATTTTTTTATATTTTTAAAAAATTTCGAAAATTACCATAAATGGGGAGGTTGTTTCATATTCTTTTCAAGACCTACAATTATATATGTATATATATTTACATATATATTTTTTTTTCTCAACTTTTGGTCACATGCTTAAAGGATGGACAAACTTTTCTTTCCACCAAATTCTAATAAATAAAAATACCAACACCATGATTATTATTCCCTCCAACTTTTGGCTCCTTGTCTTAGGGGAATCAATCATTTTTGTTATTTTTTTTCTTTATCTACCAATATTATTCATTTCATAATTATCATAAAAACACAAGATTTGCTTCCATTTTCCTCTCTAAAGGATCAAATTCTTCAAGCATAAGGTAAGAATATCTTCATTTCTCCCAACTCTATTTTTCTTCTCCAATCCTCAACCTTATACCTTCACCATCTAATAATGTTGAATCCTTCTTGTTGAGGTACTCCTAGAGAAAATTCTTGAAGAATTAGAGACCTAGATTTGACTACAAGCTTAAAGAGGAAATTCAAGATTACATATTATTAAGGTGAGAAAATTATGGTTTTAGTATTTTTCTCTTGACAACATGAAGAATTAATTTTTGACTCAAGAATATAAATTTTTGGAGTTTAGGGGCTGACCTACATCATCTCAAGTGGAGGTTAGAGGCTTGAAGGAAAATTTCCATTTTGAGACTACTTGAAGATATTAAGGTGAGTAGTAACCATTTGGTACTAGTATATTTTCTTTAGACTTGAGACTTTAATTTTAACACCAAAATATGGTTTGGATACCATTTAGGGGCTGATCTTCAAGAGTTTTAGTCAAGAAGTTGATTCAAGGAAGAAGACCACATTTTAGATCAACCCGAGAAACTACTACGAGGTGGGTGGAAAAATTCTTTCAACTTCTAGGTGTTTTAAATTGAAAATATGCATGTAGTATTTTGTTATTGAGCACTTGAGATATATATTATGTATTGCATGCTATTTTCTTGTATCAAGTTGGAAAAATTCTCAAGTGTTGCTCAAAAATGTGATTTATCGAAAAATAGGGCATACATGCACATTTTATTGTTATACTTGATGAAATTTTGTATGAGAAGGATATGTATGTGTATGACTCTTGAAATCTATGTTTTGAATGATTGATAACCTGGACAAGTCGAGCATAATTGATTAAATTTCAACTTTTGGACTTAAAATGCAAAAATGGAAAGTTGGTGGACTTAATTGCAAGAAAAATAAAATTTAAGGGACCCCTCTGTAATTTTCGATTTTTGGAACTGAACTCAGGTTCAAAAATTATGTTTTGATATTTTAATAAAGTTTTAAGAGTTTTTAGATAAATAAAATCAACCCTTGAAAGCCCAAGGACTAGATTGTAAAATTTGAGAAGTTTAAGGGCTATTTTGCAAATTTCGAAACTGTACCAGACCCTAATTTTGAAATTTGAAATTTTAACTCTTAAGGGACTGGAAATAACATATTTTAAGTGTATTCCAAAAATCCAAGTGTTTAGAGTTTGGAAAGTAATTTTATAAAAGTTGAAGGACTAAAGTGTAAAAGATTAAACTTGAGGACCCAAATGAAATTTCCAGGACTTATGCAGCCCATGCACCTGGAAATACTAATTTAACTATAACTTAATTATATTTTAGACCCAAGGTTTAAACTTCATAACAATTGGACCCCTAAAAAGCCTTAAAGGCAATTATTTCAAAATGGGACAAAAATGAAATTTTCAAAAGTTAAAGGACCTAAACTTATTTCCTTTTAAAACTGCTTTTGTCCCAATATCCCATTAACCATAGTGACATTTTTCAACTGGAATCACATTAAAATCCCTTCCGGTTTGTGAGTTCCAATTATTTTAAACTTAGAGTCGAAATGGCAATTTTAACAAATTTGGGGCCAATATGAGAATTTTATAAAAACTCGACCTCAAAACTTCAAAAACCTGAATCTCTGAACAATTTGGAGAATTTAGGAACTGACCTCATAATTTTTCAAGGTCGGGATATTTATTTATTCAAATTTTAACCCCAAAAGTATTGGTTTTTACAAAATGGGGCTAAATTGTAAAATTTCTTTTTATCAAGGACCTAACTCAAATTATTTTTCTTTTACTAAAACATCCCTGGACCCTCTGATTTCAATTCTTAATTAAAATATTTTATTTTCTCAAAACCCCCTTGACTTATCGGACCGCCTTGACCGATTAATACCGATCGCGGGGCGACTTTCACGTCTTGCGATTTGAATCTATAACGGGACTTATGTTCCACCTAATATTTCAAGATATCGAGGATTGCTTATCCTCCCGATAATCATCTTCATCCAAATAACTCCACCAACGCCATAATTACCTTACGCAAATTTTTGAAAAACTTTTCATGAACTGCTTCCCGAATCAATATACTCGACTGTCTGGTTGACTACCTGAACATGTATTTAATTTACTGCCTGAGTCAACTTGGTGTGTCGAGCTCACAGTCGGAGTGGATACGTCGGGGATGGAACCGGGCAGCTCGGCTGCTATTCCACTTTTCCGCCCCATCGCCCTAATCCCGCAACCGAGGGACGGAGTTTGTCCAAGGGAAGCGGGTCGTAGTACTTGAGGTATAATCATGATTATGACGAATCCGAGCCTTGCTAGCTCCAACGTGGATTTTGTCTTTGCCTACGGAGCGATAAGGTGACAGGTCTTTGACCATCATGAACGGGGAGTTACAAGGAAGAACAAAGGAATCATTGTCCGATCCACACGATTAGGAGTTGAACGGAACGGGGTTGGCGCTACATATCAAGACGCAACCACTAATTGTCTTGTATAGGATTGGCGCTACACCTCGAGACGCAATCCCCATGTCTTGCTTGAACCATAATACCGCGTGACCACGAACTATTTTCTTAAACTCGTATAAGTATATTACTTAATATATTTATCACGACGATTGTGGACTATGTGTGAAACACATGCATCATACCTCACGCGTTTTCATACAACCGTTTTCTCGCATTAACTATTTATATCGCCACACTTGCACACGATCACCCCATCCACCGAGATTTCTCGTCTCATTCCCTCCCGTTTTCTAACCTTTAGATGAAGAGTTCGCCAAGACATTGAACTCATGCAGATTGAATCCCTATCAAGAATGAGGAGCGACATTTCCTTTTTACTTTTATTTGTTGTTGGACTCTTCATTTTATTTCATTTGGACTGTAAGTTAATTCGGATAATCTTTTGGGTTGTATTCGGATACCGCCAGGACTTTAAGATGTAATTTGTACTCGTGTTTATTTTAATTCCGCCGCATTAGACTCTATTTTACTTGGAGTTTTGTATCTTTGGTTTAGACTGTTGATTTATTTCTCATTTAAGTGATTGATCGTTGTCGCGTCACGTTTGGGCGTGATGATTGTTATGGTATCGAGCTCGGCTAGTAAGATGGAAACTTACACCGAGTGACCCAGGATAGGACCCCGGTTTGTGTTGGGTAGTACCGTGACTTGACTAATTAAGTTGTGAAATCGATTTCAAAAATGGCATAGAACCATATTATTGATGTTTAGGTTAAGCTAAAATTTATACTTGGAGAATCCATAGTCATACTTGATTTGACTTAAGTGACTTTTGAGTGACTTTCCTTAGTTATTCTTTCCTTGTTCTTCCCTATCTTTTCTTACTTCGACTGATCCTTCTTAGTTTGGCTTGTTCAGGATGGAGCCGACGCCAACTATCTGGTGGGAATTATTGGAGGCCCGCACCGAACGTGATTACTTTCGGGCATACACGAACCACTGGCACGGGGAATACCTTCGAGCTATCTCAGAATTGGCAGAAGAACGCCGCCGCAACCAAGAACCGACACACCTCCCGGCAAAGAGCCAAGAGGAGAAGAACAATCTTACCCTCCTTGCTAAGGATCGCGAGGATACCATCCGTGCTCGCGAGGTCAAATCCGATCAATCCAGGAACACTTGGAAGTTACTCGCACGAAGATGGAACGCGCGCCAAGGAAGGCGCGGGAAAGTGGGAAAGGGAGGCATACATGTCGAGAGGCACCATCGATCGTCTCGAAGATACTATCATCAAACAAATGCAGGTGATAGAGGACCTCACACATGCCTTAACTCACGGATCTTTGCTTTGGAGGCCGCTTAGCGGCTAATGCGCCACTGCGTTGCCACCACCCGAGGCGGAACCCATGCCCGACTCGAGGCCGATAATGAAGAGGATCCCGAGGAGGATCTGAAGAAGATCCAAGAGGATCCCGATGTGAGGATCCAATGGAAGATGAAGAGCCCGAGGCGCTTGAAGCCGCCCACTCGATGATGCTCCGGGATCGAGCAAGGGCGATGGCGATTTAGCCGATTTGGCCTTTGCCGAGGTGGTACCTCGGCCCGATCAGATCCGATTATGGACGAGGCCGCTAGTGATGATGACGGCGACCTCACCGAGTAGATAACTTATATGCTAGATTTTAGCCGATGCTTAATTCCATCCTGTTGTATTTTGTTTTCGATTTGTACCTTAATCAAGTTGTATCTCGACTCTAGTTTATCTTCGATTTTATATTCTGTTGTATGAAATCATTCGGTGTATTCAAATTTCACATCAATGAATATACTTTTTCTACTTATTCTATGTCTTGTGTATTGTTGTTGTGATATAACTTGTTATATGCAAGTACTTATTGAAATCATTCCTTTCTCAATTGTAGCTAAACTACGGATACATGGCCGAAACCGTGGACGAGGAGACCGCCGTGTTCCCGTAGGTATGTGGACGTACCCAGGAACGGGTACCTCCCAACGAACTACCACCACCTCCTCCGCCAATCACAGGAGATAACCTAATCGCAATAGCCTTGCAACAGATATTGGTTTTTATGAGGCAACAAGCGAGCCTCGTCACCTAACCATGAACTCCTTTCGAGAGACGAATGACCGTACCTTGGAGCGGTTTCTACGATTCGACCCCGACTTTCTTAGGAGAACCGGATGACATGAAAGCGAGAAGAATGGATCGAGAAAATAGAGAATATCTTCAATGCTCTCCAATACTCGGGGGAACAAAAGGTTACGCTAGCCGTGTTCGACTAGAATCATTTGCTCGAGATTGGTGGAGAGCAGTTGAGAGAAAGTGGGAACAGGATCAAATAGATAGGACATGGGAAAATTTCTGGTTGAATTCAATGAGCAATACATACCCCAAGTCGTGAAGGAGGCACGCAGGGATGAATTCCATAAGTTGAGACAGGGGAACATGTCTCGTGGCCCAATACGAGTCCGAGTTCCATCGATTGTCCAAATATGCTCGGGACAATCGTCTGAGAAGAGGACAAATTATATAAGTTCACACGGGGGACCGAAGTTGGAACTTCAAAAGCGTTTTCCGATCGTTGAAATGACAACTTACTCGGTGCAGTGCAGAAAGGCAGCTCTCCGCATCGAGTCGAGGACTAAACCGTATTGATGTGATTCAAGCAGAGTAGGCCATCAAACAGATCTCAAGAGGACAGGTGTGGGACAACCATCTAAGCCACTGATAAGTTTGAAGGGACGATCAATAAGACGGACAAAGGAAAAGGACCGATACAAGAAAAACCAGGTCCAAGATGTGCACATTGCCAAAAAACGGACATATGTCAATGATTGTTGGCGCAAAAAGGGAAATGCTTGCTATGTGGTAGAATCAAAGACCGCCAAAGGATTGCCCGAAGCACGAGGATCGCACGAAACAAGTGCAGCCCTTGCCAAAGCCGGGTAATGGCCAGGAAATCGGGGCAAGGATGCCCGCCGAGCATTGCACTAGCCGGACATGAGGCTCCGGAGGCAACAGGCGTGGTGGAAGGCACGCTTCTAATATCTAGCCACTACGCTAAAGATCTTGGATCAACGCATTCATTTGTCGCACCACATTTTGTACACAAGCTGCGCATGCATGCATGGAACATATGCCTATAGGTTTAGAAGTGTCCACTCCTATGGGCGCAAGCCGATAATGATATTATCTATAATGCATGCGAAGTTAAGATTGATGAGATAAACTTTCTGTTGATTTGATCTTGCTACCTATATCCGAATACGACATTATATTGGGAATGAATGGTTGTCTGCACACCATACACAAATGGACTCGCCATCGCAAGTCCATTAAACTATGTGAACCCGGTAAGTCCGAAGTGGAAATTTCGGGAAGGGCATGGTTAAGATTGCCCCAATCATTTCAAAGAATGAAAGCGGGGAAGCGATCACTAGAGGGGCACAAGGGTACTTGGCGTTTGTAATTAACAAAACCTAAGGTTGAGACACAAATTAATCAAGTACCTATAGTATCGGAATATACAGATGTATTTCCACAATAACTCACCACCGTCCCTCCGGATAGGAAGTTGAGTTCACCATCGAGGTATTACCAGAACCGCCGCCGTAACGCCGTATAGAATGGCTCTGTTGAGTTGCAAGAGTTGAAGACTCATTACAAAAGTCGATGGATGTGGGATTTATCCGACCGAGCACGTCTCCGTGGGGAGCACCGATCGTTTGTCAAAAAGAAAGATGGCACATTAAGACCGTGTATGACTATCGCGGACTTAACAACGTGACCATCAAGAACAAATATCCCCTCCCGGGATAGACGAATCTGTTTGATCAACTTCAAGGGAGCGACGATGTACTCAAGTTTGATTTACAACAAGGATATTATCGATTAAAGATCCGTGAAGAGGCGTTTCCAAAACAACATTCGGACGATATGGACACTACGAGTTTGTAGTGATGCCTTTCGATCGACAAACGCACCAAAGAGCGTTTATGGATCTAATGCATCGAGTCTTTCAACCTTATTTGGATCAATTGTAGTGATATTCATTGATGACATACTCGTATACTCTAAGTCTAGAGAAGAGCATGAACGTCATCGAAGATTGTTTTGGAGATACTACGAGAGCACAAGTTGTATGCCAAATTCAAGCAAGTGCGAATTTTGGCTTAGTGAAGTTCGCATTCTTTGGACACATAATATCCTAAGACCTTGGGATCATCGTAGACCCTTCAAGGCAGCGGTGGTTGAATGGAAATAACCCGAGTCAGAATCGGAGATCGAAGTTTTTAGGACTTTTGGATATTATCGAAGATTTATCCAAAGATTTCTCCAAGATAGCAGGACCACTCACTCGACTAACCCGGAAGCAAGTCAAGTTTGTGTGGAATGACAAGTGTGAGGCTAGTTTCCAAGAGCTGAAGAAATGACTCACTACAGCTCCAGTCTTAGCCCTCCAAAGGGAACATAAAACTTTGTCGTCTAAAGTGATGCATCAAAGGAAGGCTAGGAACTGTTTGATACATGTTTTTATCTTAATTTTGATGATTTTGTTTTGCACCAAAACAATGTTTTTTTATTGTTGTCCAAATACTCCTAAATGATTTAAAATGGTTTTAATATTTTCCGGAGTATTTCTTCAAGTTTATTTTCGTCTAAATTGGACAACGCTTTTAATGATTTTACGTTATTGGGTTTTCACTCTCAAACGATGTTTCTAAATGTTGTCCTAATACTCCCGATCGGTCTAAAATGTTTTTACTATTTTTCGGAGTATTTCTTGTTGTTTATCTTCGATTAAATATTGGACAACACTTTGGTTTTGAGGCCAACCGGTCGCCCTATTGGGCAACCCGCATCAAGAGTACGTTGAACCCAAAAGTTGAGCTGGAGTGTAAAGGGCAGGTCGGCGACGGCCGCTCAGGCGTCGGCCGATCGTCCAGACGACCGGTCGCCAGTGCGCGACGGTGCTGCAAGTGTGTTCAAAAGTAACACTTGATCTTTGCAAAATCCATGAGAGGGGACCGGTTGGGGTGATGGTCGAACGGTCGAGGTATACGTCGGCCGGTCGCCTGTGTCATTTTTCTTTGTGTATTCTTCTAACGTCTATTTCTGCGCCGTCGTCTATTTGACAAACAAATTTCGACCGTTTGACAAACAGACACTTTTCCTTAAATTGTGGGATTGATTTCTATGACTATATTCTTGATCTTAATTGTATTTTTTGTAGATTTTCAATCCCCAAGAGAGAGCCTATGCTTGATCAATCATCTCCTATAAATAGAGGAAGTTTTGGAGCAACCTATATAACAATTGAGATACAACACAACAAGATACACTTCAAGCAAACACTTGGTCTTCCATTGTTATTATTCTTGTTGTAAAATTGCCTAGCTTATCACTTTCACATCTTTGAGGTCTAGGCTTTTCTTGATTACACTTCGCACTCAAATTGTAATATTCATTCTTGAGTTGTAATCTTGATTTTTGGTTATCATTCAAACACAAGATATCCTTGTGAGTGTTCTTGTGGTAAGAGCACACTTGGATGATCTAGGTGATAGGTGAAGAAGATTGTGGTAATCTTCTTATTGAGGTGTTGAAGAATTTGGTATTCTTCAAGGTTGAAGATTGTGGTAATCTTCACAAGGTGCCGTTGAAGGAAGATTGTGGTAATCTTCAAAGGGAGATTGTGGTAATCTCCAAAGGTGTTGTTGAAGAAGAGTGTGGTGCTCTTCAAGGTGTTGTAAGTTGAATTTGTATTAATTTTGGTAATTAATAAAATTCTTTTTCTTTTCGAAATCCATCCCGGATATACTGGGGTGGTAGAGGATTAGGCCCTAGGTGGGTTGAACCTCTTTAAATCGATGTGTGTTGTTTATATTCCGCACCTTTATTATTGTATTTGAGCATTCAGTTTTAAAAAGAGGGCGAAATCGAAAAGATGGAGATAATCTATTCACCCCCTCAGATTATCGTAGCGCTTGGACTTACAAGTGGTATCGTGAGCCAAACTCTTTGGCAAGCTCGTTTCACATCGCGAGTGAAGAGGAACGATCGTCGGCTACGAATGAAGCTCATCTATCCACCTCCACCACCAAGCCACCACTATTTGATTCCAAAAATTTTTTTTTTTTTTGGAAAGAAAGAATGGAATGTTATTTACAAGGTTGCGGGTTCGACATTTGGAACACCGTCATAAATGGAGAGTCCATTCCGATGAAAGATACACCACACACCAAAGAGCTCAATGATGAAGAGAAGAAATTCATCTCCTTAAATGGTAAAGCTCTTAATATTTTGTATTGTTCATTTACTAATTTGGAATATGAACATATTATAGGAATATCATCGGCACATGAAGTATGGCAAAAATTAGAAGCCATCTATGGAGTATTTGCAAATGAAAGGAGTCAAACAAAAGCATCTACTTCTCAAAGGGATACAATGTCAAATCTAAGGAACAAGCCTCTTACAACTTCCAACTATGAAGAAGTTGAACATTGCTTTATGGGCATTGAAGAAGAAAATGAGGTATGTCTTAAGCCCTCTACTTCTTATGATATTGTTATTCAAAATGATTATAGTGATTTGCAAAATGATTTTGATGATCTTCAAGATGAATTCCAAAGCTTGCTTGTTAAGTACAAAAATTTGAAAAAGGAATTCAATATTTTGAAAAATGATAAGGATAGTTTATTTACTTCTTATGAATCACTATCATGTGCTCACACCACCACACTTGACAAGGTTAGAAACCTTGAAAAAGAAAATAGTACTCTTGTTGAGAATATTGATTGCATGAAAAAGGATTTATTAAAATCCAACTTGAGTACCAATAAAATGTCCAATATTGTTGATATTCATAATTGTGATAAAGGACTTGATCATAAGCCTAATGTTGTTAATCATATGAAAAAGGATCAAGTCACTATGCATATTGGTCATTATGCTCCTAGAATTATTACTTGTTTTTATTGTGGCAAAAAGGGTCATACGGCTAATTCTTGTCGGGCTAGAAATAGCTCTAAATATTGTTGGAGACCTAAAAGTCTCAAAGCTAATCTTAAAGGACCCAAACACATGAGGGTACCACAAAACAATGTGCTATTAGGTACCCGGCAAAGCAAAAATCGGAGAAAATTCATGCCACCAAGAAAACATCAAATGAACGTTTCATTTGATCAAAGAAGGAGAAACTACTCTCAACAAAGCCAATTTCCAAGAAGAGCGTATAATCAAAAATGGGAAGAACACAATCCTTGGAAATGGCAAAGACATCATCAACAAGATGATTTTCAAAGAAGAAGAAACCATCAACCATGGGAAGGTAACCAATCTTGGAAATGGAGAAGTCATCATCAACAAAGTGACTTCTCAATGGGAAGATATCATCAACAATGGGAAAGATACAACCCATGGAAACGGCGTAATTGGTAAACCGTATCTCTCCATTTGTATATGCATTTTATTTTTAAATCTATGCATACTTTTAATTGTGTCTTAATTGCAAAATGAATCTTCAAGTATTTATTTTTAATATAGGTCTCTTATATATTTATGAGTTTCAAAATTTTTAAAAGAGACCTTGCATGATTTTCTAAAACTCTTGAGCATTTTATTAGACTTATGTGGCTTATTATCTCTTATGAAATCTTATAGCATAAGCTCTTTTTGATATCTCATATTACTTGCCTACACTTGTATTTTCTATGCAAATGTTGTCTAAGAATTGTGTAGGATACATATTTCATACTCATTGGCTATTACGTCATCAAGTTTCTTAAACCATCGAGGTATGTCTACTCGTATTTTTCTTTAAACTCGATTTTATGCTTATGCACATATCTTTCAAGATATTTCATTTTGATCCCTTAAGTGCCCCTAATTGATCTTGTAAATATTTTCTTTTAAAAGGCACTACGTGTTTAGTCTCGATTTTATCGTTTATATGTTTTCCCAAAACCCATATTTGTTGGATATAGTCCAAACTTATTTTTTTTTTGCAAAGTTTTAAAACTTTTGGGGTGAAAAATCGAATTTTGGAAAACTCTGGGAGAAAGAAAAATCACCTGGGGCCCGGTCAAAGCGGGGCGACCGGCCGCCTTCGCACATCGACCGGTCGCTCCCTACCTCGGCCGGCCGCCGTGCCAATTTTTCAGGTTTTAAACGTCGTTCTTCATTTGAACAGACGAAGAAAATCCCCCAAACCCCACTGCGCGTAAATCATCCCCTTTTCTCTAGAATCTTCAATTCTTCATCATTTTCACGATTCTTGTTGCTAATCTTCCTATTTTCACAAGAATCTTACATATATGGCTCCTCCAAGAAATTCCACCGATCAAAATCCCACTTCTAAGAGAAGAAAGGGCGGAGAGGGTACTTCGAGAAATCGGCGAGACGGTTTAACAAAGGGATATTCGAGCCGCTCAAAGAAACGTGGCCCAAGAAGGTGATGATGTTCAAAATCCCATTCTCTCTCGGGCCCAAATTACCGAAGCTTCGCGGAACAATTTCGCTCGAAAATTGCCGTTGGGCGAAAGGTAAAAAATCTTTTGTTACTCAAGCTCCAAATTCTCATAATGCTCTTAATTTCATCAATAAGTATGCGGAATGGTACTATGAGGATTCGGGGATGGGAGGTAAATCTATTGCTCGGACTAAAATGTGTCGTTTTAGCTCATTTACAAATGAGTATCCCACCATTAGGGGATTTTTTGAGGAACAAGGTTGGATGTATCTATGGGAGCATGCTTATGTTTTGTATGATGATGATATTATTCAACTCTTTTATGCCAATATGTGGGTCGAATATGATAATGAAAGAAAGCCGATTGCCGTTAATTCGCTTATAAAGGGTCGTCATTTTAGATGGACTCCCAATGATATTTCACGGCTTTTACATGTTAGAGAAGGTGGTTGGGATTATTTCTCTTGTGGGACTTGGAATGATGAAATGTTGGGGGTGTCGATGAAAGAAGTTAAGACGTATTTGGGAGTATGGCCAAAGTATTCTTTGTTGGCAATGACACTTGAGCATCGTATTTTATCGGTCATTGTCGCATATTGCATTTGTGGTAAGTCGGGAAAGATGCCTAGCAATATGGATTATTTTTGACTTATAAGATTGCTAGGAGGAACCACTTAACTTTGGTGCCATACTTATTCAATGTCTAATCGAGTCCATTACTCAAGGTAATAAGAAGTTGGTTATGGGAAATTGGATTTGTAAACTTCTTATTCAATCGGGACTACCTTCGTCGGAGTGTAACTCGGAGGTTTTTCAAAACGACTTTGACATTGATAACATCGCCCAAATGGTCACTATGCGCAAGAACATGGAAATCCGACCAACCAAAATGGCGAGAGGAAGAGGTCAAGAGTCTCCGATCCTAATGACTTCTTTGATGACATCGAGGCCGCAAGATTGGCGGAAGAGAGGCGAACCGAGCAATCCGGAGGGTAATACCGGTGCTCAACCGCCAGGAGGTATACTCAAGCCGAATTTGATGAGATGAGGGCTTTTCATGAGACGAGGTATGAGGCTTTGGAGCAAAAGATCTCCAAAATGCAAAAGTCTATCGGCAAGTTAAAGAAATTCATCAAGGACTTAATTCCCGGATCTTGCTTCTCCTCGGATGACGAATGATGTTACCCCACCCCTTTACTTTCTAGCATTTTCATTTAAGTTGCTTTGTACTTTTATGAACTTTTGTAAAACTCATTTGTACTAATGATATTTGCTTGTTTTTCTTAAAAGGGTTAATATTGCAAGTTGATAATGACTTGTGGGTGTTCATGATATTGATAGAGTATTTGATGGTAAAAATACTCTAATTTAAGCATTGTTTGATAATTGGTATGAAGTACTTGATGGTAAAAGTGCTTCTTTTAAATGCTTTGATCATTATGCTTAGTTGCATATGCATTGGGACATTTGATATATCATACATGTATTGTTTAAGGCATGACTTATATTACTTGATGGTTGCTCTAATTTTTGGCATTTGTAATGCCTTGATCCTTCTTAGCTTATCTCAATTGGGTTGAACCCTTGAGAATCTACTTTGAGCTTCTTATTTGATGAACAAATGTTGCGTATGTTGCATATGATCTTATTGAGCTTTGGAATGAGGTTGATTGTTGATTTTTGGCTTGAACCTTTTACAAGGACTATATACAACCTCTTTTATTTTTTATGCACTCAAGGTGTTCGATGAATTGTCGCAATGAATTGTTCGACTTTTACTCTTATGCTTTCATATGTCTTATATACTCATTGAGATCATGTCTTGACACTTAAACGAGCTTATGGATATCAAATGATACATTTCTCCCATTTTTTTTCGGATTATAAGCTTATCTCCTCGAATGGTTGATAAATTGTCTCTTTGGCGCACTTTGATATACTTGTATGATGTTTTTATCATCCTAACATTCTTTTTGATGATTCCAAAGGGGGAGAAACAGGAAAATGGCTCATTAGCTCAAAGAAGCTAATAAAAAGCTCGAAATAAAAGTTATAAGCTATGGCTCATAAAAGCCATAAGTTGTGATTTATTTTTAGTCCAATTGTTGCTTGATGGACTTATATAATGATGTTTTGTGACAGGGGGAGCTTATAAGCTCTTGAACAAATTGTAAAAGCTAAAAGCTTTTAGCTTATGGAAAATTGCTTTTACATTATTCTTGATATGCTTGTTGATAGGGGGAGCTTGTGCTTATTATTGAAAATATCTACTCCCTACTTGGTTGCTTTAATATTTTTGGAAATTTTGGTTGCTTCCAAACGGTCATATGTTTTTTTCCGGAAAATCATTGCTCTCTTAGTTTGTGTTAAAATTGTTTTGGTTTGTAATCATCAAAAAGGGAGATTGTTTGATACATGTTTTTATCTTAATTTTGATGATTTTGTTTTGCACCAAAACAATGTTTTTTATTGTTGTCCAAATACTCCTAAATGATTTAAAATGGTTTTAATATTTTAGGAGTATTTCTTCAAGTTTATTTTTCTAAATTGGACAACACTTTTAATGATTTTACGTTATTGGGTTTTCACTCTCAAACGATGTTTCTAAATGTTGTCCTAATACTCCCGATCGGTCTAAAATGTTTTTACTATTTTTCGGAGTATTTCTTGTTGTTTATCTTCGATTAAATATTGGACAACACTTTGGTTTTGAGGCCAACCGGTCGCCCTATTGGGCAACCCGCACTCAAGAGTACGTTGAACCCAAAAAGTTGAGCTGTAGTGTAAAAGGAGTCGACCCGGCATCGCACTGGCGTCGCCCGTCGGGGCAGACCGGCCGCCCAGTGCGGCGGTGCTGCAAGTGTGTGTTTCAAACAGAACACTTGATCTTTGCAAAATCCATGAGGGGACGGTTGGGGTGATGGTCGACGGTCGAGGTATCGTCGACCGGTCGCCCTGTGTCATTTTGCTGTGTATTCTTCTAACGTCTATTTCTGTGCGACCGGTCGCCCTATCTTTTGACAGCAAATTTCTGACCGTTTGACAGCAGACACTTTTCCTTAAATTGTGGGATTGATTTCTAACAGCTATATTCTTGATCTTAATTGTATTTTTCTGTAGATTTTCAATCCCCAAGAGGAGCCTATGTTTGATCAATCATCTCCTATAAATAGAGGAAGTTTTGGAGCAACCTATATAACAATTGAGATACAACACAACAAGATACACTTCAAGCAAACACTTGGTCTTCCATTGTTATTATTCTTGTTGTAAAATTGCCTAGCTTATCACTTTCACATCTTTGAGGTCTAGGCTTTTCTTGATTACACTTCGCACTCAAATTGTAATATTCATTCTTGAGTTGTAATCTTGATTTTTGGTTATCATTCAAACACAAGATATCCTTGTGAGTGTTCTTGTGGTAAGAGCACACTTGGATGATCTAGGTGATAGGTGAAGAAGATTGTGGTAATCTTCTTATTGAGGTGTTGAAGAATTTGGTATTCTTCAAGGTTGAAGATTGTGGTAATCTTCACAAGGTGTCGCCGTTGAAGGAAGATTGTGGTAATCTTCAAAGGGGAGATTGTGGTAATCTCCAAAGGTGTTGTTGAAGAAGAGTGTGGTGCTCTTCAAGGTGTTGTAAGTTGAATTTGTATTAATTTTGGTAATTAATAAAATTCTTTTTCTTTTCGAAATCCATCCCGGATATACTGGGGTGGTAGAGGATTAGGCCCTAGGTGGGTTGAACCTCTTTAAATCGACGTGTGTTGTTTATATTCCGCACCTTTATTATTGTATTTGAGCATTCGAGTTTTAAAAAAGGGCGAAATCGAAAAGATGGAGATAATCTATTCACCCCCTCTAGATTATCGTAGCGCTTGACTTACAGAACAATACTCATACGGGAAGGAAAGCTCATTGCTTATGCATCACGTAAAACTCAAGCCGTATGAAGCCAATTACCCAACGCATGACTTGGAATTGGCGAATAGTGTTCGCGTTAAAGAAATGGAGGCACTACCTCTATGGATCAACATTCACGGTTTACAGATCATAAGAGCCTAAAGTATCTATTCTCTCGGAAGGAACTCAATTTAAGGCAACGGAGATGGATGGAGTTAATAGAAGATTATCACTTTGATATTCAATACCATCAGGGAAAGCTAACGTAGCCGACGCCCAAGGTAGAAAAGCGAGTTTAGCTGACTAATGATTCGAGAGTGGAGATCATTAGAAGAATTGAGCACTTGGAATCCGACGAGAACCGCACTCGAATTTCATGTGCTAATATTTGATTAAACCCGATCTTGAATGAGATCAAAGTAACACAGGGATTGACGTGCAACTTCAAAAACTAAAAGAGAAGATACTCAAAGGAGAGAGATCGAATTCTCGGTACAAGAAGATGGGATCATCGATTTTGGAATAGAATTTGTGTACCGAGTGATGAGCAACTTAGGAACAGAATCCTCTCGAGAAGCACACCGTTCGAAATACACTATACATCCCGGAGGAAACAAGATGTATAAGGACTTGAAACAAAGATTCTTGGTGGGCAAACATGAAGAACAGGTGCGAGTTCGTTGCGAGATGCTTGACTTGTCAACGAGTAAAAGTCGAACACCAACGACCATCCGGTTTATTACAACCGTTGAGAATTCAGTGGAAATGGGAACACATAACGATGGACTTCGTGGACGGATCTACCGAGGACTAGACGAGGCGATGATGCTATATGGGTAGTCGAGACCGACTCACGAAATCGCACACTTCCTACCCATGAAGAAAACCGACACTTGCGAAACTTGCGCAAATTTATATCCAGAGATCATTCGACCGCATGGAGTGCCGGTCGATATAGTGTCGACAGAGACCGAGATTTGTCTCAGTTCGGGAAATGCTTACATGAGGAATTGGGTACCTCACTAAGTTTCAAAGACAAAGAAGACATCCACAAACCGATGGCCGATCCGAGCGAACAATTCAAACTGGAAGACATGTTTGCGAGCATGCACGTTGGACTTCCAAGGAAGTTGGGATTCGTACTTACCATTGGCCGAGTTCGCCTATAATAACAAGCTATCAAGGCCACAATTGGGATGGCACCCTACGAAGCCTTGTACGGGCAAAAGTGTAGATCTCCACTACATGGGAGATTGATGACCAATGGACTCCAAAAAGAAACGAAAATCGCCCTCGATTCCAAAGGTCGACTTAGTTCGGGAGGCCATGGAGAAGGTCAAGTTGATTAAGGAACGGATCCGCACATGCTCAGAGCCGCCAAAAGAGTTACGCAGACAAGAGGAGAAAGGACTTGGAATTTGAAGCCGGAGATGAAGTATTCCTCGATCGTCTCACGGAAAGGATTGATCAATCCAAAGAAAGGAGGCAAGTTGAGTCCGAGATATGTTGGACCTTACAAGATTTTGCAGAGGATCGGGAAGTTAGCTTTACCGACTTGAGTTACCAAAGACAAAGACGCGGGAATGCACGATGTATTCCATGTATCGAGATTGAAAAGGTATCAACAGCAGATCCTCCGAGCACATCATCACTCGTGATGCTCCTCCTCTAATGGAAAATTTATCTTACACCGAGAAACCAATCAGAATCATTGACCCAGTACGCGATTCGGTTGCGTAACAGAGAGATTCCAATGGTTAAAGTTATATGGCGGAATCACAACCGAGACGAAGACGCAACGTGGGAGATGGAAGAAGACATGAGGAATCAATATCCGAATTGTTCTAAAGAGAATTTGGGGACCAAATTCTTTTAAGGAGAGGGGTGAATGTGAGACCCCGAATTTTAACGTGAGATTCGGTGTTATGTAGTGATTATTTATTCGGCTATGTATCACAAACCTATTATTAATGAAACTCGACTCTATTTTTATTTATTTCTTCCAACGTAAATTACGCATTTCGCATTTTTAGAGCTTAGCAATTTTATATTCTTCCTCTAGTATTAATACTTGATCGAATGACTACTACTTTAGGAATATTAGACCTCCAACAATTTAGGAGTACATTCCAATCCTTATCCTAATATTTCATCTTATTCTATAATTCATCCCAACCAATTTCCCAATCAAATTTTTTTTTAAAAAAAAATATTTTTTTTTATATTTTTAAAAAATTTCGAAAATTACCATAAATGGGGAGGTTGTTTCATATTCTTTTCAAGACCTACAATTATATATGTATATATATTTACATATATATATTATTTTTTTTTCTCAACTTTTGGTCACATGCTTAAAGGATGGACAAACTTTTCTTTCCACCAAATTCTAATAAATAAAAATACCAACACCATGATTATTATTCCTCCAACTTTTGGCTCCTTGTCTTAGGGGAATCAATCATTTTTGTTATTTTTTTTCTTTATCTACCAATATTATTCATTTCATAATTATCATAAAAACACAAGATTTGCTTCCATTTTCCTCTCTAAAGGATCAAATTCTTCAAGCATAAGGTAAGAATATCTTCATTTCTCCCAACTCTATTTTTCTTCTCCAATCCTCAACCTTATACCTTCACCATCTAATAATGTTGAATCCTTCTTGTTGAGGTACTCTAGAGAAAATTCTTGAAGAATTAGAGACCTAGATTTGACTACAAGCTTGAAGTGGAAATTCAAGATTACATATTATTAAGGTGAGAAAATTATGGTTTTAGTATTTTCTCTTGACAACATGAAGAATTAATTTTTGACTCAAGAATATAAATTTTTGGAGTTTAGGGGCTGACCTACATCATCTCAAGTGGAGGTTAGAGGCTTGAAGGAAAATTTCCATTTTTGAGACTACTTGAAGATATTAAGGTGAGTAGTAACCATTTGGTACTAGTATATTTTCTTTAGACTTGAGACTTTAATTTTAACACCAAAATATGGTTTGGATACCATTTAGGGGCTGATCTTAAAGAGTTTTAGTCAAGAAGTTGATTCAAGGAAGAAGACCACATTTTAGATCAACCCGAGAAACTACTACGAGGTGGGTGGAAAAATTCTTTCAACTTCTAGGTGTTTTAAATTGAAAATATGCATGTAGTATTTTGTTATTGAGCACTTGAGATATATATTGTATTGCATGCTATTTTCTTGTATCAAGTTGGAAAAATTCTCAAGTGTTGCTCAAAAATGTGATTTATCGAAAAATAGGGCATACATGCACATTTTATTGTTATACTTGATGAAATTTTGTATGAGAAGGATATGTATGTGTATGACTCTTGAAATCTATGTTTTTAATGATTGATAACCTCGACAAGTCGAGCATAATTGATTAAATTTCAACTTTTGGACTTAAAATGCAAAAATGGAAAGTTGGTGGACTTAATTGCAAGAAAAATAAAATTTAAGGGACCCCTCTGTAATTTTCGATTTTTGGAACTGAACTCAGGTTCAAAAATTATGTTTTGATATTTTAATAAAGTTTTAAGAGTTTTTAGATAAATAAAATCAACCCTTGAAAGCCCAAGGACTAGATTGTAAAATTTGAGAAGTTTAAGGGCTATTTTGCAAATTTCGAAACTGTACCAGACCCTAATTTTGAAATTTGAAATTTTAACTCTTAAGGGACTGGAAATAACATATTTTAAGTGTATTCCAAAAATCCAAGTGTTTAGAGTTTGGAAAGTAATTTTATAAAAGTTGAAGGACTAAAGTGTAAAAGATTAAACTTGAGGACCCAAATGAAATTTCCAGGACTTATGCAGCCCATGCACCTGGAAATACTAATTTAACTATAACTTAATTATATTTTGGACCCAAGGTTTAAACTTCATAACAATTGGACCCTAAAAAGCCTTAAAGGCAATTATTTCAAAATGGGACAAAAATGAAATTTTCAAAAGTTAAAGGACCTAAACTTATTTCTTTTTAAAACTGCTTTTGTCCCAATATCCCATTAACCATAGTGACATTTTTCAACTGGAATCACATTAAAATCCCTTCCGGTTTGTGAGTTCCAATTATTTTAAACTTAGAGTCGAAATGGCAATTTTAACAAATTTGGGGCCAATATGAGAATTTTATAAAAACTCGACCTCAAAACTTCAAAAACCTGAATCTCTGAACAATTTGGAGAATTTAGGAACTGACCTCATAATTTTTCAAGGTCGGGATATTTATTTATTCAAATTTTAACCCCAAAAGTATTGGTTTTTACAAAACGGGGCTAAATTGTAAAATTTCTTTTTATCAAGGACCTAACTCAAATTATTTTTCTTTTACTAAAACAGCCCTGGACCCTCTGATTTCAATTCTTAATTAAAATATTTTATTTTCTCAAAACCCCCTTGACTTATCGGACCCTTTGACCGATTAATACCGATCGCGGGCGACTTTCACGTCTTGCAATTTGAATCTATAACGGACTTATGTTCCACCTAATATTTCAAGATATCGAGGATTGCTTATCCTCCCGATAATCATCTTCATCCAAATAACTTCACCAACGCCATAATTACCTTACGCAAATTTTTGAAAAACTTTTCATGAATCGCTTCCCGAATCAATATACTCATTGCTGGTTGACTACCCGAACGTGTATTTAATTTCTTGCGAGTCAACTTGGTGTGTCGAGCTCACGATCGGAGTGGATATGTCGGGGGATGGAAGGCAGCTCGATTGCTATTCCACTCTTCGGCCCCATCGCCCTAATCCCCAACCGAGGGACGAAGTTTGTCGGGAAGCGGTCGTCGTAGTACTTGAGGTATAATCATGATTATGACGAATCCGAGCCTTGCTAGCTCCAACGTGGATTTTGTCTTTGCCTACGGAGCGATAAGGTGACGGGTCTTTGACCATCATGAACGGGAGTTACAAGGAAGAACAAAGGAATTGTCGATCCACACGATTCCCGGAGTTGAACGGAACGGGTTGGCGCTACATATCGACGCAACCACTAATTGTCTTGTATAGGATTGGCGCTACACCTCGAAGACGCAATCCCCATGTCTTGCTTGAACCATAATGCCTGCGTGACCACGAACTATTTTCTTAAATCGTATAAGTATATTACTTAATATATTTATCACGACGCTTGTGGACTATGTGTGAACACATGCATCATACCTCACGCGTTTTCATACAACCGTTTTTTCGCATTAACTATTTATATCGCCACACTTGCACGATCACCCCATCCACTAAGATTTGTCTCATTCCCTCCTTTTCTAACCTTTAGATGAAGAGTTTGCCAAGACATTGAACCTACTGCAGATTGAATCCTATCGCAATGAGGAGCGACATTTCCTTTTACTTTTATTTGTTGTTGGACTCCTTCATTTTATTTCATTTGACTGTAAGTTAATTGTGATAATCTTTTGGGTTGTATTCGGATACCGCTTGGACTTTAAGATGTAATTTGTACTCGTGTTTATTTTAATTCATTTTGCATTAGACTCTATTTTACTTGGAGTTTTGTATCTTTGGTTTAGATGTTGATTTATTTGTTTAAGTGATTGATCGTTGTCGCGTCACGTTTGGGCGGCAAAGAAAGCTATGTGCGGTGCGTTGGTGTGAAGTTCAACAAGCTCATTGCATAGATCATTTGGGAACAGATCAGGCCTCGCTGCCGCCCATTTGGCCCCATTTGATAAATCTTTGGGCCATCCCTTTCTAATGTCATCATTTGTGTAAAGTTTTTAACAAACTTTAATTCTGGGGATTTACAGTTTTAATTTATATGATTTCTTTATTTTTATTAGAATCGCTTGTTGCATTTTTGTTCATTTTTGGTTTTTCAATAATATTTTTTTTTCTATTTTCAGTTTTTGTTAATAATGAAAAGGAGAAAATTTACTATTTTTTCAAAAAAATCCGTCTCTAAAGCATAGATTCATTTATGCTGCATGTTTAATTTTTTTATATATTAGTTACATAGTTTTTTAAAATATAGTTTTCTTATGGTAATTGAATATAGTTTTCTTAAAACAAATAATGCATGTCCCTAGAGAACAAATCCAGTTAATGTCATCCACTCCTAAACATCTATCTAAGCAATTTTTCGCTAGAAATAACCTGGATCTTAGAAATCATGATGCTTGTGATATAAATGCTTTTCCACATTTAGTTAATATTATGTGTGTTTCTTATATATATAATGTTAACTTTTATGAATTATTATCAAGAAACAATGGAGACTGATGCAGAAAAAGAAACATACTCAAGGGCGCTGGCAGACAGAGACAGAATAAAGCTAAGAACAAAAATATAAGGTAAGTCAAATGATCTGTTTTCGTAATACAATTTAAAATAATGAAATTATTGTCAGAAACATGTATTTTTTTCATGTCAAATATTCAAGAAGATTAACAGAATGCAAGATAAAAATCATCGCACATTCATAAGGTTAGTGATTTTATTTTATTACAAAAATTACAAAGTATCTAAAAAAACAGGAAAAAAAATCACCTTTTGATGAACTATCATTTTTTTGGCGCTTGCTGGAAATGATGGTTGATTTTGTGATCTTCATAGTACTTCAAATATATGAATGTGCCTTTCTTCTTCTATTTGAGATATTTGTTTTTTTAAGTTGATGAATCTTATTTCTGCATGCTATGACCATAGAAGAATGAACAAACACGAGAAAAAAAAATTGAATTTTATGATAGACAATAAAGGGTTTCTATACTGAGGGTAATTGTATATAAGATATAAGTCCAAATGGGAAAACTGATAATTTAATTTGAAAGAGTATTTATAAGGATGTTGACAACTCAATAAGGTGTTATATTTATTGATTTCATTGAAAAAATAAAAAACTTATATGCCAGTAATATCTTTTTTGGAAATGTCCATTTAAATAAACAAAATGACTCCTTGTTTATATTCTTTTTTGGAATAAGTGCATTTAACATACATATTTTAAAATCTGCAAAATTAATTAAACAAAATGAGACTCTTTGAAATATGTGCAAGCAATACCATTGTTTTGGAATGTGTGAATTACAGTAAACAAATTGGGGGCTCTTTGGAATATGAGCCATTAATACACCTATTTTGAATTATGCTAATAACTGTAAACAATAGGGTATTTAGAAATATTGTATATGTTTTAGTTACTAAATTTTGTGAATTACACTAAATAAAAAAACTTATCAGTTTCCAATAATGTTTAGCTAGATATGTTTTCTATATTATTTTTTAATTTGATTTCACTTTTTATATTAGTTCAATTTTTCCTAATTTAGTTATATATATATATATATATATATTATAGTCTTTAGTTAAAAAATGTGAATTAGTTTGATGTCATTGGCAATATGGGCCAGAAAATATCAGCTTAGCCCAATATGGGACCATTTAACATGATCTAATGAAAATAATTTGAATATTAGTTAAAATTCACTAATCAATTATATGACGAATTAAACAATTATTATATTTCAGATTTGTGAAAAATTATTTAAGATCTGTAATTATATATTAAAATTTTAAGATTGAAAAAACACCAGAACTATATTTTTTGTTCGACTCCTAATTTATTTAAATTTTTTTATAAATAATAAATTTAGATTTTTTTTGCAATTTTTTTTTTGTTTTCGGTTCGATTATTCATATAGTATGTTCATCTATTAGGCAATTCCATTTCCTTGATTAAGATTGATTAAGATTGATTATTCATATAGTATGTTCTCACATGTGACTTTTAGTTAATTAAGATTGATTAGACACCAAACTAATATTTTTGACACCTATAATAATATAAATTTTTGGAATTATAATAATATTTAAACTAAGACAACCACCAAGATAAATAATAATTTTAAAATCCATAACAAAGTCTGACACAAAATAAAAACATGACAAAGCTCATACTAAAAAAAATTGGTGTATGGGAGAATTTTGTTGATTAATTAGTAAATTATTTGAGAAATCATGCTGCATATGAGGACCATTTAACATGATCTAAAGTTATTTGAATATTATTTATAATCCACTAATCAATTATATGACGAATTGAACAATTAATATATTTCAAAATTTTAAGATTAATTAAACACCAAAACTATGTTTTTTGTTCAACTCCTGATTTGTTTATAATTTTTAATAAATAATAAATTTAGATTTTTCTTTGCAATTTGTTTTTTGTTTTCGGTTCAATTATTCATATAGTATGTTCATTTGTTAGGAAATTGCATGTCTTAAGATTTTTCCATTTCAAATTTGTATCCATTTTTTTGTTGGCATTCGTATATGACGAAATTATATTCCAGGTCTGTTAAAAGATCTTTAAGATTTGTCGATTTTTGACACCTGCGAATTTTAATTAATTAAGATTTATTAGACACCAAACTAATATTTTGGACACTTATAATAATATAAATTTTTGGAATTATAATAATATTTAAACTAAGACAACCACCAAGATAAATAATAATTTTAAAATCCATAACAAAGTTTGACTCAAAATAAAAACATGACAGAACTCATAATAAAAAAAAATTGACCAACAATTTAGTACTCATAAAAGATTATTCACTTAATTAGTAATGAATTTCATTCCTTCTCTTTCTTCAATTCAATCTTCAATGTCTTGTCCTTTGCAGTTGATGAGAACTCATCAATAAGTGATCTTTTCAGGTTTGAGTCAATCACATCTTCTTTCGAGATTAGGGGTTTCTTTCCATTTAAGGGTGTAGTAGCATCATCCTCGTACGAACGGAACTGCGAAAAATGCAACAACAAAAATACTAAGTAAAGAGAAAAAAAAATAATAAAAGGGACAATTAAAAAAAATATACCTCATCTCCAACATCCAATTCTGAAGACTTTAGCTTTGAAAACATATTTGATTCTTGAGTATCAAATGTCAACCCACAATATTTTGAGATAATAGAATCATCAGTGGTTAACTTTCTTACTAGATACAGATTATGTATACCAATCTGCCCAGATTTTATCTGAATTTTGAACAAAACTTTAATATCCACCAGATTTTCTATTTCAGTAGGAATACCCTAGAATACATGAAAGAAATAATTAAAATAAAGTCAAAACTCTTTTTTATTAATTATTGTTAATTGAATTCGTCTAAATACAACATTACATTTTCCTCCGTAGTAGCCCTCAAGTCAAATGCAGTTTTCCCAATTAATTTTGTACACTCCTTGTCCTACATTAGGAACACAACATTCCCAGTTGTATCAATAACACTAACATGAATTTTGTACCTACTCAAAAAATTATTATGTACCCGCTTAATTAAACAAAACATATATATTATTTTAATTTAGATTGAATTTTGTAACCTTATGTTTCCACTTTTGTCATAACGCTTGCATTTCTCACAATAAAATTCTCCACCAACAACATCTATTTTCTTAGCACATCTCTAACATGCTAGATACCACCAATTAGTACCAGTTTCCACAGAAACAATTGTTGTGAAAACCCAATAATTCCCAGTCTGACAAACAAATACTTATTTTATAATATTAAAACGTTAGATTATTACAATTAAGTATTTAAACATAGCCTTCAACAATTTCCTCAATTATCCTTATTAGATCTTTCTCACCTTGAAATTCTTCAACAATCGATTTCGTTGTTGTCGATTAGAGCTGTCAAAATGGGTTGGGCCCGTCGGGCCGGCCCGTCCCGCCATCCTAAAAAGATGGGTTGGGTTGATGATGCAAAGGCCCGCCAAGGGGCGGGCCCAAACGGGCTGGCCCATTTGGGCTGCGGGTTGGGGCGGGGCGGGTTAGCCCGTCCCAATTATTAAAAAGAAAAACAAATTCAAAATAAAAAAAAGTAAAGCCCATCCGTAATTCCCTATTCCCTGCAAAGTGCAAACACAAATAAAAAAAACGTAAAGCCCATCCCTATTCCCTGCAAAGTGCAAACACAAATAAAAAAAAGAACCCTAATCTCACAAGTCACAAACTCACAATATCAGTTTTACAGACTCACAGTGAGCGGCACCCAGGGAGTACTGCAAAACCAAAATGAAAATCTCTTCGTCGGCAATCGAGCACCACCATCACTAGTCCTCACCGAAACCTCTGCTGCTTAACCCACGCAACACGTTGTTGCCTCTGTTTGGTTTGTTTTAAATGAAATTATTATGAGTCTTTTAATTTTTTTTGGATCGAATTAGTCTTTTAATTTATTATATATAGTATTATAGTGTGGTTAATTGTTTGATAATTTGATGATTAGTGATTATGAATGTTGAATGCACTCTTGTTTGTTTATGCTGAATAAGATAAAAACAAAATATTAATCCTTGAATAAAATAAGTTTATGTTATCTGTTGATTCATGTCCTTGGTAAAAGTCATAACATTGATGTTCCAATTAATTACAATTCAAGATTAAAAATATATTGTCGGAACTCGGAAAATTTGGCATCTTGCTCATCATCTGTTTTAAACTTTCGTACAAAATTACAAAAAAAATCAATTTTCTCTTTTTTTTTAATATGATATTTCTTTTTTTTTTGAATTGTTAAATCTTTACATTTTAGGTTTTAACATGGTAATTATTATTTGATAGTGAAAAAAACTGTGCAAGGCAAATGCTTTCAGTTTGAATGGGTAATTTTTATTTGGGTGAAATAAGTGAAGTTCTATTAAAATGCTTTTATTTGGGGGTTTTGCAGAGCTCAATTGATATTGGCAGAAGTTTAATTTCCTAATTCTTTTTTCATGTTGCAGTCTTGGAGATTTGAAGAAAAATAATCATGGATTCTACATCATTGAACCAAAGCATAAACTTGGATGAGGGTGATACATTGGAGAATACTAAAAGTAATCAAGGATTAGGTAAGCCAAAAGAATTTTCTGATGTTTGGAATTATTTTTTAAAGAAAGGGGTTGGTCAAGATGGTGTACAAAGAGCTGAATGCAAGAGTTGTAAAAAAAAATATAAATGTGGGGGTAAAAAATATGGAACTTCTACATTGAGGCGTCATATTCCAACTTGCAAAATGTTAAGCTTCCATGATGTGGGGCAAATGATTGTTGATCATGAAGGGAAGATAAGGTCTAAAAAAATAAACTCAAAGATTTCACGTGAGTTGTTGGTTGCTGCAATTATTAAGCATGATTTACCATTTCCATTTGTCGAGTATGATGGCATTAGGACTTGGATGAAATATATAAATCCTAGTGTTCTTTGTATCTCTAGAAACACTCTTGTTTCTGACATCACAAAAATCTACACGAAGGAGAAAGAGAAGCTTAAGAAAATTTTGGCTAATATCACAAGTAGAATTTGTTTAACTTCTGATGTATGGACTGCATGCACTAGTGAGGGATATATTTGCTTGACTGGTCATTTTGTTGATGAGAATTGGAAATTGAATAGTAAAATACTTTGCTTTGATGTTATGCCTCCTCCACATTCAGGAGTTGAATTGGCCGCAAAAATATTTGCATTTTTGAAGGAATGGGGGATTGACATAAATTTTTTTTCTTTGACATTGGACAATGCATCTAGTAATGATTGTCTGCAAGAAATTTTGAAAGAGCAACTCTCTATTCAAGATAGCTTATTTTGTAGTCGTGAGTTCTTTCATATTCGTTGTTCAGCTCATATACTAAATCTCATTGTCCAAGAAGATTTGAAAGCTATTAATTTGGCTTTGCACAAAATCAGAGAATCTGTGAAATATGTGAAAGGTTCTGAGGGTAGGATGAGAAAATTTGAAGAATGTGTGAATATGATTGGTAACATTGATACTAATATAGGCTTGAGATTGGATGTGTCCACCCGTTGGAACTCAACATATTTGATGTTGGATAGTGCCATTAAATACAAAAAGGCATTTTCTTCTCTTAAGTTAAATGATAGGAATTATAAGTTTTGTCCTTCAACTGGTGAATGGAAAAGAGCCGAAAAAATATGTGAGTTTCTTGAGCCATTTTATGATACTACCAACTTGATTTCGGGTTCTTCTTATCCTACCTCAAACTTGTACTTTATGCAAGTTTGGAAGATTGAAGTTAAGTTGAAAGAAAATTTGTCCAATGAAGATGTGTTTATAAGTGACATGTGCAGAAGGATGAAAGAAAAATTTGACAAATACTGGAGTCAATATAGCACAATACTTGCATTTGGGGCTATTCTTGACCCACGAGTAAAATTTTCAATGTTGAGCTATTTTTATTCGAAAGTTGAGAGTGATCCTGTTAAATGTCAAGAGACAATGTCACTTGTGAAGGGAAAGTTGGATATGCTTTTTGAGCTCTATGCTAATGATATCAAACCAAGTCCTTCACAACCACAATCTTCTTCTTCTTCTTCTTCTTCTACCATACATTGCTCAACGCAAAGTGGAGAAGGAGATAAAAGCAAAGGAAAAAGAGTGTTTGATGTAAGTATTTTATCTTTCTTTTGTTTCTTTTTTCTTGTATTATCTAATTATGTATTTAGCTTATATTTATTATGAATTTTTGATAGCATATTTTAAATCTTTATGTAGGAATTTAAGGCTTATGATAGCCAAACTGTTACAAATGCCGGGAAATCTCAATTGGATCTCTATTTGGAGGAGCCAAAACTTGAATTTTCGTATTATGAGGATTTGGATGTCTTGCAGTATTGGAAAAATCATCAATATCGATTCCCAACACTTGCATTAATTGCTTGTGATGTTTTGGCTATCCCCATTACCACCGTTGCATCAGAGTCTGCATTTTCTATTGGTGCTCGTGTGCTCACTAAGTATAGAAGTTGCACTCTCCCTGAAAAAGTGCAAACTCTTATTTGAGCTCGTAATTGGTTACATGGTTATGCTATTGGTAAGTTAGCTTATAAAATATTAATTATTAAATCATGTTCTTTTGCTTTATTGTTTTGTAGGTTTATTGCAATTTAATTCTTAATGTCTTTTGTGTTTTTTATGCGTAGATAATGAAGAAAGTGCAAGTACTAAATCAACTTTTTCCTGCGAGAGTTCAAATGTTCTAGATATCGTTGATGAAGAAGATTCTAAAGGAGCTGGAGAAGAAAAAAATTATTTCAATGATTAACTTTGAATTTCAAAATAGATTTTCATTAAGTTTAGTTAGTATTTTGGATTTTTTTCAATGACAATTGTGGCAAAACTAACTAAATTGTAATGTAGTATAGTCATTTAGACTTCATAAGTATGTAACAAATGTAGCAGGCTTGGTTTGTGGTGATTTACCATTTTTTTTTTAATTTTAGCGGGATGGCCCGCCCAACCCGCGACCCAAGGCGGGTTGGGTTCACTACGCCAAAAAGCACTCAGATAACGCTTTTTTTTCCCCTTTAGATAAGCGTTTCAAGGTCTATCTAACCACCGTTATCGAAGCCCCATCTTGTAGATAGCGCTTATAAAGCGCTATCTCGAGATGCATATTTGATAAAGCTTTTTCGAGGACGTCTATCCCATATTTGTATTCATAAGATAACACTCTATAAAAAAGCGTTATCGACATCAAATTGATAGCGGTTTTGGGAAGAAACGCTATCCCATGTTTGTATTCGATGAGATAGCACTTCATAAAAAAAGCGTTATCTTACGGTAATTTATCGGTTTTCAGTATTTAGCCAAAATTATGGTTTCCAAAGCATTTGATCATGTGACCAACAAGAGCAAAGAAAATGCAATAGGAAAGCAACAACAAAATTCATAAATCATAGAGTTAGAAAACAAAGAGACAAAGTTTATCCTAAAATATTATTTTAAAAGATAAAAATATTGAACACTCCATCATTCACTTGAAATTAGAACAAAAGTATCACAATATAATGTGATAAGAGTAGCTCGCGTCTCCAAAATAAAGCTAATAAGTCTTAGAATTCAAGCAAATTATCTGGTAGTTTTAGAACAAGAGTTACGCTAAGGTAGCTTCTACTTTGGCCATTTACGATATCGGGCACAACACCATGGGCATCAAATCCCCAAAAATGGGTCCCGTGACGAGCAAAACCTGATTCGACCTCATCAGCGCAAACACCCCTGCCTTTCTAATGGTGCTATAGACTGCCGGCAAAGATCGAGGAGCCAACTCCATAATCCCACCCACTCCCTATAAAAATTGAATTTTGTAAGCATAAAAATCTAGGAAAAAAATTGGCAATCATTTAAATAAAATGCAAGCATCAAACTGTGCACAATTGCATCAAATAACAACCTGTAAGGCTTCACAAATATAGGCAGCAACACGACCAGATGTTCCATAAGTAATTATATCATCAACATCTCTTGCATACTTCAATCCATAAGACCCAAAGTCACCTCTATATTGGTTCAGATTCTGCACATGGATTCCAGTATAGGAACCAAATAGGAAACTAAAAGTCAAATGTGTAGCTTGGCAGTCTATAACAATAAGAAAACTCACACAACCAGTTCTTGAACTGTGAAAAATAAAATATTCTTTAGGACTATAATCACTAAACCTGCTGCCACACTAATATAACATTGAACGAAATTAACTTTTTTTCTTGAAAGACATTTATACCTCCTTTATTTTATTAATCAGCATAATCACATAATCATAAAAATCCAATTCAACTAATACTTCCATACAAGACAATCAAGAATATTCATAAAACTATAGTATTTTGTAGAGGATTATATCTTTAAAATTCGGAGCACATATGAATCGAATAATTTCTAACTCAATAGCATCAATTTTACTAATTTTTTACGACACCAACTCCTACATATTAGTACACAATGCTCGCAAGGTATACCTGGACAACATTGAATTTGTAGCTACTTTGAGCAGTGACACCCATTGTCCCAGCTGCATTGCCATGATACCCGTTCCTGATTGAAATTACATCATGACAGCCCGTTTACAATCAATCCATCATTAAAGCCAGCTCATTTGCCTCCATCCCGAGTTTGTGAAGAAAACAACCTAAACAAAACAAATCAAAACATTGACGTTAACTTAGCAGGGGTAGGCTCTGAGCAATAAAAGCACACTCTCAAACGACAACAAAACAATAAGAAACAATAATCTCATTAAATTAATAGATTTCTCCACTTCATACTTCAACATTGTCTAGAAATAACAACAGAAAACACCTATAGTATAAAAATAAATTAAACTAGGCGAAAAATATATTTGAGGACCTAAGACATCCAAGATTCACCAGAAAGATTTTTGTACTGCTAATATATATCACTGAGAATATCAGAATACTAATCAAATATCTTTATTCAGATGATAATCATTGAATTCTGAGGGGTCATGCATTCATTCCTCTGATATTCATGTGATTACACCAATTCAAAGAGATTTATTTTCTTTCTTCCTTTTCCACTCTTCAGTTATCATCTGCAAGGATGAAGGATGTGAATATAAAACAATTAGAATGCTTTCCTTTTAACATTGCATCAAAATAAAAAGAAAAGAAAAGAAAAACTAATCCTTTCAACAAGAACCTTCAAGATTAGTCTTTTTGGGGTGCTGAGTAAACGATTTTGAGCATAGTTAATTACCACCACACTCGAGATTTCGAGTTAAATCGAATTACAATAAAGTATGAAACTTGGAGAAGCAAAGATCAATCTAAATTCGAAAAAAAAAAAACTGTTACTAGCAAAAAACATTGGGCGAAATTTGGGTGCTTACAATTGTCGGTGTACTATGGACCATCGTGAGATGCTCTTCTAATCTTCTCCATTTCTGCAAAAACCCTAATGATTCTTCCGATCGTTGTTTTCATGGTAATTGGTGGACGAAATCTTATAAAATAAAAATATAATTTATAAAAAAAATTGAACAATAAGATTAGATTCTGACGCAAAGTGAGAAAGTGACTGAATTCTTCTGTCTCACTGTACCACACCACTCTGCCCAGCCCAATGTATCGTATATTTTGCCACAACAATAAGTCTTATAGACCAAAATCGAGTAAAATACATGGGAAATTTGTAGCCATCAACAATAAGTCTTATAGACCAAAATCGAGTAAAATACATGGGAAATTTTGCCACAACAATAAGTCTTATAGACCAACAGTAAGATTAGCTTCTTCTTCGAGCACTGGTAGTCGAACCCATTTCTTTCTCAATCGATCGGTTGTCTCTCTTGACTTAGTTGTCTCAAAGACTCTGTAAGCCATCATCGCTTTTTTCTTTTCTTGTCTTCTTCTCTCTCGAAGATCTTTCTTTCTTCTTCATTCCTGTATTTGTTGACTACAGGATATGGGCAATCAATGGCATAGTGACACAGTTGTCGATTCAAAGATAGATATTCAACCTTTTGGTCACTCTTTCCATTCTTGGATTGTCACCCTTTGATATTCAACTTTTTGATGATTTGTTCTCTTGGTTGACCTATCTTCCTTGATTTGGAGGGGAGTTGAGTGTCTTTACGGAAGATTCACCATTTCTCTCTTGTAGTTCTTATTGAAGAACTTGTTGAATCTTTTAACCATCGGGCTATTTTTCTTACGGATCAATGACTTTTTGACCTCGCTCTCTTCCCATCTTTAACAATTAGAAAATTGTTTTGGGTACAATGTCTCTTCCTGGTCTTTCCTTCTCACTCAAACTCGTAGGCTTTGAGGTCCGAGAATAATTCATGGTTGGATGTCTTTGATAGGTCCATGGAATGTCTCGGTGCCATGACCTTCATTTCCCATTATTTGGAAGACTTTTAGGATCTTCATACACATTTCTTGTGTATATATTCCTTTCCAAGTCGAATGACTCATTTGTGATTTACGTGAACCGAGCATCCGGTTGATCCAGGTTTTCTCCGAGATCATTTTGAAGTTCTCAAATTTACGTACCTTGCCACCGATAATTTGTTTTCTTTGATTTGCTCCGAGCCTTCACAAATTAATGTTAGCTTGTCCCCATTTCTTTAGCCGTTTTGCAAGATTTGACTTTATTGAACATGGCTTTGTCTAAGGTTTTGTAAAAGATGTCTCGCTACATTGTCCAGGTTGTATCTTTTCTGTCATCATTTGTCCACTTAGTTCTTGGTTTTCAACCATGGACGTCCGGGAGCAACATCCTCTTCTCCTTCACCGGCAGACTCTTCTTCTTACGGTGTGTTCACCTTTAAGATTTGCGGTGGCCCATCTTCTATTACTATCCACATCTCATCATGTAATTTGATAGATGAGCTGCATACGAATTTTCCAATCATCAAATTCTTCAATTGTGAACATAGGGATGCGTGTCAAATTTGCTTCCATTATAATAACTTTTAATGATAAAAAGAGTTTTGAAAGTTTAAGTACTAAAGCGAGACTTTGAAAAGTTTGGAGATCTAGTTCAAGAACCGGTGCGGAGGTTCAATGAACCAACCGCTCCGATACCACTTGTAGGTCCCAAGGGGTGTAAGTGTAAGGTTTAGAAGGGGTTGAATAAACCTTACCAAATTTCCGATTTAGTCTTTTTAAATATACGAGTTGATACTACACAGTTTTGTGTCTTGATGGATATCAATTTAGTCAATCAGTAGAGTTAGTCTCTCAACGGACTCAATCGAAGCCATTGATGGAATAACTCATTTGTTGGCTCTAAATTAACTCAATTGTGATTTTGTTTTATTGGAAGACTTAACACCCTTAAGTTTGATTAAGCAAGAGTTTAGTGCTTGGTTTAGTACTTAAATTATCAAGTGGATAGCAAATTTATCACAGATATAAGCGAGTTAAAAATGCAGAATTAAAGTGTCTTTGAAATGTAAATGACACAATGAAATTTTTATAGAGGTTCGAAGATGGGGTAATTCTTCTACTCCTCTCTTCTCCAACTCCTGGAGAGGAATCCACTAGGTAATGATCAAAAGTATACAAAGTGGTAGCAGTCCAGGATCTGTTTTGATCACACACCGACTTGATCCTTTGGGACTCGATGCCTGAGACGCTTGATCACTCGCTTGGCTTCTCGTGCGACTCAAACTTTTTCCGCGCAAAGGCATTTGCTTGCTACTCTGACTCACTTGCTCAAGCTCTTTGGATTTGATCACGAAGCCCTCCAAAAGCTTGAGACTTGGTTCGATCTTGAACCTTCCTACAATCCTTCGTGGAATGTGGACCCCTTGTTTTTGTATTTTCCTTTTCAACCGATTGGATTGATGTTCTTCGTAGTGTAGCTTGAGGATTGAGAATATTTGATTTTCTAGTAATTGCTTGAACGTTTTCGGTTCAGTCATCTCTTGTGTCACTTGTCTCTTTTATCTTGTGTCTATCATTCTCAAACAAACTCCTCGGCCTTTTATAGTGATCTTTCAAAAATTTGCCCGTTGAAGAGATAGGCTTATTTTTGAAAGTCACTCGAGTCGTTGGCTTGTCTTGTTGCGATCCTTGGAATTGCCATTTCCTCGTATGAATTGTTCTTTCACCTTTCGAGTTCGACACGGTGTAGTGCTTCCCATTGGTTCATTCCTTTTGACGCTTCAGGGATCGAGCACTCGAGAAAGGTGGTATGGAGATATTACTTGTTTAAGTAATTCTCTTGATTGCGGCAACGGATCTTTTCGATTATCTCGACTTGATTGCATTTCTTTGCTTTCCCCAGGTGACTTAGAGTCGCCTTCCAATCATGGGTGACTCTTTCCGTCACTTCAATTTGAGACTTGGCTTTTCTCGAGTTGACTTGGATCGATACTCCACTGTTTGCATCTCACCGCTTCTTCAAAAGAGAGTTCCCATCTACTCTTCTTTGCCATACTCACTGTCTCAATGTGAGTCTTCCTTCTAGTCTTGATTGTCTTCTTGCATGTTAGGGCGTAGGCGACTTTAACTCACCTTGGCACTCTATTTATTACAATGCATTTTACAACAAGAATTGGGGTGCCAACTTTCTATTCTAAGTTTTACATGGCATTCATCAAAATCTAAAAATAAATTTCCTAACAATTTCCCCTTTTTGATGATGCCAAAACTTAAACCATTCAAAAATGCAAATAACAAAGATACATACAGATAGTGTATTGACATAGAATGTATGCGCAGAATCAATCCTTTTATTGATCATAACATTCTTGTTCTTTTACACTGTTTACAAGGTGTATCGAACACATATTTGTCTACATAGAAAATTAAAGAATTTATAGCTTTATTTGAAGACTTACATTGTATGTATTTACATAATAAAATACACGAAGGGTTGACAAAGAACACTTCATCTCCTTTATCTTTCTCCTTCTTTCATCTTGTTCAAGATCTTCTTCTCTTCTTCTCTTTTTTTTCGTCACCGCTTTTCCTTTTCTTTTCATATGCCTTCCCCGGCGCCTTTCTTCATCTCTTCTTAATATTTCTGTCTTTCCTCCCATACATTGAGTTTGTCTCTTGTTTTTTCTTCTATTCTTTTTGCATACTCGGCGTTGCTTTTAGCCACTTGCAAATTTGCTACTTGGTCAAGCCCAGCCCAAGTAGATCCCTCCTTTCTTTCCCGGATCTACGTATTCAATATTTTTGGCGCGAGGCCAGGTCGAAACCTCTTCCTCCACCACTACTTTTTGCTCTACCTACATGGGCGTGTCTTTGTCTTGGGGTCTTCTTTTCCTCGGTGAGTGACCCGAAGTGGCAATGCCAGAGGATCGTCGGTAGTCCGTCGTCTGTCGCCTTCTTCACATAACGTGAGACCCTTTTCCCAAGATACAAGTCCCAAGCTTGAGCCATAGACAAATTTGCAAAGTATCCTTGATTCGAGCATTTTAAATTCATCAACCGATCGTGGCTCGTCCCGACATCCGAGATGGCATAAGTGTCTCTGTCTCTTGGAATGCCTCCATGTTCTTTCAAGATGTTCATAACCGGGCATCCATTCTTCCTTCCACTTCCTTCATCCCTCGCTTCAATTGTTTTCTATTTTCACCATAGATATAGCAGAGTGTTGGAGTGGCGAGTCACAGGAGTTTGCGATAATGTCAGTATGATGAGGACCTTGTTGGGGTTTGTGCAATCATCAAGGTCACATCCGTCGATCCTTCCCCTCAACAAGCTTTCCTTTCTTTTGTTCAACACTTCCTCACTGATTTTCTCTTCGCGTTGCTTCCTTCCTTCTCAACTTCAGATCCCCTGCGCGCTTTTAGGTATTCATCTTCCCCTTTTGGCATCATCAAAGGAGAGAGAACGCACGAAACAGACTTGCAAGTAGGAAGTCTAGCCTGCTAATGGTAGAGTTCTATTTGAGTCTCTTTGAAATCACTTCATCTCGGCAAATGAGAAGGTGAATTTTGTATTCATGGTCTCTTCCAAACGCTCGTAGATCTCTTGTTTTGCTCACGCAATGACTTAAGCTCGGCAATGTGAGCTTCATGCATGTGCTCAATATGATCTCTCGAACTTCGTTTTTGCATCAGCATTTTACTCTCCAATGACTTGTTGAACAATGTCCTGAAGTATCTAACTTGTTCCACACGCATTGTTTTCTTTGTTTCCACCATTCCCTCGATCCGGATTGTTATGCCTCTTAAATCGCCAGTGAGATTGGCATCTCTGTTGTCGATCGCATGTCCATAGAGGCACGATGCCTCTCCATCCGTTCAATCTCGGCGAATAATGCGCTTTGAACACTTCAAGCGGACTTGATTGATTCTTCCGTTGCGGTGATGGCCATGCGGCGTCAAAATCATAATCACCGAACAATGGTGTCGATGGAAAAATGAGAGCTGGTTCTGTGGTAGCGTGCGATTCGTTCTCGACTCTTCATGGAGGTCGGGTACCTCGGGGAAAAAGGAAAAGATTCTATAAAGGATTCATCACCGCCAATCCAGGATCTGTTCGATGATGAGCGGTGCGCGTGAAGTTCTTTTAGGAATTGATCTGGCTGCGCACTTGAGGAGCTGCGCGGTGGACTACAGTTGTTGGGTTTTGTTGTGAAGTGGACCCAGCTTGCCGAGCCTCAGCTGTCTCAACAGCTTCGTTGGTCTCAAATTGATTTTTCCAATTGAGTAGATCGTCCTCGGCCTTATCGAGCGTCATCGGACGATGAGGAGATTTCCATTGGTGGCTCATCATCAAAATTAAATGTTTGACGAGTAGTCTTGGGATCGACTTGCTCGTGCTTGGAACATCCGCATTGAGTCTTTTGGATCTGTCATTGGGGATGACTCAGCCTTCTTCTTCGTCTTTCGATCGAGAAAGGTTACATCAGGATTATCCTCGGGAATCATGAAGTGCGCTTATCTCCTTCTCGGATGGGTCGATGATAGCGGGAGGGATGTTCTCTACTTCAGCTTCTTTACCCCGGGAAGTCTCAACCTCCCGTGGGCCTTCATTACCTCCAGTCTCTCTGCGCGAGGCTGGTCCTCCTTTCGACGATGTCACGGTGTCTTAGGGTCTTCTGCGGTGGCATCCATTGGAGTCTCAACCCATGGATTGCACTTTCATCGCCCAGTGTTAACTCCATGGATGTTCCTTCATGTGCCTCGACCGCATCGCCGCGTCATTAGCCGAGCGAGTTGGCACCGGTGATTCACCGGATCTCAATCGTCCGAGCTTCGTTGATGGCAACTTTTTCTTCTTGTGTTTGTATTTTCTCTACTTCACCTCCTTGATTCGTTGTGGAGTCATCTGCAAAGATCCTCCGACCTTGCTTTGCAGTGGAGGAGTTTCCCACCGGTGGTGCACCGAGTGACTTGGAATGGGGTCACTCGTCTCCAAACTCCCTACTGTTTCGATTGATTGTTCAACTGTTGGGGCAGGTGGTAACACACCTTCAATAGGGGTTGGCTCGATCCGGGTCCCCATTATCCGGTTTCATCGCCAAGTCTTTTTATCGCTTTCTTCCGAGTGAGTGGGGAAGTGGTGGCAGCAACAACGATGGCGATTTGATGAACCACTCCCATTGGATCAATTTCACCGTGTTCGGAGGACTCTCCTAGTCCCTCCATCAATCTTTGCTCGTGAAGGATTCGATTCATGCAATGCTTGCTGCATTTGCAACTCTTCGTGGCGGCGCCGGCGGCAAAGATTAGGATCCTCATCCTCATCGGAGAAGACATTAAGGAGAGAATGTGTGTGTTACGGAGTTTTGAGATGGGGATGATCTTTTTTCTCACGTGCCTCGGCCTTTCTTCTCGCTTGCTTTTCTTTCTCCTTGTCCTGAAGAAGATCCGCAGGATGTCCGTGCGCTTGTCTTCATCCGATCTTGGGAGTACAGATGGTTAGTCAGGAAGTTTACAGATTCCTCTTCTTCTTCTATAAACTCGAGGCCATTGAACTGTTCCTTGATTTACTCAACTTCCATTTCTCCACTCACGCAGACGATTTTGGATGTCCGGGTAAGGTGGAGATAGGATCATCACATCACTATCCGCTTTATCGCTCCTTCTTGTGTTTCAATTTGTATGGACTACAATCTGTGTCTTAGGTTGCCTTCACTGACGCTCTTCAAGACAGACTTAGTTGTTTCATCAATTACATCACGGAGACTCTACTTCTCCAGCTCTCTCCAGATCTGCTCCGAGTGAGTGCCGACTCGGCCCGGTTTCTCAAGCTCGGAGTGCTTGATGATTCTTCTTCGTCTCCTAGTTTGTACGGAGGGATTTCTGGTTGAGAGATGGTGTCCTCTCGAGTCTTGGGCGGCGGGGCAGTCTTGGTGTCTTTTTCCGAGGAGCGGGCCGTCTTGGCTTCTCGTTCTCCTCTTTTTGACGATCGGAGAAGGTATTTGTGAGTCCTTCTCGATCACGCTGCAGCGGGCGGGAGACACGGCTGCAGGGCGGGTGACTCGCTGCGGGGCAGGAGCATGTTTGGCTTTCTTTCTTTGCTGCAGGGCAAGATCTTTTCTTAGCTTTTGCGGGGCAGGCTTTCTTTCTTCAGGTGGAGAGGAACAGTTGTATCTTCAGTGGTGATTCCCCTCACTCGTGTCGCTCTCTTGGCATAGGCTCTCTTCTCGTGCGCCAGGAGAGGTTTGCTCTAAACATCCTCTTGTTAACATGGAATGCCTTCCCATGTCAAGAGGAACTCCTTTCACCTCCATCGTAGGCCAATCACTAGGCCATATCCTGGGATCCTCCAAATGAGCCATCTTCCTTGAAGGATTTGTTCTCTACGTTAAGCGAGTCTGCTGTGGAGACAAACTCGGCCAGTTTATCTTCTTTTTCTCGCGATGATTGCAGCCATTACAATCGCTTTTGCTTTTGTGATTGGTCAAAAGCCGCCAAATTTGATGTCAATACATTTGGCAACTATGTCCAACGACTTGTGATAATCCTCCTTCGCCAGCTTCTTGTTTTTTGTGTATACTATTTTATCAAAGATAGTCGGGCTTGGCTATTTCTTTCCAAGCATCCGCCAGGTTTACATAAACCGTTAATCTCGATGCTCATTCTCGCCGGTAGTGAGCAATGTTCAAACCAAATCCTTGGCGAGAGATAGTCATTGTTTTCAGTGAAGGATGACTTTATTCCTTCATCGTGAATCTCGGCATTCACGTAGAATTGTGCGACCTCCTCCACATAGGTCATCGGATATTCTAACGTCGAAACGGTTTTTAGCCCTGGTCGTTTCCAATTTTTCAGCGATTTTCTTCACTAGGGTGTCGTCGGACCCCTGTTTCACCATTAAAAGTCGAAATCCACAAAGAGACCCGGTGTGGATTTGCTTCCTAATTTGACAAAGTCGTAGGTTGGTGCCATTTTTTGATTTTATCAAAGAAAAACTTAGAGATTGATTTGAAGATAGATTGGGTTTCGAGAGAATTTTTGCCTTTGCTTTTGAGAGAAAGAAATGAACAGTTTTGATAGTGTGAGAGAAACGGACGGAAATGGTTTAAGTATGGTTTATGAAAGGGCGTGCGGGTGGTTTTGAAATGTGATCGAAATCAACGGCTTAGATTTTGCACGCCTATTTAGCATTTAATGTCTCGTATTTAATGCGGCAAGATTTATATCCAATCATAAGCTTGGTGTGCGGCTTTATGTCGTACACATCATCATTATCTTTGACATATACCTTAAAACATTCGCTTAGTCAAACATTTGCGTTTTTGTTACTTTGCTCATAAGTGACTCAAACTTATCCCTTAGCGATTTAACTCTACTTCTCACAGTTCTCTTGGTGACTCTATTATCACCGGTGTATTTGTCTTTTCCGTCTGGTGATTCTTGGTGATTTCGTGTTCAACTCTTTTTCACCTCCTTTTTCTGTTCCATTTCTTTTCTTTGATTCTTCCGAGTGTCGGCTCGTTCAATTAACCCCAACTCATGTTTGAGTTCTTCAAATCTTGACTCACATAATGGTTTTGTGAAGATGTCACCAATTGTTTATCGGTTGAGATATATTCCAAGATGATGTCCTTCCTTTCAACATGATCTCTTATGAAGTGATATCGACATCGATATGCTTTGTTCTTGAGTGCAACACATGATTTTGAGTAATGGCAATTGCACTTGTGTTATCACACATGATTGGAATTTCTTTTTCCTCAACTTCATAGTCTCTCATTTCTTTGTCTCATCCATAGGACTTGGGCAACAATTTGCCGCGCATGTATGTATTCCTTGTTTGTAGAGGTGGCTATTGAATTTTGCTTCTTGCTAAACCAGGAAATCACTGTTTCCTAGCATTTGACATGTGCGAAGTGCTCTTCCGTCACTCGCATCCAAAGATAGTCGAAATCGAATAGCCAATTAGCTTGAATCCACCTTCCTTTGGATACCATAGCTCGCTTCTTGGCTTCCTTTCAAGTATCTCAATATTCTCTTAGCCTTTTGTCATATGGCTCTCTTTTGGAGCAGATTGAAATCTTGCACATACACCTGACAAAGGTGATGTCCGGCTCGCTTGTTGTGAGATAGAGCAATGATCCAATAAGTGCTCAGTATCTTGTTTGATCTACGAGGCTTGCCATCCGCATCCATGTCCATTTTGGTGATGTATTCATTGGTATTTTTACGGAAGACTTCTCCTCCATACCAAACTTCTTCATTAAATCTCGGTGTATTTTGTTTGACTTATGAAGGTTCCATCCTTCAATTTTGTTTCACTTGGAGTCCGAGGAAGAATGTCGACTCTCTCCCATCATGCTCATTTCAAATTTACTTTGCATGAGGTTTGAAAACTTTTCACATGACTCTTTGTTTGTGGATCCAAAATGATGTCATCCACATATATTTGAACAAGCAAGTATACTCTTTTTGTCTTGAATTACGAAAAAGTGTTCTATCTACTTTTCTTTTTGTGAATCCATTTTCGGTTAGGAATTGTGACAAAGTATCATACCATGCTCGGGTGCCTGTTTCAATCCATATAGTGCTTTCTTGAGTTTGTATACCTTATCTCCAAGAGTCTTTCGCTCAAATACCGGAGGTTGTTCAACATACACTTCTTCTTCCAATAAACCATTTAGGAATGCACTTTTTACATCCATCGATATACAATGAAATCCTTGTGAGCTGCGTATAGGCAAGAAACATCCTTATAGCTTCCAATCTTGCTACAGGGCAAATGTTTCATCAAAATCTATCCCTTCTTCTTGGCAATATCCTTTGGCTACTAGTCTTGCTTTGTTTCTTACCACAGTAACCTTCCTCGTTCATCTTATTTCTAAACACCCATTTGGTGCCAACAACATTTTGATGTATGGGTCTTTGCACTAATTCCCATACTTTATTTCTTTCAAACTGATTGACTCTTCTTGCATAGCTTGAATCCAATGTGTGTCGTACAAAGCTTGTGACACGTCTTTGGGCTCTATTTGCGAGATGAAGCATGTGAACATGGCTTCTTGTTGAGTTCGGATCTTGTTTTGACGCCTTCTCTTATATCTCCAATGACAAGTTACGGTGGATGATCTCTCGGCCATCTTACATCAGGTTGGAGTAAGTTAGTGGATTTGATCGACTTGCGGTAATTTTGTGTTCTTTGTGGTCGGCTCTCTCGTAATCACTTAGTTGCAAATTTTCCATTGTTTTTGAGATTCACTATCTCATCTTCTTCGAATTGATAATTCCGACTTGGCTTGACATAGGGACTCTTCGTATGGTTGGATGATTCAAACTTATCACTCTTCAATGTCTTCTCCATTTACATTTGGCTCATCGAATACCACATGAATGGATTCTTCGCAACCATAGTTCTTTTGTTGAATACTGAGGCTTTGCTTTCATTTGAGTATCTAAGAAGATACCTTCATCGCCTTTAGCATCAAAAGCCTTTAGATTGTCTTTGCCATTGTTGTGGATGAAGCATTTACATCCAAATATTTGAAAAATATGCAACATTTGGTTTTCTTCCGACCCAAATCTCATAGGGAGTCTTTGTCACCGTATCTGTTTATCATACATCTGTTTTGGGTGTAGCAAGTTGTGTTGATTGCTTCAGCCCAAAATCTTTTTGGTAACCTGCTTGCTAACATGGTCCTTGCCGCTTCTTTTGAGGGTTCTGTTCTTCTTCTTTCGCAACTCCATTCTCATTGTGGAGTCCTTGCTGCCGATAGTTCATGACCAATACCATTCTCAATACAATACGAGTTATTATTCCATTGACAAACTCAGTTCCTCTGTCAATCGATCTTATTTTGACAATGGTTTGACTCTTCTCATTTTGAATCCTCTTCATCATTTGTGGTAGTTTTTGTAGAGTTTTTTCTTCTTACACATGAATATTGTCCATGTGTATCTTGAAAGTAGTCATCTACTACCACCAAGGTGTATTTCTTTCCACTTATCTTTTTGGCTGGTTCCATGGGCCAAATAGATTCATATAAGCAGATCAATATTCTTGTTGAAGATTGGCATGTCTTTTCTTTGAATGATGACTTGATTTGTTTACCCTTTCGACATGCGTCACATATACTCTCCTTCTTGTATATCGAGTCCGGAAGTCCTTCCACAAGATTACTTCTTGCAAGCTTGTTAATCGTTTTGAAATTTAGGTGACTCGACTTTTTGTGCCACCCCAACTTGATTGATTGTGCTCTTTGCTAGTAAGCAGGTGTTGGGTGTTGCGGTTGACCAATCCACGACATACATATTCTTCTGTTTACATCCTTGCAAAGACAACTTCATTCGATTCAATATTCTTGATTTGGCATGTACCCATGTTAAATCCAACATTGTAACCCTTGTCACCGAGTTGATCGATGCTTAGCAGGTTGAAGTTGAGTCCTTCAACATATGCAACGCGTTTGTGATTTCTAATCCGTTCCTCTTGATGGATCCAATGCCTCTTATTTCACCAGGAGCTTCATTTCCTCCAAATATGACTTTTGCTCCTTTGACTTCCCTTGAATTTTGACAGATTTTTCTTATTTCTGTCATATGTCCTGGGAATGACCACTATCCATGTACCAGGTTCCCGCACTCAGGCGTTCCTTGAACCCGCAATCAAGGAAATTAAGTTTTAGGTACCCATACTTGTGCGGGTCTGAGGGGTTAGAATTGTAAGATGATCCAACCAACCTATAGCCAAATGTTTTGACTCTAAGGGGGTTGCCATCTATCGTGCCATAATCATAATTAATCCTAGCAAATTGCTTGGGGATTTTAGGTTCATACAATTTTGTCTCTTTTGTCTCAGTATGCTGCATATGTGTTTTAGCAATTGCCTTTCTTGGGTAATTGTGGTGTCTTTGAGTGTAGTGCTAGGGTGCATATGTGTCTTTGATGAAAGCTCTTATACTTTTGGAATGGCCTTTCTTTGAGTTGTAGGCCTTTGCCATTTGGGCTTGTATTCCATAAGTCTATCTTTGATAGTTTACATTATTCCAATCAGCTTAGCTTGGATATTTTCTACCATTCCCATCATATGTATTTCTTTTATGGATTTTTACGGGTTTTTGGTAGCTCGCTTCTTCTTTGCAGTATTTTTCGTTTTGGAGTTCTTTGAGGAACTCGGATGAATCTCTTCTCGTTGTCCTTTCAAAGGTGCACTCAACCGGTTTTTTCCTTTTCCTTTATAACCAAGGCCGGTTTGCTTGTTATTGTGTTTTGGAGTGAATGTGTGTGCAACATTTAGAGTTTTGGATTTTTGGACTCTTCATGGCTTGAAGATCCTTTTTCCAAAATTACTTTTGAGGTTTGACTTAGCACGAGAGGAATTAAATCCTAAGCTGTCTTGTCTCCACATTCTCTTTGACTCAAAATAAGATCATCCAATGATTTAGATGCCTTAGTGAATGAGGCAATAACATTCTTGAGGTCATTCTCCTCTTCTCTATAGCGGCAATTTTTGCTATTAATTTAGCATTTTCAAAGCCTTTAAACTTTCATTCTCATCGCCTATTTGACTTAGAGTACTCAACTCCTTAGTCGACTTTGAGTTTTGACTTTTGAGTAGGTTGTTTTCCTCATTCAATAGTGTGTGTGAGGATTTAATGTGTTCAAAATCTTTCATCATTTTGCCTAATGAATCATAAAGATGGAGTGGGTGATGAAGTGTGTGTGTCACGATCACTATCATCGAGTCCGAGTTTGATGAGTTAGAGTGTACCTCATCTTCTTGGTCAAGTTGATCTTGTTCTTTGGCCATCAAGCGATTAGGCTTCTTCTTCGAGTCACTTGAGTAGTAAAGCTTCACCGCTCTCGAATCATTGTCTCTCTTGACCATTTTGTCTCTCGATCTCTGCGCACCATCATTGCCTTTTTCTTTTCTTGTCTTCTTTCTCTCAAGACCTTTCTTTCTTCTTCATTCTGTATTTGTTGACTACGGGATATGGGCAATCAATGGCATAGTGACTGGTTGTCTGGTTCAAAGATAGATATTCAACCTTTTGGTCGACTCTTTCCATTCTTGGATTGTCGACCCTTTGATATTCAACTTTTTGATGATTTGTTCTCTTGGTTGACCTATCTTCCCTTGATTTGGAGGGAGTTGAGTGTCTTCCGGAAGATTCACCCTTTCTCTCTTGTAGTTCTTATTGAAGAACTTGTTGAATCTTTTAACCATCAGGGCTATTTCTTCGGATCAATGACTTCTTTGACCTCGGCTCTCTTCCCATCTTTAACAATTAGAATTTGTTTTGGGGTACAAATTTGTCTCTTCCTGGTCTTTCCTTCTCACTCAAACTCGTAGGCTTTGAGGTCCGAGAATAATTCATGGTTGGATGTCTTTGATAGGTCCATGGAATGTCTCGAGTGCCATGACCTTCATTTCCCATTCAATTTTGGAAGACTTTTTAGGATCTTCATACACATTTCTTCTGTGTATATTCCTTTCCAAGTCTGACATGACTCATTTGTGATTTACGTGAACCGAGCATCCGGTTGATCCAGGTTTTCTCCCGAGATCATTTTGAAGTTCTCAAATTTCTGTACCGCCACCGATAATTTGTTTTCTTTGATTTGTTCTCGAGCCTTCACAAATTAATGTTAGCTTGTCCCAGATTTCTTTAGCCGTTTTGCAAGATTTGACTTTATTGAACATGGCTTTGTCAAGGTTTTGTAAAGGATGTCCTGGCTACATTGTCCAGGTTGTATCTTTTCTGTCATCATTTGTCCACTTAGTTCTTGGTTTTTCAACCATGATCGTGGGAGCAACATCCTCTTCTCCTTCACCGCAGCTCTTCTTACGGCCGTGTTCACCTTTAAGATTTGCGGTGGCCATCTTCTATTACTATCCACATCTCATCATGTAATCTTTGATAGATGAGCTACACACGAATTTTCCAATCATCAAATTCTTCAATTGTGAACATAGGGATGCGTGTCAAATTTGTTTCCATTATAATAACTTTTAATGATAAAAAGAGTTTTGAAAGTTTAAGTACTAAAGCAGACTTTGAAAAGTTTGGAGATCTAGTTCAAGAATAACCGGTGCGGAGGGTTCAATGAACCAACCGCTCACGATACCACTTGTAGGTCCCAAGGGGTGTAAGTGTAAGGTTTAGAAGGGGTTGAATAAACCTTACCAAATTTCCGATTTAGTCTTTTTAAATATACGAGTTGATACTACACTGTTGTGTCTTGATGGACCGATCAATTTAGTCAATCAAGTAGAGTTAGTCTCTCAATGACTCAACGATTTGTTGATGGAATAACTCATTTGTTGGCTCTAAATTAACTCAATTTGTGGTTTTGTTTTAGCGGAAGACTTAACACCCTTAAGTTTGATTAAGCAAGAGTTTAGTGCTTGGTTTAGTACTTAAATTATCAAGTGGATAGCAAATTTATCGTGAGATATAAGCGAGTTAAAAATGCATGAATTAAAGTCTTTGAAATGTAAATGACACAATGAAATTTTTATAGAGGTTCGAAGATGGGGTAATTCTTCTACTCCTCTCTTCTCCAACTCCTGGAGGAATCCACTAGGTAATGATCGTATACAAAGTGGTAGCAGTCCGGATACAAGTCTTGATCACACACGGTGACTTGATCCTTTGGGACTCGATCGAGACGCCTTGATCACTCGGTGGCTTCTCGTGACGACTCAACTTCTTCACTGGCGTTTGCCTTGCTACTCTGACTCACTTGCTCAAGCTCTTTGGATTTAATCACGAAGCCCTCCAAAAGCTTGAGACTTGGTTCGATCTTGAACCTTCCTACAATCCTTCGTGGAATGTGGACCCCTTGTTTTATTTTCCTCTTCCTTTTGATTGAAGTTATCTTTCCTTCACGGGTGAGTGTTGGATTGATGTTCTTCGTAGTGTAGGCTTGAGGATTGAGAATATTTGATTTTCTAGTAATTGCTTGAACGTTTTCGGTTGTGTCATCTCTTGTGTCACTTGTCTCTTTTATCTTGTGTCTATCATTCTCAAACAAACTCCTCGGCCTTTTATAGTGATCTTTCAAAAATTTGCCCGTTGAAGAGATAGGCTTATTTTTGAAAGTCACTTGCGATCGTTGGCTTGTCTTGTTGCGATCCTTGGAATTGCCATTTCCTCGTATGAATTGTTCTTTCGCTTTTCGAGTTCGACACGGTGTAGTGCTTCCCATTGGTTCATTCCTTTTGCACGCAGGGACTGAGCACTCGAGAAAGGTGGTATGGAGATATTACTTGTTTAAGTAATTCTCTTGATTTCTCGTACGCAACGGATCTTTTCTGATTATCTCGACTTGATCGCATTTCTTTGCTTTCCCAGGTGACTTAGAGTCACTTCCAATCATGGGTGACTCTTGTCACTTCAATTTGAGACTTGGCTTTTCTCGAGTTGACTTGATCGATACTCCACTCATTTGCATCTCACCGCTTCTTGATAGAGTTCCCATCTACTCTTCTTTGCCATACTCATTGTCTCGCGGTGAGTCTTCCTTCTAGTCTTGATTGTCTTCTTGCATGTTAGGGCGTAGGCGACTTTAACTCGGCTTGGCGACTCTATTTATTACAATGCATTTTACATCAAGAATTGGGGTGCCAACTTTCTATTCTAAGTTTTACATGGCATTCATCAAAATCTAAACAATAAATTTCCTAACTGAGATACGTCTTCACCCTTGTATTTTTGCTCGGCACATATGCATAATAATTATCACGGCTCGCTCATGACATAATTTCCCAAATAATTCACTGATTCATCAACAAAATTCTCCCATAATGTACATGACAATGAGTTACCCCTGATAAGATTTCCAAATTAATCCAAATATTTTTCAACAATTATTAATGAACATCATATATATATCAAACATTAAAAATATGAAATATTACTCATGATCTTCCAAGATAATATCCATCAACTTGGTTGGACGCCCCATTATAACTCTATTTTCCGGATCATTTTTAGCAGAAAATTTACCAATCACATCTACAAAAACATATTTTTTATTAGATAACATATAATTGAAATATATATATATATATATATAATATTAGAAAAATAAAAAAGTATTATCAGAAAGAATTACCTATAAGCATAGATTCATCAACACCATCCATATTTGCCAAGCTATCAAAAGTCTTGAAATCGTACATCATCCTCGGAAATGAGATGCCAAAAATCTCTGTCAAATTAGTCTTAGGATTGAAATTGATTTTATACTTTCCAGTATTTGTTTTGTACTTCATTTTATATTCACCCACTGCAAAATTTTTCAATGCATACAAATGATTTTCCTTTAGAAGTGGCTCGAAATCTTCAACTTGGTTACTTTTAATGGTTGCATGAATTCGGTTCCCCAAAAGAAAAAAAAGAAAAAAAATAAGCATCAATGAATAGAACAATTAAAAACCAAACAAGCATAGATGTTTTACAGTGAACACATATAGTATTTATATCCTAGATAAAAATTCATATAGAAAAAATAAAGATAAAATAACATGCAGAAAGCCAATTAGGATTACATGCATGATATATAGAAATTGGCATAAATATTTGGCTAAAAGGCATATTTCTTAAATTTTTTCATACTGCACAGTACATACAATAAAAAAATAGACAAACCTCTCTATCATAGAACATGCACTCCAAACTCGGAGAGCTTGAACTGCTGCCAAAATCAGGAAATTTGTAGATGCGAATAAGTCGTAATTTTAATGCCCAAAACCATTTGGATGGATTGATATCCTTAATCAAGCTGAACAGAGGAGGCATTATTTCTATTCCCTTTTGGATTATTTATATTGCCTTTTGGATTTCTGCAGAACTCTTAATCTTTAGGGTGTAATTTTTTGATTTCTGGCTGCATGATGTTGTTGCTATTTATATGAGTTTAGCACATATTACCATGCAACTATATTTATTTTAATTTTTTAATTTGTGGAATGTATATGGCTGCACTGCTGATTTTTGTACAAAAAATTAATTGTTCCATGGTATTCAAATTTTTGATTACAATGTAATTAAGTCTTGAAATTTGCAGACATTTATTACATGATGATTATCAAATTACAGCTATATTCTCAAATTTCTGTAATTAACTACTATTGATTAAAGAATATAATTTATTGATTTTCATAACATTAACATTATCATATTTTATTTCTGATGTGTTATCACCTTCTAATGCTGAAGCATATGTACTATCCAATTTTTCATAATTTTTATTTTTATAATTGAAAACGAAATTAATTTTTGATTCTCATATATTATTCAAAGTTTTGTAATTTCATTAATTTCGAGTTATTTATTAGGTGATTTAAATTAGACAATTTTTAAAGTAAGCTAGATAGTGAAATTTGTCTAATTAATCATTAGCGATTAATGTGCCATATTTAATTTGTGAAGTTTGATTTAGCTTACCAAATGAACAGTCAATTTGGCTGTATATGTTACCAATATAGAAAAAAATAGAACATATAATATACATTATTAAATGGGAATATATTTCAAAGTCAAAATTAATTTATTTTAACTTCCCAAGACTTTCCATTTTGGCTAAAGCATTTTGGTGGGAAATTACTATATATACCACTATTCTGTTTTTATATATTATATAGATATACATTATTTATAAAAATATAATTATATATAATGAATATTTATAAACACAACATATTATAAAAAGAGAATTTATAAATAACATTAATAATAAATACAAACAATAAAATGTTACGAACAATATCAAGATCAACAAAAAAATACATTTACTCTAGGCCATGTCTTTTTTTAATTTGTTCACAAACAACAAGATGCATACGAAGTTGTTCCTCAGTCATCGCACTAGTATCCCTCATAAGGGTTTCATAATCCCATCGAACAAGTTCTCATTCCCTTTGTGCTATCTCCGCCTTTTGCATTTCAATTTTTTCTCTTTGTAATTTTTCCATTTTTTCCAACCTATTGAGAAAGTTCACTTCCACCTCATCAACATCTTTCTTTTTGGATTTTATTTTTCTCTTTGCAGCCTTCTATCCAATTGGGCGTGTGTGAACTTCACAGTCATCTATGTTAATACTCATATATGGATTGGATGCTGATGTGTACCCCCCCTGATTCAGAGGTTCTTGCCTTCTTGTTAGCACTTTGACTTGCTTCTTGTGGAGCATATTTCTCACTTTCTTTAAGAACTCTCCACATATGCTCATAGTTGTAGGTCCCAAGGGGTGTGGGTAAGGTTTAGAAGGGGGGTTGAATAAACCTTACTAACTTTTCGATTTTAGTCCTTTTAAAATAATAAAGTGCTAAATACACAGCTAAGTCCTTGAGGGACAACTAGGTTAGTTAACCAGCTGAGTTAGCCACTCAACAGACTCGATTGAGCTGTTGATAAAATAACTCAATTGTTTAGTCTAAACCTTAACTTGGTTGTGATGAGATTTTCAGCGGAAGAATTAACACCCTTAAATTTGGTTTAAGTTTGTTTTAACACTTGGTTTTAGCACTTTGTTAATTATCAGTTGGTGTTCACTTGGTTTTATACCATTGATTTGGGCTTCCTAGACTTGAGTTTTGTGTTGTTTTTGAGTATTTTGAGTCATTTGAGTAGCCAAGCCATGTTAAAAGCCAATTATATTGAGTTTATAGTCACAGTAATGAATCGTGTATCAAAAGAAATACAAACGAGCAAACAACGAGAGAATGATTAGAAGAAACGTCCAAACGCGTCTGAAATTTTCATCACTGGCAGCGTTTCGTATTTTGGCCATAACTCTCTCTACAAAATTGATATTGAGATGATTCAAGTGGATATGGAAATTTAAGAGATAGAGCTACAACTTGTATGAACGGCTCAAAATCAAATTCGGAATGTATTGGGCGCTAAAACCGAGAGGGCGCTGCAGTGCCCGTCATCTAGCGCTGCAACGCCCAGTACAGGGCTTTTCATCCCCAAAATTAAAGTTGGGCGCCGCAGCTCCCCGGGATGGAAATTACTATGTTTCTCCACTTTTTTCTTGGACTTTTGAGGGGCTATAAATAGATAGATTGGAGGCTTGATCTAGGGCATGGAGGACACTTGGGGATGAAAACCAACACCACCAAGACACAAGGAAAGAGTTGGGGAAGAAGATTGAAGACATTTATCATCTAGAAATAGATAAGATTCTTCTTTATTCTCTTTAATTCCTTCTTTGTTATTTCTTGTATATCACTTGAGATGTATTATCATTTGATTATGGATATTTGTATTTTCATCATGGGCTAAACTTTATAATTCTAGAGGGATGATGTAATCTATGTTTGAACTTATGTTTTGATATTGTGGTTTGTCAATCTAGATTTCTCAATTTATTTGTGCTATTTGGATCTATTGCTTCTAAATTACTTGATCAATAATTTAGATTGTTTGGAGTATTTGATTTGACACTTGAGAAAGATAATTGAATACATGACCTTGAAATAGCATAACCTAGGATTTCATAGAATTGAGAGATTTGTGAATCCTTTGAAGTCATTTATTAAGATTCATAGTGTTTATTGAGATTTCAATTGGTGATTTTTATAGAGATATTGATTTCCTAATTGCGATCTAAAATCATTTGGCACTCGAGAGAGGAAATGATTATTGTAGAAATCTTGACTTATAAATTGGTAATTTGTGATTGATAAACCATATTGATAATATAAGGGAAAACTAGATTCATCACACCTCTAGAATTCATTCTCCCATAGATTTAGTTGTTTATATTTTGATTAGTTACATCTAGTTCTTTTTATTTATAAATTGAGATATCCACCTATTATTGATCAATCAAATATACCATAGGTAATTTATACTTGGTACTTATACACGCATTCCCTGTGGATACGACAACCCTACTCATATCACTATATTAAAACTTGACACCGTAAACTTGCGGTTAGAAAAATCTCTAACAGTTGGATAGCAAATTATCAACAGATATAAAGTGATATGCAGAAATTAAATGCTGAAATGTAAATGACACAATAATTTTTATAGAGGTTCGAAGATGGGGTAATTCTTCTACTCCTCTCTTCTCCAACTCAATCTAGATACAAGTCTTGATCACACAGCTGACTTGATCCTTTCGGACTCAGTCTGGAGATGCCTTGGTCACACAGCTGGCTTCTTGTCCGACTCAGCTTCTTCACAGGGCAGCTGCCTTGCTACTACAACTCACTTGCTCAAGCTTCTTGGATTTGATCACGAAGCCCTCCAATAACTTGAGACTAGTTCGACCTTGAACCTTTCTACAATCCTCCTTGGAATCTAGACCCCTTTTGATTCTTCAAAAGTTTTCTCTTCAACAGTTTGAAGTTGTCTTTCCTTCACAGCTTGGTATTGGATCGATTTCCTTCGAAAGTTGGGCTTGAGGATTTTGCTTAAATAATTTGAGAATATTTTGCAGGTTACAGTTCGAATAATAGATTGAATGTTCGTGGTTCTGGTCACCTACTCTCAATGAGATTCCTCAGCCTTTTATAGTGAACTTTCAAAAATCTGCCCGTTGAAGAGACAGGCTGATTTTCAAAAGTCACTTGTGTTCGTTGGTTTGTCTTGTTGCAGTCCTTGAAGTTGACATTTCCTCGTATTAAATGAATGTTCAGCTTTTCGGAGTCTGAACACTTTAAGACATGGCAGCATGAAAGTATTACTTGTTCAGGTAATATTCTTGACTTATGTGCAACGGATTCTTTTCAGTTGTCTTGACTTGACTGCAGTTCTCTAACTTCCCCAGGTGACTATGAGTGTGCTTCCAGTCAATGGATGACTCATCTGTCACTTCAACTTGAGACTTGGCTTCTTGAGTTGACTTTGATCGACACTTCTCACTGTTTGTATCCCGGTGATACTCCTTCAGTCGAGTTCTTATCTTCTCCTCCTTGCCATATTCAGTTGTTTCACAGCGAAGTCTTCATTTCAGTCTTCAATTGACTTCTTGTATATCCAGGCATAGCTGACTTGACTCAACTCGTACACCCTATCTATTACAATGCAATTTACAAGGAAAATGGGGTGCCAACTTTCTAATCTAAGTTTTACATGGCATTCATCAAAATCTAAGTAATAAATTTCCCAACAATTTCCCCCTTTTTGATGATGCCAAAACTTAAAATATACATACAAAATGTAAGTAGCAAAGATACATACAGACAATGTAGAAACAAAGAATGTATGCGTAGAATCAGTCTTTTTATTGATCATAACATTCTTGTCCTTTACACAGCTGTTTACAATGTGTATCAGAGCAAACATATCATTCTATATCTACGCAAAAATATAGAAATACAGAAGACTTACATACATATGTATTTACAATAAGTAAAATACATGAAGGAGTGGACAGCAACACTTCATCGCCTTCGATGTCTCCTTCTTTCCTCTTCAGCTCTGTCGTCCTCTGCCCTTTTTCTCTTCTTTTCATCTTCAGCTGCTTTCTTTTTCTCGTAGGCTCTTCTGGCAGCTTCGTCTTTTGTCCTTCGCTTCCTTCCTTTCTTTGGTGATCTTGCCTTTTGTTTTCTTTTTCAATTCTTTTGACATAGTCATCATTCTTCCTAGCCATTTCCCGGTTGGCTACTTCGTCATATCCAGCCCAGTAGATCCTTCCCTTCTTACCCGGATCTACATATTCAATATTTTTGGGTAGAGGCCTAGGTTGAAGACCTCTGCCTCCACCACTCCTTCCTCTTCCTCTGGGCGTATATTGTACTAGAGTCTTCTTTCTTTCCGCAGAGTGACGGCAGAGTGATCGCTAGTAGTCTTGTTTGTCGCCTTCTTCACATAGCTTTAGACCCTTCTCCCAATACAAGTCCCAGGCTTGGGCTATGGACATATTTTTGAAGTATCCCTCGGATTCAAGCATTTTGAATTCTTCCACTGATCGTGGCTCATCTCCATAATCTGGAATGGCATCCGTGTCTTTTCCTGCCGGAATGCCTCCGTATTGTTTCAATATTTCCATCGCACGGGCATCCATTTTTCTTTCGACCTCCTTCATCCCTGCTTCTACGATTTTTCTCGTTTCTCAAACATAGGTACAACAGAGTGTTGGAGCGCAGACTTTCGAAGTTTCTTGCGATCCATGCGGAATGGCCTTGTTGAGGGGTTTAAACAAACATTAGAGTCGTATCATTCGAACCTTCCCCTCAATCAATTGCTTTTTTTTCTTTTCTTTTCAATTCTTGTTGTTTTCTTTTCTCAACAGTTGCGACCTTCTCTTTCTCCACTTCTGACCCTTTTAATGTCTTCATGTATTCTTCTTTCCCCTTTTTGACATCATCAAACGAGAGAGGAACCCCTGGGAACATGCCAGCAAGCATGAAATCTAGGCGGCTGATAGCTGAGTTTTGCTTGGAGTCTACTGCGGAGTATGCTTAGCGAAATTCTGAGCGGGTGTCTTTGGATTCAGCTGCCACCAACTTCATTTCAGCCATGAGAAGGCTGAATTTGTTATTCATATTTTCTTCTACTCGCAAAAGCTCTTTCCTGTGAAATTCTCGCAGCAGTTCCATTTCAGTGTTGTGGGAGGCATGCATTCTATCAATATTTTCTTGCATCCTCCTCTTCATGTCAGCATTATCAGCGCTCCAAATCAACATTTTGTTGTACAATGCCTTGAAATATCGACTTGTTCGAAGTCGCGTTATGCGTTCTTTGTTGACACCATTCCCGATTCTAATCACTATTCCACGCAGACGATCGGTATTTGTAAGAGTTGCATCCTCGTTGTCCGGTAGCATATCCAATGTGGCCTAGTGTCGTTCTATCTTCTTAATCTCTGCAAGGATTGTCTTGAAGACCTCTCGTACCTCATCTGTTACCTCAGTCTCAGCTGGCGGCCAAGCTGCATCAAAATCAAATCTGCGGGGACGATAGTATCGTGGGAATAATAATCAGCCGCATTGATTGAAACGTCATTTGCGCTCATTTTGTTTCTTCATCAAGATTAGGCAGCTCAATAGAGAAAGAAAAAGTCTCTTCAAAAGCATCATCACGGACATATGGTGTAGATTCCTCCGTAACTCGTGCCTATGATATGCCCGGTTGAGTGGAATCTACTGCAGCTTGGAGAGCCTGCACAGACGACTCGGTTTCAGCTGGGCCTTGGTGAGAGGTTTGGCCAGCTGACTGAGCCTCAGCTGTCTTAACAGCTTCTTCGGCCTCAGTGGATTCTACTAAGTGAATTTGTTATTCCTCGTTTGCACCATCGGCGTCATCGGGAAGATGATGAGTCTTGAAGACTTGGCTCATCATCGAAATTAAACATTTGTCGAGCCTTGAAGTCTGGCTTGATCGTACTAGGAAGAACATCCTCAACTGAGTCTTTTTGATGTGCAGTTGGGGTGGACTCAGCTTCATCTGCAGATCCCAGGAAGATTGTATCAGGATCATCACGGGAGTCATGGAGAGCATTGATTTCTCTTCGAATCGAAATTATGGTCGAGGAATGCTCTTATCTCCTTAATTTTTACCTAGGGAAGTCTCAACCTCCTTAGGCCTTTATTACCTCTGCAGGTTTCAACTGCGCAATGGGCCTTGTTCAATCCTTCGATAGGCGCAATCGTCTTAGGGTCTTCCGCGATGGCATCCATAAGAGTCTCAACTCCGTGATTGCACTTCAGTGCCGTGCCCAGTGTTAACTCGGGCGAGAATCATCATGTGCCTTGACTGCATTAGCAGCGTCCTCAGCCTGTAGAGTAGTTGGCACTTTGACAGATTCAATCATGACGAGAGCCGTCGATGACAACTTGTTATGTTTCCTTTTCTTGTTCCTTCTCCACTTCGCCTCCTAGATTCAAGGTGGAGTGAGCTGCAGCATCCTCCGACCTAGCTGCAGTGGAGGGAGTTTCCCCCTCAGTTGGCACACCATCTGAGTGACTTATGTTGGGGCACTCTGCTCCAGACTCCCGGTTTTTTCCTGTGAGTGTTCAGCCATGGGGGCAGGTGGTAAGACACCTTCAACAGGGGTTGGCTCGACTTGGGTCCCCAAGTTCCCAGTTTCATCACCAATTCCCCTAGATCCGTCTTCTAAGTGAACTGAAGAAGTGGTTGTAGCAATAACGGTGGCAATCTGCTGTACCACTCCTAATGGATCAATCTCCAGCTGAGATTTGGAAGACTCTCCAGGTCCTTCCGTCAGCTGTTGCTCATGCATCATCCTGGATTCCCGCATGGCTTGCTGCATTTCTATCTCCTCCGTCGCAGCAGCAGGATCCAAGTCCTCATTGTAAGTCTAAGCGGCTACGATAATCTAGAGGGGGAGTGAATAGATTATCTCCATCTTTTCGATTTTACCCTTTTTTCGAACTGAATGCTCAAAGATAATAATAAAGGTGCGGAATGTAAACAACACGCGATGATTTAAAGAGGTTCAACCCACCTAGGGCCTAATCCTCTACCACCCCGGTAAAGGGATGGATTTCAAAAAAAGAAAAAGAATTTTATTAATTACCAAAATTAATACAAATTCAACTTACAACACCTTTGAAGAGCACCACACTCTTCTACAACACCACCTTTGGAGATTACCACAATCTCCCTTTGAAGATTATCACATTCTTCCTTCAACGGCACCTTTGAAGATCACCACAATCTTCAATCTTGAAGAATACCAAATTCTTCAACACCTCAAGAGCACCACACTCTTGAAACACCTATCACCTAGATCACCCAAGTGTATTCTTACCACAAGAATACTCACAAGGATGTCTTGTGTTGAATGATGACCAAAAAGTCAAGATTACAACTCAATAATGAATATTACAATATGAGTGCAAAGTGTAATCAAGAATAGCCTAGACCTCAAGGATGTGAAAGTGATAAGCTAGGCAAAATTACAACAAGAATAATAACTATGAAGAACAAGTGTTTGCTTGAAGTGTATCTTGTTGTGTTGTATCTCAATGGTTGTATTGGTTGCTCCAAAACTTCCTATATTTATAGGAGATGTCTTGTACATAAGAGGCTCCTCTTGGGGACTTGAATTCTGTAAAAAATTGCAAGACAATTGAAGAAAAGAGCTGTTAGAAATCAACTCCATGATTTAAGGAAATGTTGTCTATTGTCAAACGGTCAGAATTTTGCTGTCAAACCATAGGGCGGCCGTCGCGATCGATAAGAGAAAAAGAGAGAACATAGCAAAAATACTACAGGCGGTCGACGTAGACCTCGGACGGTCGACCTCATCCCCAACCGGTCCCCTCACTTAAAAACCAAGAGATGAAGTTCATTTCAAAGTTTTGCTCCAGTGCGGTCGACGGTGTCGGCCGGTCGACGCCATCAGTCGGTCGATACTGGTCGATCGGCCGACTGGCCTTTTTCCTTCCGTCTCATTTTTAGTTCTAAAATTCATCTTTAGGTACGAGTTGCCCTATAAGGCGACCGGTTGACCTCGAGACAGAAATGTTGTCCGATTTTTGTCGAAAATAAAACTCAATAAATACTCCGAAAATTTAGTAAAAACATTTTAAACCAATCGGGAGTATTTAGACAACATTTAGGAAACTTGTTTTGAAGTAAAAACTTATAAACATAAAAACATTAAAAGTGTTGTCCAATATTATCTAAAATAAAACTTGAAGAAATACTCCGAAAAATATTAAAACCATTTTAAATTATTTAGGAGTATTTGGACAACAATTAAAAACATTGTTTTGGTGTAAAAATAAAATCAACAAAATTAAGATAAAAACATGTATCAAGCACTCATCACTTCCTGAAAGAACATCTATATGCGGATGAGTGTGATCACTGGTTCCAGTAAGAGGACAGATGTTGGCTTTCTCACGCGCCTCTGCTTCCTCAGCTGCTCCCGCCTGCTCGTTTTCCTTTCGAATTTGCAGTATATTAATACAGTTATCCTCATCTAGAGCTTGAAGCACTGTATCAACTTCGAGAAACTTGAAGAGTTCCTCTTCCTCATCAATGAACTCTGGGTGTTCTAACTGCACCCTAGAGTGACTCAGCTTCCATGTCCTCCATGCTCTTAGATGTCTGGGTACAGTGGAGAGCATATGATTACATCATCATCCTCATCCTCTCCTGTCGCCCTTTTTTTTTAGGAATGGAGGGTAGCAAGCTCTCTTTGCTCTTCGCCCTCGGCGGCGTCGTCGCGAGGTGGATATACGATCCTGTCGACGGGGATTCTTCTGTCTCGGCTACTTCTTGTTCTCATTTCATCCGCGATTGGGTCTTCGATGTGCCTCTCTTTGATCGGCCTCGTGACTTGGCGGTTTCATCAAGCACTTCGAGATCGTGACTTCTTGGCGATCTCGAGAGATTTTTTCGGTGAGTGGCGGACTTTTGTCTTCTCAAGCTCTGAACGCTTGGTAAGTCTTCTCCTTCTCTTAGTTTTCACCAGAGGAATGTCTGGTTCTACTTCCTCTGGTTCCTCGAAGGTAAAGGCTTTTGGAATTGCCTTAGAGGGAGCTGCCTTTCTCACTTTAGCGAGTCTCTCTTTCTTCATTCGGGAGAAGGTATTAAAGATTCCTTCTCCACCGCGGCTGCAGGGGCAGGTGCATCTATCTTCTTCTTCGCTGCAAGGGCAGCTGTCTTCTTTCCAGCTACATGGGCAGCTTTCTTCTTTGGAGGGGATGCAACAATTTGTTTCCTGGTGTGATGATTCTCTCTGTTTGGTGTCCGCCCACTTGGCGTAAGCTCTCTTCTGGGATCCAGACAAGTTAGCCCGAAACATCTTTTTGTTAACATGGAATGATTTTCCATGTCAAAGGGGAACGCCCTTCACCTCCATCAAGTGGCCAATTACAAGGCCATACCCCAGAGATCCTCCAAATGACCCATCGTCCTTGAAGGATTTATTTGCAACATTCGGCAGTCTCATCAGACGACTACGCGATTGACCTTCTTCTCCTCCATGATCACAGCCATGACGACCAGCTTGGTTTTGGACAACTGATTAAAGCTTCCAAGTTTCATGTCTACACATTTGGCAACAATGTCCATAAGTTTATGATAGTCCTCCGTCAGCAGCTTCTTCTCAGCTGTGTAGACAACTTTCGCAACATATTCTGGTTTGGCCATTTCCTTCCATGCAGCGACCAAATCAACGTCTGCTTCAGAAATCTCCGGCATGCCCTCCGACGGCAATAAATAGTGCTCCGCAAGGTCCTTTGCAGTGATAAGGATGTCCTTGCGGTGGATAGAGGACTTAATCCCTTCGCCCTGCACCTCGCATTCACGTAGAACTAGGCGACCTCTTCTACGTACGTCTTAGGATATTCCATCATCAGAAAGGGTTTCAACCCGGATTTCTCGATCTTATTGGCTATCTTTTTCACCAGGGTTTCATCGGAGCCCTGCTTCAACATTACTTCAAAATCCACGATTGATCCAGTGTGGATTTGCTTTGCGAGTTTAGTAAAATCATGTGCTGGTGCCATTTCAGTGATTTTGTCGAATGAAACTTGACGAACTTGCTCTGAAGAATGGTAGGGTTTTGAGAGAAAAAATATCTGCTTTCTTGCTTTGGAGAGATGAACAGTTTTTGAAGTGAGAGAAAAACTGAACAAATGGGTATATAAGGGTTATGAAAGGACGTGCTTTCGGTTTTTGAAATTTGATCAAAATCAACGGCTCAGATTTATCACGCCGATTAGCATTTAATTACTCGCATTTAATGCGGCAGCATTTATATCCAATCATATGCTTTATCGTGCGACTTTTATTTGATACTGTCATTTGTCAAGGCGTCATTCTTAAAAACATTCCCGCTTATTAAAAACGACTGCGTTTTTGTCACTTAGCTCATAAATGACTCAACTCATTACACAAATGACTTAACTCTTATTCTCTCCTTTCGTATGATGACTCAACTGTCAGCTAACTCGATACAGCTGACTTTCCGATACGGCTGATTCACGAGCTCTGTTTTTATCTTATCATGTTTCATCTCTTTCACTGAGTCTTCTGAGTGTCAACTCAGCTCAATTAACCCTAGCTCATGCTTAAGCTCTTCAAATCTTGATTCACATAATGGCTTTGTGAATATGTGCCCTAACCTGTTTATCAGTTGAGATGTATTCCAAGGTGATGTCTTTCTTTTCAACATGATCTCTTATGAAATGATATCTGACATCAATGTGCTTTGTTCTAGAATGTAACACAGGATTCTGAGTGATTGCAATAGCACTTGTGTTATCACACATAATTAGAATCTCTCTTCAACATCATAATCTCTCAGCTGATGTCTCATCCATAGGACTTGGGCACAACAGCTGCCTGCAGCTATGTACTCAGCTTTAGCTGTGGATGTGGCTATTGAGTTTGCTTCTTGCTAAACTAGGAAACCAACATGTTTCCAAGCATTTGACATGTACCTGAAGTGCTCTTCCTGTCAACTCTACATCTAGCATAGTTTGAGTCTGAGTAGCCAATTAGCTTGAATCCACCTTCCTTTGGATACCATAGGCCAACTTCTTGGCATCCCTTCAAATATCTTAGGATTCTCTTAGCTGCAGTCATATGGCTTTCTTTTGGAGCAGATTGGAATCTTGCACATACACCTACAACAAAGGTGATTTATGGCCTACTTGTTGTGAGATAGAGCAGTGATCCAATAAGTGTTATGTATCTGGTTTGATCCACAGGCTTACCATCTGCATCCATGTTCATTTTGACTGATGTATTCATTGGTATTTTCACAAAAAACTTCTCTTCCATACCAAATTTCTTCATTAAATCTCTGGTATACTTTGTCTGACTTATGAAGGTTCCATCTTTCAGATGTTTTACTTGAAGTCCTAGAAAGAATATCAGTTCTCCCATCATGGTCATTTCAAATTTGCCTTGCATGAGGTTTGAGAACTTATCACACAGCTCTTTGTTTGTGGATCCAAAAATGATATCATCCACATATATTTGAATAAGCAATATACTCTCTCCATCTTGAATTCTGAAGAGTGTTCTATCCACTTTGCCTTTGGTGAATCCATTATCTGTCAAAAATTGAGATAATGTATCATACCATGCTCTAGGTGCTTGTTTCAATCCATATAGAGCTTTCTTGAGCTTGTACGCCTTATCTCCAAGAGTCTTCTGCTCAAAACCTGGAGGTTGCTCAACATAGACTTCTTCTTCCAACAATCCATTTAGGAATGCACTTTTCACATCCATTTGATAGACAGTGAAGTTCTTGTGAGCAGCATAAGCAAGAAACATCTTTATTGCTTCTAATCTTGCAACAGGAGCAAATGTTTCATCAAAATCTATTCTTTCTTCTTGGCAATGTCCTTTGGCTACCAATCTTGCTTTGTTCCTTACCACAGAACCTTCCTCATTTACCTTGTTTCTGAATACCCATTTTGTGCCAATAACATTTTGATGGGTTGGTCTTTGACCAGTTCCCATACTTTATTTGTTTCAAACTGACTCAGCTCTTCTTGCATGGCTTGAATCCAATGTGTGTCATCCAATGCTTGGGACACATCTTTTGGTTCTATTTGGGAGATAAAACAAGTGAACATTGCTTCTTGTTGAGCTCTGGATCTGGTTTTTACACCATCTCTTACATCTCCAATAACTAGCTCTGGTGGATGGTCTCTCAGCCGTCTCACATCAGGTTGGAGTAAGTCAGCTGGGTTCAGTCGACTTGCAGCTGTGTTGTCTTGAGCAGCTCTCTCATCATCGCTTAGCTGCAGACTTTCCAGCTGTCTTTGAAATTCAGCTATTCAACCTTCATCTTGATTGATTGCTCCAGCTTCAGCTTCAACATAGGGAATCTTCTGCATAGTTGGTTGATTCAGCTTATCAACTAACTCCTCAATGTCTTCTCCATTTACATTAGGCTCATCAAAAACCACATGGATAGACTCTTATGTGACCATTGTCCTCTTGTTCATCACTCTATAGGCTTTGCTTTCAGCTGAGTATCCCAAGAAGATACCTTCATCAACTTTAGCATCAAAAGCCTTCAGATTATCCTTTCCATTGTCGTGGATAAAACATTTACATCCAAATATTCTAAAATATGCAATATTTGGCTTTCTCCCTGTCCAAATCTCATAGGGAGTCTTTGTCAGTTGTCTATTTATCATGCATCTATTTTGAGTATAGCATGCAGTGTTGATGGCTTCTTGACCCAAAATCTTTTAGGCAATCGACTTGAGCTAACATGGTCCTTGAAACTTCCTTGAGAGTTCTGTTCCTTCTTTCTGCTACTCCATTCTGCTGTGGAGTCCTTGCTGCAGATAATTCATGAGCTATACCATTTTCAATACAATACTGAGTTATTATCCCATTGACAAACTCAGTTCCTCTATCAGACCTTATCTTTATAATGGTTTGACTCTTCTCATTTTGAACTATTCTCATTAGTTGAGGTAACTTCTGCAAAGTTTCCTTCTTTTTACACATGAAGATTGTCCATGTATATCTTGAATAATCATCCACCACTACTAGAATGTATTTATTTCCACTTATGTTGGCTGGCTCAACTGGACCAAATAAGTCCATATGTAACAGATGCAATATCCTTGATGAAGATGGACTTGACTTCTCTTTGAATGATGATTTGATCTGCTTTCCCATCTGGCATGCATCACAAACACTTTCTTTCTTGTACACTGAGTCTGGTAGTCCTTCTACAAGATGACTCCTTGAAAGCTTGTTAATTGTCTTGAAGTTCAGGGTGACTCGGCTTCTTGTGCCACATGACCAACTTGATTCGGTTGTACTCTTTGCTAACAAACAAGTCTTGGTGTGGCAAATCGACCAATCTACCACATACATATTCTTTTGTCTGGATCCTTACAACACCACTTCATTTGATTCAGTGTCTTTGATTTGGCATACTCCCATATTGAATCCAACATTATATCTCTTGTCACAGAGTTGGTTGATGCTCAATAGGTTGAAATTTAGGCCTTCAACATATGCAACATCTGTGATTTCTAATCCATTTTTCTTGATGGATCCAATACCTTTTATTTCCCCGAGCTTCATTTCCTCCAAATATGACTTTTGCACCTCTAATCTCCTTGAATTTTGATAGATTTTTCTTGTTTCTGTCATGTGTCCGGGGCGACCACTATCCATGTACCAGGTTCCTTGGCACTCGGTGATCCTTGAACGCAATCAGGAAATTAGTTTTTAGGTACCCATACTTGCGGGTCCTGAGGGGTTAATCTTGTAAGATGATCCAACCAACTTATAGCCAAATGATTTGACTCTAAGAGGTTGCCATCTATCTGTGCCATAATCATAATTCACCTTGGCAAATTGCTTGGGGGCTTTAGGTTCATACAACTGTCTCTTTTGTCTATATGCCTGTGTGTGTGTGTTTTAGCAATTCCCCTTCTAGGGTAGTTGTGATATTTCTAAGTGTAGTGCGTGGGTGCATATGTGTGCTGATGATAGCTCTTTTGCCTTTGGAATGACCTTTGTTGAGTTTTAGGCCTTTGCCATTTTGGCATATATTCCATAGGTCTTTGCTGATATTTCATATTTTTCCAATCAACTTGGCTTGGGTAGTTTCTACCATTCCCATCATTTATATTCCTTTGATAGAACTTCTGGGGATTCTGGTAGCTCTGTTTCTTCTTCACAGAGTACTTCCTGTTTGGATTTTTTTTGAGGCACTCTTTGGATTTTCTTCTCTGCTCTCTCTCAAAGATACTCAACTCTTTTTTTTTTTCCTTTATATCCAAGGCCAGTTTGTTTGTGATTGTGCTTTGGAGTGAATGTGGGTGCAACATTTAGTGTCTTGGGTTTTTGAGATGCTTCATTACTTGAAGATCCTTTTTCCAAGATCACTCTGGGAGTTTGACTGTGTACAAAGAAATTGAATCTTATGCCTGTCTTGTCTCCACATTCTTTTTGGCTCATAATAAGGTCATCCAATGATTTAGATGCCTTTGTAAATGAAGCAATCATATTTTTAAGATCATTTTCCCTCTTTTCTATAGCAGCTATCTCTGCTATTAGTTTAGCATTTTCAACCTTCAGCTCTTTGTTCTTATCAGCTATGTGACTTAGAGTACTCAGCTCCTTAGTCAGCTATGAGTTTTGGCTTTTGAGCTGGCTGTTTTCCTCATTTAATAGTGTGTGTGAGGACTTAATGTGCTCAAAGTCTTTCATCATTTTGCCTAATGAATCATAAAGATCAGTGGGTGATGAAGTGTGTGTGTGTGTGTCACAATCACTATCACTAGAATCTGAGTGAGATGAGTTAGAGTGTACCTCATCTTCTTGGTCAGGTTGGTCTTGTTTTTGGCCATCAGACAGATTAAGGATTCTTCTCCAGAGTCACTTGAGTAGTCAATTTCACTACTCTCTGAGTCTGTTGCTTCTTTTGACTTAGTTGTTTCAGCAGTCTCAGCAGCCAACATTGTCTTTTTCTTTTCTTGTCTTCTTTATCTGAAGATTCTTCTTTCTTCTTCATTCATGTATTTATTGACTATAGGATATGGACAGTCAATAGCAAAGTGTCCTAGTTGTCTGCAATTCCAACACAGGTTTTCAACGTTTTGGTCAGCTCTCTCATTTCTTAGGTTGTCAGCTCTTTGATATTCGACCTTTTGATACTCAGCTCTCTTTGGTGGCCTATCTCCCCTTGACTTGGAGGGGGCTGAATGTCTCCTGGAGAATTCACCTTTATTTCTTTTGTAGTTCCTATTGAAGAACTTGTTGAATCTTTTAACCATCAAGGTAATTTCCTCCTGGTCAAAGGCTTCCTCTACTTGACTCTTTTCCCATCCTTAACTATAAGTGCAGCTGTTTTGGGTACAGCTGTCTCCTCTTGATCCTTTCTTCTCAGCTCAAACTCATAAGCTTTGAGGTCTGAGAATAGTTCATGATTGGATGTTTTTTATAGGTCCATAGAGTGCCTTAGAGCCATGGTCTTCATTTCCCATTCAGCTGGGAGACTCCTTAGAATCTTCATACACATCTCATTCTGTGTGTATTCTTTTCCAAGTGCTGAGAGCTTATTTGTAATTTCAGTGAATCTCCAGCTGATCCATTGTCTCACCTGCAAACATTTTAAAGTTTTCAAATTTTTGAACAACAACAGATAATTTGTTTTCCTTAATTTGCTCTGATCCTTCACTTATTAAAGTTAATTTATCCCAGATTTCTTTTGTTGTCTCGCAAGATTTGACTTTGTTGAACATGGCTTTGTCCAAAGTCTTGTAAAGTATATCCTTGGCCACATTGTCTAGGTTGTATCTTTTTCTGTCATCATTTGTCCATTCAGCTCTTGGTTTTTCAACCGTAGGCTGGTCTAGGAGCAATGACCTCTTCTTCTTCAAATTGCAGCATGACTCTCCTTGCTGTTTGTGTTCACCTTCATTATTTGCGGTGGCCCATCCTCTATCACTATCCACATCTCATCATGTAAAGCTGATAGATGAGCCTGCATATGTATTTTCCAGTCATCAAATTCTTCAATGGTGAACATAGGAATGCGTGTCAAATTTGCTTCCATGATAATAACTTTGCAAAAAAAATGGCTTTTGATAGAACAAGTGTTAAAAACTTCTTTGAAAGATTAGAGATCTAGTTCAGTAACCAGTGTGGAAGGCTCAATGAAACAACCGCTCTGATACCACTTGTAGGTCCCAAGGGGTGTGAGTAAGGTTTAGAAGGGGGTTGAATAAACCTTACCAACTTTTTCTATTTTAGTCCTTTTAAAATAATCTTCGAGTTAAATACGAGATAAGTCCTTGAGGGACGGACTAGGTTAGTTAACTAGCAGAGTTAGCCACTCAACAGACTCAATTGAGCAGTTGATAAAATAACTCAGCTGTTTAGTCTAAACTTTAACTTGGCTGTGATGAGATTTTCAGCGGAAGACTCAACACCCTTAAATTTGGTTTAAGTCTGTTTTAACATTTGGTTTTAGCACTTTGTTAATTATCAGTTGGATAGCAAATTATCAGCAGATATAAAGTGATATGCGAGAAATTAAATCTTTGAAATGTAAATGACACAATAATTTTTATAGAGGTTCGAAGATGGGGTAATTCTTCTACTCATCTCTTCTCCAACTCCTGGAGGAATCCACTAAGTATTGATCATAGTACAAAATGGTTATCGATCCGGATACAAGTCTTGATCACACGGTGACTTGATCTTTTGGGACTCGATCAGGAGATGCCTTGGTCACACACGGTGGCTTCTCGTCCGCTAAACCTTCTTCACAGGGTTTTGCTTGCTACTCTGACTCACTTGCTCAAACTTCTTGGATTTGATCATGAAGCCCTCCAATGACTTGAGACTAGTTCGACCTTGAATCTTTCTACAATCCTCCTTGGAATGTAGATCCCTTTTGATTCTTCAAAAGTTTCTTCTTCAACAAGCGAGTTTGAAGTTGTCTTTCCTTCATGACTTGGTGTTGGATCGATTTCCTTCAAAAGTTAGGCTTGAGGATTTTGCTTGAATAATTTTTTCAACTTTTTAGTCTGACACGCGGTGCAGTGTTTCCCATTGGTTTATTCCTTTTGCACGCTTCTGGGACTGAACACTTTAAGACATGGCAGCATGGAAGTATTACTTATTTAGGTAATATTCTTGACTTCTATGCAACGGATTCTTTTCAGTTGTCTTGACTTGACTGCAGTTCTCTAACTTTCCAGGTGACTTCGAGTGTGCTTCAAATCAATGGATGACTCATCATCCACTTCAACTTGATACTTGGCTTCTTGAGTTGACTTGATTGACACTTTCTCACGGTTTGTATCCCGATTCATACTCCTTCAGTCGAGTTCTTGTCTTAACCTCCTTGCTAGAGTTGGCAATGGGTCGGGCCGGGCTGGCCCGACCCAAGCCCAACGGGCCATTCTTGAAAATCGGGCCGGATCGGGCCGACCCGATTTTTGCCGGGCCTCGATTTTCCCAGCCCAACCCATCCACGGGCCATCGGGCCAAACCAGCCTAAGTCGAAATATTAAAAATATATATATTTTTACATTAAAAAAATAAAAAAAAAATATTAATACACATTAAAAATAAAAAAACAAACAAAAATTCACATGGTATAGGGTTAATGGGTTATAGGCAAAGCAAGTCAGCAGTATTTATTCATGACTTTCAAGTTTTAATGAATTAACAAAGATGCATTTGCAGTCTAAGTCACAAGGCAACAGTTTAGTATCAAAAAAGGAAAAAAAATGAAGACCAAGGCTTTTAGTTTAATGACCCAACAGGTTTTATATATTTTGTGGTATCTCAAAAGTTTTTTAAATAGAAAATGAAGTATTTCTGGGCATAGGTCAAATTTAGGAAGAAGTTAATGATATATTATTGATTGTTATTTTAAAGATAAAATTAAAAAAAGAAAAGATGAAATAGCAAATTACTAAAAAGTGAAAAGTGAATTTTTCCATCAAAATTTCCTCAATCTGCCCAAAAAAACCTTTTTTTGAGAAAAAAAAAAAAGAAAAGAAAAGTGAAAAGTGAAAAGTGGATTTTGATTGTTGGGGTGGGAATAGAACATCACTCATTTTGCATTAGCATGCAGGTGGCTCACAAGCTAAGGTAATAAGCATCAGGTATGCTCAATTACCTTTTTTTTTTGTATTGGGTCGGGCCAGCCCGAAAAAAACGGGCCATTTTGGCCCAAGCCCGATCAGCCCGTCGGGCCATTTAGGCCCGATTTTTTTCGGGCCTTCAAAAAAGGCCCAAATTTGATTCTAACACGGTTTGGTGGGAGGGCCCATCGGGCCCAATTTTGCCACTCTACTCCTTGCCATACTCGGTTGTTTCACAGCGAAGTCTTCATTTCAGTCTTCAGTTGACTTCTTATATATCCAGGCATAGCTGACTTGACTCAGCTCATACAGCCTTATCTATTACAATGCAATTTACAAGGAAAATGGGATGTCAACTTTTTAGTCTAAGTTTTGTAAGTCCAAGCGGCTACGATAATCTAGAGGGGGGGTGAATAGATTATCTCCATCTTTTCGATTTCGCCCTCTTTTTCGAACCGAATGCTCAAAGACAATAATAAAGGTGCGGAATGTAAACAACACACGTCGATTTATAGAGGTTCAACCCACCTAGGGCCTAATCCTCTACCAACCCAGTATATCCGGGATGGATTTAAAAAAGAAAAAAAGATTTTATTAATTTACCACAAATTAATACAACACCAACTTACAACAACACCTTGAAGAGCACCACACTCTTCTTCAACACCACCTTTGAGATTACCACAATCTCACTTGAAGATTACCACAATCTCCAACGGCACCTTGTGAAGATTACCACAATCTTCAACCTTGAAGAATACCAAATTCTTCAACACCTCAACAAGAAGATTACCACAATCTTCTTACACCTAACACCTAGATCACCCAAGTGTGTTCTTACCACAAGAACACTCACAAGGATATCTTGTGTTGAATGATTACCCAAATTCAAGATTACAACTCGATAATTGATAATACAATAGAGTGCAAGTGTAATCAAGAAAAGCCTAGACCTCAAGAATGTGAAAGTGAATAGCTAGGCAAATTACAACAAGAAATAAGACAATGTAAGAACAAGTGTATTCTTGAGTGTATCTTGTTGTGTTGTAGTTTTCTCTCTTATTATGTTGCTTCAATTCTTCCTCTATTTATAGAAGATGTCTTGTACATGATAGGCTCCTCTTGGGGACATGAATTCTATAAAAAATTGCAAGACAATTGAAGAAAAGAGATGTTAGAAATCAATCCCACAAATTAAGGAAAAGATGTATCTTTGCTGATTTACATTTTTTTGTCAAACTTAAGTATGACCGTCGCACACAAATAGACGTTTGAAAATGAGAAAACACATTTACACAGGGCGACCGGTCGACGGGGGGTCCAACCGGTCGACCCTATGTCCAGCCGGTCGAACAACACCCAAAAACGAGTCTAAGAGGTTCTATTTCAGAAATTGCTCCCAGGCACCGGTCGACCGGGGCCCACCGGTCGATGCCCCGGTCGACCGGTCGACCATACCGGTCTACCACCCTGTTGATCGATCTACCAGCCTTTTTTCAGCAAATGGCTTATACACTGTTTTTCACAACTTTCAGGTACGGGATGCCCTATAGGGTGACCGATTGGCCTCAAAACAAAAGTGTTGTCCAATTTTATATCGAAAATAAACTTCAAGAAATACTCCGAAAAATAGTAAAAATATTTTAGACCGATCGGGAGTATTAGGACAACATTTTAGAAACATTGTTTTGGTGTAAAAATACATTAATACAAATTCATCAAAAGTGTTGTCCAATTTATATCGAAAATAAACTTGAAGAAATACTCCGGAAAATATTAAAACCATTTTAAATCATTTAGGAGTATTTGGACAACCTTTAAAACCATTGTTTTGGTGTAAAATCAAAATCATCAAAATCATGATAAAACCATTTATCAAACAATCTCCCCCTTTTTGATGATTACAAACCAAAACAATTTTAACGAGGTCGATTTTGAAAACAAAACAATTTTACCGGTTAAAGAGAACTATCCGTTGTGAGTGACAACATTCCATGCAATAAAAACACAAGGATGGGAGTAGAGATATTCAAACACATATAGCAAATGCTCCCCCTATCAACATGCACAACAAGAGTAATATAGAAGCAACTTCAACATAAGCTAAAATCTTAGCTTTTCGATATTGAGCTTAATTATCAAAAACTTAAAAGCTCCCCCTGTCAAAGATACATCATTAGAACCGCATATAAGTCCATACTACAACCAATGGACCATGATTTATACAACCATAATGCACCAAGTGAACTAAATATGATCCACAACTTATGGCTTTATGAAGCCATAGCTTATAGCTTCTTTTCGTTAAGCTTATCTTAGCTTATATGAGCTAATGAGCTTATAACCTTTATCTTAGCTTTTATGAGCTAATGAGCTTATAACCTGTTTCTCCCCCTTTGGAATCATCAAAAAGAGTGTTAGCACGATAAAAACATCATATAATCACATCAAAGTGCGCAACTAAACCGATGTACCGAGCTATTTGAACATTGAAGCTTATAAACCAAATAGGAGGGAAAAGTCGAATTATACGACTTGTAGAAGTTTATGAAAATTCATTTGATAAGCAAAACATGATCTCTATAAATATATAAGACTTTTGAAATCGAGAGAATCATATAGGTGATGAATTTTTCATTGAAACGTTTTATCGAGCACTTGACGGGCGTCAAAAATTGAGAAAGATATATATAACCCTTGTAAATGAAATCAAGCCAAGTTTTTCATCACCAAATTCAATTTAACAAATATCATTCATCAACAATCAATAAGCTCATCACAAACATATACTAATTTCATCAAGATAGTACATATAGGCCAAGTACTCAAGGGTTCAACCCAATTGAGATTAAGGAAGTAAAATTCTTACCATTTGATCAGTAAAGACGAGAAATGATGATGATAGTCGAGCTAGATAATCCCCAAAATATATAATTCATGCATCAAAACTCATTTGAAGTGAATTGTGTGTAAAATTTGCAAAGGGGACGAAAAATGAACCAAAAAGCCAAAAATGCTAAGTCTGGAAAACAGAACCATTTTTAACCAAAAAATCCCTTAGGGCGTAGGTCATGGGCAAAGGCGATTCGGTCGACAAAAGATGGGTGACCGGTCGGTCGGCCTTGCTCGATCCATTTGTTTGAGTTCGTCTCAAAATCCGAAGTTTGATCCAAAAATCCGATTTTTCGCCCCTAGGCTTTAAAAACGTGCAAAATGCAAACGTAGACCTCATTCAATATACATTATGTCATGATCAAACTCGAAATGAGGTAAAATACTCGGCGGTGGGCGATTAAAAAGTCCGCGAGTTATCCTTGAGACAGAATTAAACACATCTCAAGTTTTTGTTAAAAACTCAAACCCTTTTTAAAAAACAAATCATCGAATCTCAATATATTTAGTTCGATGATGACGAACTATATTTTGAATAATTTTCACCGGACTTGTTATCCCAAAAAAATAAGAACGTTTTAAAAGCTTTGGATGAACAAGTCATAAGAAGAAGTGCCTTATAAATATTTGAAAATTTCTTTTAACGTCACTTTAATGAGATTCGTTGGGATAAGTTTTGAAGTCGAGCATATAGACATAAGGCATATGGAATGTCGAGTCTATAGAAATAATACAAGAAAACATACCTCGAATTTGTTTGTCAACCGACATGTCTTTCTCAACCTTTGTCAATCTCTTTATTGGTAGCCATAGAGGTTGAGATGATTCTTCCTTCCTTAATGCCTAACTCCTTCAAGAGTTCTTTTGAAATGTAACCATCTACTTGGCATTGAATGATTTGAAGTCCAAGCAAGAAATTGAGCTCCCCCATCATGCTCATTTCATTACTAATACACCTTGCATCAACTTGGAAAAATATCTTGCACAAATATTCATTAGTAGTACCAAAAATATTCACATAAATATGCACAAGTAAACAATCTTGCCCTTTTTCAAAAACAAAGAGAGTAGTATCAACTTTACCTCTTGTAAAATCATTTAGCAAAAATAGCTAAGTCTATCAACCGTACAAGGCCTTTTATAAAAGACATTTGGCCTAGAAAAAATTTTAAACCCCGGAGGTTGTTTTACATAGACTTCTTCTAGAATAAAACCATTGAGAAAATTGGATTAAACATCCATTTTGTAAAGCTTGAAATTTTCTTAAAACAAGAATGGGCAAGTAAAATGCAAATAGCTACTAAATGTGCTATGAGTGCAAATGTTACATCAAAATCAATTACCTTCTTCTAGAAAATACCTTCGAGCTACTAACCTTGCCTTAGTTCGACCAATGTTGCCTTGGTTATCGAGTTTGTTCCGGAATACCCTTTTTGTCTACTTCATTACTATCATCATAGGGCATCCAATTTGTCTAAGGTGTTCACAATAGAACATATACATCCAAATATTTTGAGGTAACTAATATTTGGAGTACTTCATTTCTCATCTACACAACTTAACAAACTCATTAACGGCATCACTTATATAATCAAGAATAAAAATAGCCCAAGTGTAAAAACATGTCTCAATCATCAATCACAAAATATCTTGCAAAAGAGCATAGTAGTAAGAGACACTATATATATAGACCATGAAGCAAGAAACACATACTATGCATTTAGAAGATCATCAAGAGTCTAATAGATCATGCAAGTTCAAATAAGCTTAAGAAAGCTACAAAAGGTCTCTTTTGAAATTTGAAAATCCGATAGCATATAATTGAGACCTCATTTAAAAGAAGTATTTGAACAAAAGTTGACAAAGCAAATATGTGCAATCAAATATCGAATAGTGCCTTTCAAAAAATCTAAAAATCCTCTTAATGGCACGTATATGAAATACTATAAAAAACAAGCACATAGGCATATGGCAATACATATATCGAGTCTATAAGAGTAAAAGTAACACAAGTAAACGTACCTCGATAATTTATGCCTTTCTTGACAAATAATGACGTAAATGGCCATTTGTGAAAATATGTAAATCCTACACAATTCTTAAAACAAATCTAGCACAAATCATAATGATAAAAGTGTAGGCTAAGAGATATCACAAGTAAGCTCATGCCATAAAAATTCATAAAAGATGATAACACTTTTTAGTCTTACAAAAATGCACAAGAGTTTTAACAACATCATATAAGGTCTTCTTTTAAAAAAACTTTAAAAGCACAAATATATATTGAAGACCTTAATTAAAAAAAATACTTGAAAACTCATTTTGCAATTAAGACACAAATAAAAGCATGCATAATAACAAAATAAAATGCATATTTAACTAGGGAGATACGGGTTACCAATTACACCATTTCAATGGGTTGTGTCATTCCCATTGTTGATGATATCTTCCCCTTGAGAAGTCACTTTGTTGATGATGACTTCTTTGATTACTCCATTTCCAAGGTTTGTTGCCTTCCCATTGTTGAAAGTCTCTTCTTCTTTGAAAATCATCTTGTTGATGATGTCTTTGCCATTTCAAGGATTGTGTTCTTCCCATTTTTGATTATATCCTCTTCTTGGAAATTGGCTTTGTCAAAAATAGTTTCTCCTTCTTTGATCAAATGAAACGGTCATTTGATGTCTTCTTGGCGATATAAATTTTCTTGATCATTATTTCACGGTACCTAATATGACATTGTTTTGTGGTACCCTCATGTGTTTGGGTCCTTTGGGATTAGTCTTGAGACTTTTAGGTCTCCAACAATAATTAGAGCTATTTCTAGCCCGACAAGTATTTACCGTATGACCCTTTTTACCGCAATAAAAGCATGTAATAATTCTAGGAGCATAATGACCAACGCGTCTTAGAGACTTGATTCTTTTTCATGTGATTGACACCCTTAGGCTTATGATCAAGTTCTAGTTTTGAATTATCACAACAATCAACAATATTGGTCATTCTATCGGCACTCAAGTTGGATTTAGATAAATCATTTTTCAAACAATTTATATCCTCAACAAGAGTACTATTTTCTTTCTCAAGGTTTCTAACCTTGTCAAGAGTGGTGGTGTGAGCACATGATAGTGATTCATAGGAAGTAAATAAACTATCCTTATCATTTTTTAAAACAATGAATTCCTTTTTCAAATATTTGTATTTAACAAGTAAGTTTTGGAATTCATCTTGTAGTTCATCAAAATCATTTTGCAAATCACTATAATCATTATCATAGGAAGTAGAGGGTTTAGAACTTACCTCGTTTTCTTCTTCGATGCCTATGAGGCATTGTTCAATTTCTTCATCATGGGAGGTTGTAGAAGGCTCGTTCCTTAGATTTGAGCTTGTATCCCTTTGAGAAGTAGATGTTTTTGTTTGACTCCTTTCATTTGCAAATACTCCATAGATGGCTTCTAATTTTTGTCATACTTCATGTGCCGATCGAATTCCTACAATATGTTCATATACCAAATTAGTAAGTGAACAATACAAGATATTTAGAGCCTTACCGTTTAAAGAGATGATTTTCTTATCTTCATCATTTAGCTCTTTGAGACCTTTGGAGGTGTGTGGTGTATCTTTCATTGGAATGGATTCTCCGTTTATGACGGTGTTCCAAATGTCGAACCCGCAACCTTGTAAGTAGCATTCCATTCTTTCTTTCCAAAAAGTAAAATTTTTGGAATCAAATAGTGGTGGCTTGGTGGTGGAGGTGCCGGAAAGATGAGCTTCGTTCGTAGCCAACGATCGTTTCTCTTCACTCGCGATGTGAAACGAGCTTGCCAAAGATTTTGGCTCTGATACCACTTGTAAGTCCAAGCGGCTACGATAATCTAGAGGGGTGGTGAATAGATTATCTCCATCTTTTCGATTTCGCCCTCTTTTTCGAACCGAATGCTCAAAGACAATAATAAAGGTGCGAAATGTAAACAACACGCGTCAATTTATAGAGGTTCAACCCACCTAGGGCCTAATCCTCTACCACCCCAGTATATCCGGGATGGATTTCAAAAACAAAAAAAGATTTTATTAATTTACCACAAATTAATACAACACCAACTTACAACAACACCTTGAAGAGCACCACACTCTTCTTCAACACCACCTTTGAGATTACCACAATCTCACTTGAAGATTACCACAATCTCCAACGGCACCTTGTGAAGATTACCACAATCTTCAACCTTGAAGAATACCAAATTCTTCAACACCTCAACAAGAAGATTACCACAATCTTCTTACACCTAACACCTAGATCACCCAAGTGTGTTCTTACCACAAGAACACTCACAAGGATATCTTGTGTTGAATGATTACCCAAATTCAAGATTACAACTCGATAATTGATAATACAATAGAGTGCAAGTGTAATCAAGAAAAGCCTAGACCTCAAGAATGTGAAAGTGAATAGCTAGGCAAATTACAACAAGAAATAAGACAATGCAAGAACAAGTGTATTCTTGAGTGTATCTTGTTGTGTTGTAGTTTTCTCTCTTATTATGTTGCTTCAATTCTTCCTCTATTTATAGAAGATGTCTTGTACATGATAGGCTCCTCTTGGGGACATGAATTTCAGAAAAATTGCAAGACAATTGAAGAAAAGAGATGTTAGAAATCAATCCCACAAATTAAGGAAAAGATGTCTCACGCGACAACGGTTACATTTTTTTTGTCAAACTTAACGAGGCCATAATTTGGCCGCACACACAAATAGACGTTTGAAAATGAGAAAACACATTTACACGGCGAGGCGGCCGACGGGGTCCGACGGTCGACCCTATGTCCCCGGTCGAACAAAACCCAAAAACGAGTCCAGGAGGTTCTATTTTCAGAAATTGCTCCCGTGCACCGGTCGACCCCGGTGGCCGACGCCCACCGTCGACGCCCGGTCGCCGTGGCCGACCATACCAATCTACCACCCTGTTGATCGATCTACCAGCCTTTTTTCAAAGAAATGGCTTATACATCTCGCTTTTTCACAACTTTCAGGTACGGGATGCCCTATAGGGTGACCGATTGGCCTCAAAACAAAAGTGTTGTCCAATTTTATATCGAAAATAAACTTCAAGAAATACTATGAAAAATAGTAAAAATATTTTAGACCGATCGGGAGTATTAGGACAATATTTTAGAAACATTGTTTTGGTGTAAAAATACATTAACACAAAATCATCAAAAGTGTTGTCCAATTTATATCGAAAATAAACTTGAATAAATACTCCGGAAAATATTAAAACCATTTTAAATCATTTAGGAGTATTTGGACAACCTTTAAAACCATTGTTTTGGTGTAAAATCAAAATCATGATAAAACCATTTATCAAACAAGTTTTACATGGCATTCATCAAAATCTAAACAATAAATTTCCCAACAATAGTTGAAAGACTTGTTATTTTTATTTGACTTCCACAAGTTATGTGCTTTCACTAACACATCTTCATCACTCCATCCGCTTCCACGATTGTTATAGAAATTATTGTAGATGCATGAAAATTCAGTCAATAGTGGATGAATCATATAAAAATGTGATTTCAACTTTGAATAATATCTCTCAACAGATCCATTGGGCCGATACTTATTATAGTATTCTCCGATCCGCTTCCAAAAAGCTTGGTCTTTTTGTTCATTCCCGACGACTGGATCTTGGCTAATGTTGACCCATGACTTTGCAAGGTGTACTTCTTCCTCCATTGTCCACTTTGTTCATCTAGAGCCATGCACACTTGAACCAACTTCTTTACTCATCTCCTTATCCTTATCGGGGACAATATTTTCGAGCCCAATCTGTATTGAATATTGTGGAAATGGAAACTCTTGAAATGAAGATGGTGTTGTGGGTTCTTTATCAGTTGCAGATGCATCAATGCTAGCCTTTCTAGATTCATCTGATGGAATAACTGACGGTTGTGGAGGAGAAATTCCATAAGAATTGGATGACATCACAAATTGGTTGCTCATGCCTCGCAAGTATTCCGATGGATACATATAGAAAGGATGTTGAGGCACATTTCTCGGATTCACCAGAAAGTTTTGGAAACTCTGAAAATTAGGAGGGAATTGAGGAATATATGGAACATTTGGTAAATTTTGTGGGCACTGCGTTGGAGTTGGAAATTGAGGAAATTGGACATTAGGACGATTGCCGGAATTTTGTGAAGTTGCATTTTCTTCAACATTTCAAGTATTGAAAAAATTTCTATAAAATGATTGGAAATTGTCATCCATATTGGAAAACAAATTCTAATTAAATATGAAAAGGGCTAGAAAAAACAAACACAACAAAAATATGAGGTAAATTATAAATTTTTAAATTTAGAAGTGGGAGAGAATTGTTATTGTTAGATAAAAATAATTCAAGTGTAAAATACATGTTTATAGGCAAATTTACAAAACAAAAAAAAATATTGCTTTTTGCCCGTTAGGAATATAACGGTTAATTGCAATTTTTTGTTAAATAATTTAGGTCAAATTTGATTTATTTAAGATAAACAAAAAAAAAAGACTAAAACTAACGGCTATAAACTAAAAAATGGATAAACGTTTTCAAAAAAGAAAAAGGTATTGAAAAGGAGAGAAGATAAGAAGAGGAGAAGTGCATTGGGGATTAAAAAAAAAAGTGGTTGACAGCATGGGGCTGCTGCCAGCGCCCCACGCGCGCATGAACAGTACACGCTCTCTAATTGCAGCGTTTGGTCACGGGCAAGGTTTAACTTTTTTTTTGTTTTATTTTTTCGAAAAAAGTTGGGTTCTTCACTACAAACCCAACATTTGCTAAAAACCTCAAACCCCATCTCCCCAATGGTAACAAGTTTTTTCTATCAGCTTTTTTCTCAAAAAAAAACCCTTCAAAAAACCTCCACTGGAGGTGCTCTAAGGGCATCACCAGTGGTTAAAACCAAAAACCTGCTTTTTTGTGGATCACACACTGCCACATCATTGTCACATCAAAAGCAAAAAATCTCACCTTATTCTCCACAATCAAAAAACCTCCAAACAACTTTTTTATGGACCCCACACTCAAATAACATCTCTTTAAAAAATATCCAATAACTTTTGAAAAAGTCCCACCATAAATTTACATATATATATATATATATATATTGTTGTATTTAAAAATTATATAACAACAAAATTAATTATAATTATGGTTTATGTTTAATATACATTATTTATAAAAATATAATTATATATAATGAATGTTTATAAACACAACATATTATAAAAAGAGAATTTATAAATAACATTAATAATTAAATACAAATAATAAAATGCTACGAACAATATCAAGATCAATAAAAAATACATTTACTCTAGGTCATATCTTTTTTTAATTTATTCACAAACAACAAGATGCATACGAAGTTTTTCCTCAGTCATCACACTAGTATCCCTCATAGGGTTTCATAATCCCATCGAACAAGTTCTTGTTCCCTTTGTGCTATCTCCGTCTTTTGCATTTCAATTTTTTCTCTTTGTAATTCTTCCATTTTTTCCAACCTATTGAGAAAGTCCACTTCCACCTCATCAACATCTTTCTTTTTGGATTTCATTTTCCTCTTTGCGTACCTTGTCATTCAATTGACGAGTGTGAACTTCACAATCATCTATGTTAATGCTCATATCCGGATTGGATGTTGATGTGTACCCCCCGATTGAGGTCCTTGCTTCTTGTTAAAGACTTTGACTTCGCTTGTGGAGCATATTTCTCACATTCTTTAAGAACTCTCCACATATGCTCATAGTTGAAAGACTTGTTATTTTTATTTGACTTCCACAAGCTATGTGCTTTCACTAACACATCTTCATCACTCCATCCGCTTCCACGATTGTTATAGAAATTATTGTAGATGCCTGAAAATTCAGTCGATAGTGGATGAATCATATAAAAATGTGATTTCAACTTTAAATAATGTCTCTCAACAGATCCGTTGGGCCGATACTTATTATAGTATTCTCCGATCCGCCAAAAAGCTTGGTCTTTTTGTTTATTCCCGATGATTTGGATCTTGGCTAATGTTGACCTATGACTTTGCAAGGTGTACTCCTTCCTCCATTGTCCATTTTGTTCGTCTAGAGCCACGCACACTTGAACCAACTTCTTTACTCGTCTCCTTATCCTTATCGGGGACAATATTTTCGAGCTCAATCTGCGTTGAATATTGTGGAAATGGAAACTCTTGAAATGAAGATGGTGTTGTGGGTTCTTTATCAGTTGTAGATGCATCAATGCTAGCCTTTCTAGATTCATCTGATGGAATAACTGACGGTTGTGGAGGAGAAATTCCATAAGGATTGGACGACATCACAAATTGGTTGCTCATGCCTCGCAAGTATTCCGATGGATACATATAGAAAGGATGTTGAGGCACATTTCTCGGATTCACCAGAAAGTTTTGGAAACTCTGAAAATTAGGATGGAATTGAGGAATATATGGAACATTTGGTAAATTTTGTGGGCATTGCGTCGGAGTTGGAAATTGAGGAATTGGACATTAGGATGATTGCCTAAATTTTGTGAATTTGCATTTTCTTCAACATTTTGAGTATTGAAAAATTTTCTATAAAATGATTGGAAATTGTCATCCATATTGGAAAAAAAAATTCTAATTAAATATGAAAAGGGCTAGAAAAAACAAACATAATAAAAATATGAGGTAAATTATAAATTTTTAAATTTAGAAGTTGGAGAGAATTGATGTTGTTAGATGAAAATAATTCAAGTGTAAAATACATATTTACAGGCAAATTTACAAAACACAAAAAAAAAAAAACTGTTTTTTGCCCGTTAGGAATATAACGGTTAATTGCAATTTTTTGTTAAATAATTTAGGTCAAATTTGATTTATTTAAGATAAACAAAAAAAAAGACTAAAACTAACGGCTATAAAGTAAAAAAGGGATAAATGTTTTCAAAAAAGAAAAAGGTATTGAAAAGGAGAGAAGATAAGAAGAGGAAAAGTGCAGTGGGGATTAAAAATAAAAAGTGGTTGACAGCATGGGGCTGCTGCCAGCGCCCCACGCGTGCGTGACCAGTACACGCTCTCTAATTGCAGCGTTTGGTCACGCGGAAGGTTTATCTTTTTTTTTTGTTTTATTTTTTCGAAAAAAGTTGGGTTCTTCACTACAAACCCAACATTTGCTAAAAACCTCAAACCCCATCTCCCCAATGGTAACAGGTTTTTTCTATCAGCTTTTCTCTCAAAAAACCCCTTCAAAAAACCTCCATTGGAGGTGCTCTAATAACTGAAAACAAAGGGATAGGCCATGTCCACATTTATATGGTTCTACTTTTCTTTTCTTTCTCTGATTCAACTAGGATTTTTTGAGTTTTGTTAAAATAGGCTAGGACATTTTTATAAAAGAAAATTATTTTCAATAAATCTTGTATTGTTTAGTCCTTTTTTCACTAAAATGGTATAACATTATTTATTTATTTTTCAATGCGAAGAGAATTATATTAGTATCTTTTGTATATTCTTAAGGAGTAAGTTGATGGTTGATCCAACGATATAGAACCCACTTAAGTAGCTATCTAAGTGGGTAGCATCGACTAACCATTCTTAAGATTGCCATTTCAAAACTTTCTGCAGTCCAAAAGTCGATTAAAATTAAAGGATTCAATAAGGACCTAAACTCAATTCGGATAGAGAGATGAATAGTTGGATGCCATAAATTTACTCCAAATCAACATCAATTACATTGAAGTTGAAATTAAGATTCTATATATAAAAGCCAACATTAGACGAAATATCCCAATAGAAAAAATTGGAAAAAAAAAACACAGGAAATGCTCTCTGAATTACATATATGCTCGAATTATTACATCAAGAAAGACCATTTAGCTAAAGCCTTAAAAACAAAAAACAAAAAGTGAATATTCAAATCTTGACTACAAAATCTTGAAAGGAACATCATCATCAGTATCATCGCCAAACACTGCTCTTCCTCCACCTTCCCTAAAACTGCACACTCAGATCATTTTTTTTTCTTTTCTTTCAGAAATTAAAGGAAAACATGTTAAAGAAATTAAAGTTTCGTCGCCATTCTGCAAGAAGAAAACTGAGTTAATAATACTATAAGAACCATTGAAAGCTGCAAAGAGTAAATCTGTTTTTAACTTTTTCTTTTTCCACGAGACAATGTGATTAAAACAAGTCGACTAAACATGTACACTTTTCCGGCAGGCTACATATTATAAGGAAAAATTTAAACAATTTAGAAACTCGATGTTAAGTTACAGGTGACCTAGAAGCCAATCTTAGGAAAGCGAACTGCGCAACCTTTTCCTTTGACTACCCTCTTCGGTTGATTCCTGCGCATAAATAGCAATAAGAGGGTTAAATTATCATGTTAAGCAAGCCACAATAATGTAGTACAGAGATACGCTATTTCAACAAGTGAACAAACGAAAAATCATATTAATTAAAAGCAAATTGTTAGTATCGTCTTATAAAATAAAACATAGTAGCATCGACATTGAATATTTGATGCAGCTTGAACATAGATCCATGCGCATCTCATTGTTTTGCAAAACGAGCATTGCAGCATGTTTGGATCTTATGTGAATGAGATCCTGAGGTAAAGTTATGCGGTTAATTAAATGCTACCCTATTGGGTAGAACCCAACTCTGTTGCGATTTTGACGTGTCTAATTTTGATTTTCTTTTTCGAAAAAAAACAAATGCACATCATAGTTGGACACGTGTCAAAATCAGAGGGAACTTGGGTTATATACCCAATTGGGTAGCATCGAACAAGCCAAGTTATGCCATTCTTGAGCAGAGAATCAAGAAAGTAGGGATTTGCAAGTACCTATATAAGGTTTGAATCAAATCTCCAGGTGCTAGAATAGAAAAATTGGTTAACATCCATAGACAATCACTACACGTATAATTCTCAGACAAAAATACACAGCATGTATTAATATTTGTTGGAAATTAACCGAGAAAATAGGAAGCACGTGTACAATTTCTTCAGTTAAGATACGTCCCTACCACTGAAATAAATTATGACTAACAGCCTACGTTGTTAGTTTGAGAGAACATATCTTCAAACCCCCCTAACAGATTTTTAGATCAACAAATGATATTGTAAGATACCTTCATCAGAGATTCCTCCACAACTATACAAATAGCAATTTTTTATTTGAAGCAGTTCGCTCAAGAACTATTTTCGGAACGAATCACGTTCCAGGAGAAATATAAGAGGAAGCGAGAGATGATTATTAGGAAGAAGGAGAAAGCAAGAACATGAGTCCAAGTTCAAAACTATATTTGAAAATTTCACACTTACAGAAAGAAAAAATTCCCACCATGTCATGTCAGACACATCACACATCTATCTCCCGTGTACAACATTGCGGTCAAAATTATGGACACTCTAGTTACCATTCCAACTGGTGCCCCACCCATTCAGAGCAGTGTTCATGTACCATGAATGTCCGAAACTGCATGGAACATTGGAGCTTCCGTGCTATTACAACTATTTGATACCCACATCCCTCATCTATTCTATAAATGTATGTGTGTATTAAAATATAAATCTAAGACCAGAAGATGATTCGACAGTCCAATACGCGTTGAGTACATTGACCTTAAGGCACCAGAGTAAACACACAAAGACAATTCTGAATTGTTTTCCCATCATATGCATCATGCACTATTAGAACCAAAATATGGCATACATGACAAGAACATTTGTTTGAGCAGTTGAATATCATGCAGAAAGACAACAACAACAAACTAAGCCTTAATCCCACTACGTGGGGTCGGCTATATCATGCAGAAAGACAAATTCTTAAAATGATCCTAGCAAGGTAATACCATAAATCAAAACAGAGAACAAGGGAAGAAAAAAAAAGAAAAGAACGAAAGCATACCCCTTCATCCTTTTTAAAATCTTCAGACGAAACCCCATGGGAATCAGACCTACATTTAGCATGTACTATAGGGCCTAACTGTGACCTGTCCATTCCAACTGTTGACCCAGCTGGTGCGTACATGTATACGGCCCCCTTATACATCCATTCTTCCATGTCATCACTGTAATAATCATCAAACGGCTCTCCACATAATGCACAGGCATTCTGGTCTTCATCAGCAGGAACAGCCATTTCTTCATCCTCCTCCTTTTCCACAGTGTTCTCAGCAGGCAAAAAACCAGGAACTGTCTCAGTTCCCAACGCCTCTGCGCCACTGAGCCACATGGTAGCACTCACAAACCACTTGGGAGAAGGCTTTGTCTTACGGTTTTTTAATGTCCGGTTCTTGTTGACATGCCAATCCATATGCTTGCTGTGCTCTTCTTGGCTTTTAAATCGATGGCCGCAAGTAGTGCATTGTCTCGGAAGATCAGCATATAAAGCAGTTATGGTCGCTTCATGACGCACCTTAAGACTGTCTTGATCGAATTCCACTCCAACAGAATCCTATATATTGTATGTAGTGTTCGTGAAGAAATTCACCTCAATTAGCTAAAAAAAAAAGATAAAACAGAGGACCTGAATGCATACCTGCTTTGTCAACGATATCAAACCTTGGGCCACTAACGAACTAATTAAACCTGAAAGTGCAGGCCCAGCTGGAGGGGTAGGAGCAACTTGACCAACATTTTGACCAATAGGTAATGCCTGAGTTGTGCCAGGATGAGGACCCCTGGGTACATGAAATGGCAGATTAGGGGCATTGAAGATTGGCAAAGATGAAGTAGTGCCAATAGGAGGACCATGAGGTTGTGCTAAGTATCCATGATTCAGATGTGGTACCATTGTGTTTGATGGAATAGGTGCTGAAGAAGGCAAGTGTAAATTTTGTCGAGCCTCTTGAGCCATAAATATATTTGTCTGTACTAGAGAAGGCTGTGCAGTACTTTGCATATTTAAAGGACCCGGTCCAGGGCGAGGATTGTGAATCTGAGGCAAGGTCAACGGTGGCATGTTTCTATTGCTACCCAAATGCCGCTCAGAATGAATTTGATCAACAAAAGCATTCTTCATACCAAATTGACCTCTGATTTGCATATGTGGGGGAAGAGCGGAGCGCGAGGGCATCATGTGTGAGTTTTGAAACTTCGCAGGACGCCATGCATTTGTCAAGGCTGTTGCATCAGCTGATCGAATCTCATTAGCTGGTGAGTTGTAGGTTGAATTAAACGTGGAAGCAACACTTGAGGATCCGCCAAACTTCATGTCTGTATTCGAGAAATTGCCAATTCCTGGAGGCTTTTGCTCACCAGCAGTTAAAAAGCTTCTATTTTCAGATAAAGAACCACCTTCTTTGGCATTAAAATGGCTCTGAGACAGCTGATGCGGCAAAATCAAGGATTCTCGGGTAAAACTAGGAGGAATCCGACTTGTCAAATCATTGGGGCCAGCAACATTAGGCAGGACTCCTGCAATCTTGTCATGACCATTCTGTGAAAAGTACAAAGAAAAAAACATGGTTCAAAATTAATTTTTTTTCTCAGAAAAACAACCACCGAAATAGTACTTTCAAATTGAACTCAAGGAGTTTTGCATATATGTTGGGTTATAGTCTAATGCTAGAAAGTAAATAATATCAAAAGAGGGTTTGATTTCTTCACAGAAGACTGTTATGATAGGCAAGAAAATGGGTTACAAAATTATGATCAGATCAGCTGAAGCTCACTAATCAATGTATAACTTTGGATTTACATAAACCCACTAAATGAACGGAAAAGATATTATCAGAGTAATCCCTTAAGCTTAAGTAATGAGAACATAATTAACAAGGATTAAGAATATCATGAACGTCCAATTTTTTCGTAGCAGCTAGAACAAATTAGAAAAGCTTCCAAAGATATTTAACCATACACTGATATTTGGAACATCCTCAGCAATGGAAGAATTAGTAACAGAAGATAATTGAGCCTTGGACAAGTTGCCTCCGTAATCAGTCACCAAACGAGCCGCATGGTTTGTGGTAAAGCTGTGTCTTGCCGTCAAGTTACCAGGAGGTGGAAGAGATGAATATATATCATTAGACTGCCTCCGATCTGCTAAAGCTGGGGTCATATGTTCCCAGTCAAATTCTTCCTCTTCAGTATTTTGCCATGTCTTGATAGCTACAATTTGGTCACCACCATTTGGGTCCAACTGTTCAGCCGTATGGTGTTTACGGTTCAATTTTTTCTCTCTTTCATCTATTCCATAGGCACTAATCAAAGCTCTAGGTCCTCGAAGATCAAGACCACTGCTATAGTTATGCACAGCAGATGCTTTAAGTTGTTGATTGTAATTGTCCTGCCAATTTCTTTTTCGCCATTCACTTGTCTCCTCGTCTCTGCCCACCACTTTGTTGAGCTCATAATCAATGCCGGGACGAGATGGTGAGGCCCTGACGGGAACTCTATTTGGAGAGCCATGCATACTAAACTCCTCAACTCTAGGCGATAATGATCCGGCATGCCCAATTTTATAAGGAGAGGAGGATCTCATGATCCTGGCAGCTGATGGCAAAGACTTTTTTACAGCATCAAGACCAGAAGTTGCAAGGCCTGCACGACCAGTTGGGCTAACTCCTTCAGTTCCAAACTGCAATTTGAATAACTTGGAATTATGAGAAACATATTCACTACGCCAAGGCAGGTTCCTAATAGGATTGTTTTAGTATCTTAAAGTTCCATCAACCCATCAGTTATATAGATTTCACCAGTGCACTCATAAACATAAGTTATTTACACTCAAGAAGCTCGGCAAAGGCCAGAAGTACAAGATCAGTTTCATTTATAACCAAGAGTGCCATAATAAAATATGCCAAAATATTGACAGAATATGATAACCATAACTTCATCTACATGGAAAACAAATTAAAACAGGACTGGAGACAGCAAAGGTCTTACATAATTAAACACATGGAACCATTATAACCATAAGTCAACAATAAAGCCAAGTTCTAAAGAAATTATAATAAATTTAGCTTGACAATAGTAAGCAGAATAAATAATTTGAGAACCACAATACTTAATCATATAAAATTGGCTATTAGCAATATGGCCATTTTTCTTTCATCCATCCCTGAGCAACACTTGATATCTATCCCTAAACTTGTCTATATGGGGGAAAGGAACAAATAGTTTAAAAGCACTAATATCATATTACCCTATCTTCAGATATTATTGTAGATTCTAGACAAACCAATACAGGCAAGGATGGGTTTCTAATGACGTTTAATGACCACTTTCACTGGCAGAAAGGACGGAACGCGAGTTTCAATAAGGAGGGAAGGCCCACCTGCTTACTCCCCATTCATATTATAACCTTTGAGACTTTTCAGCTTTCCTAATAGCCCTCTATATAAGTTATCAAATTGCACATCTGCTCATCTTCAAATCGCTAAAACTAAGAAATGGCAATGCATAGCAATCCAATTTATAGTAGGAAGCATAGTAACACTTGTAATAACCAAAGAAACATCGTATGTTACATAAAAATGAAATATGTATACTCTATAGCATTGTATAGAAGTAAACTACTAGGGGGACAAGATATGAATGGAAGTGAAAAAATTGAGATTTTATTCAAGCTTACAGTATCTACTTTTGAATGTCCAAACTCATGCTGTGCTTCAAAATATTTCGGATTTATGTGTATCCCATGTGGTGGTCGAGGAGATCCAGAAGCCCTCAAGCCAGAAGATTGACCGTTTACAAAAGAGGAAAACTGCAACTGCGCCTCAATCTTTTGAAGTACTGACAATGGGAACACTGCTGACCACGTACCAAAAAGATGGCGCATTGCTGGGTGCATATTGGGATTGACTTGTGAATAGGCCTCACAGAAAACCTTTAGCAATCACAGGCATGTTAAAACCACATTAGGCCAAGCTATCAAGCAACAACGTGGAGTGCACTGATACACAACATGCATTCAAATTATTCTCACCTCAGGCAGGCGGGAAGAGAAGTGTTTAGTGTATTCCTTGCCTATGTTCTTCACGATACTGTCCAAAAGGTATAAAGAAGGCAGTTTTTGATCAACAGGAACCTGGTCAAAACCATTATCAGAGAATGAAGTGGGAAAAAAAAAACATAAACGTTTTAACCAAAGTAAAGCATTAAACAACAATTAGATGCTTATATCATACCTTATACACAGGTTAGAAAATAAAAAATAAAGAAGGAAAAGTATAAAAAAAACGAATACAAGCAAGAATAATAACAGTACAATGAACATGTTTGAACCATACTTTTTTTCAAAAAGACTAACACTACATCTAGACCCAAGAAAAAGAAAGGACAAATTATAGGGCTGGCATAATTTGATTTATTGATAATAGTATTTAGCAGTTATAGCAAATCTTCAGGAAGAAAACAGGCCTTCATCTTGATCTCAGCCAAGAAGCAGTAAAGTCATAAAGCAACATACATTCGCAACAAGAGCATAATGAGGGTAGACTATTCATAGGATAAGAACAAAAGTAACAACAAATCATTATAAAGCCATAGTTCAGTTTAAATTGTATATAGCCCTGACCATCACATGGTCAATCATTCACCAAAAAGTATACAAAGGTCAACTCAACTCTATTACTCCTTTACCCCAAATCAATTAAAATATCACATAGGACGAGGAAACAGGTCTCGCCAGGAAATTTAGTTAGGGAAGACATTTTAGTTTCTTATGCTGCAAGATGAAGCATAGAATTGAGGTAATATGTTCACTTTGCACTCAAGCATAATCACATTATTTCCAAAATTATAGCAGAAGCTAGATGATTCATAATAAAGAAGTGACATCAGAGTTCTGATATCCTTCTTTTTAATTCTGCCAAGAAGTTCCAAAAGTCAATAAATGTGATGCTGCCTATTTCCAAAACATAAACCCGACTGTCAAGCCAACAAAATGAAGTTTTCAATACTGGCTAGGTATTGCTAGGAGAAGATGTTTGCAGGACATTGCGAAGAAACATAACAACAGATACACCATTAGGCTTATGAAAAATATTCGAAAAATAAAACCCAATCTTCCCCAGATTTTATGAGAGAAAACAAGAACAACATTGCTTTATATGCATGATTTGTTAACTATTGGCATTTCTTTGATTCAGTGTGCACTTCAACGAACTTGTTATTCCCTGGAGAGAGATAGAAAACTGATTTTTATACTTATAGGTTCCATATACTTAAAATGTAGATTTTTCTTTTGCCCAATTTTTAAGTAATCAAGTTAGATCAAACTTGGTAGTTTGGTTTCTGTAGTCTTTCAAAATCCAGTTAATATTAAAGGAGACTTGTTTTCAGTTATATCCTTTTTCCAGTTACCAGACAGTTTTATGTCTGTTGCTTTAATTTGTGTGATTACTCACAGTTTGTATAAATACCAAAAGCAGTGAAGAAAAATAAAAAAATAAAAAATAAATAAAAAGAAAGGAAGAACGAAGAAACTTCAACTTCTAAGAACTTTTTGCACTACAACTCCGATCGCAACAACTCCGATACAATTGAAATCACTAATCAGTAAATTACAAGAACTACCGTCGAGCATTCCAAGAGTAACCCTAAATGCTATACCTCAATAATCCGAGCACAAATGGCATCAGCAATGCCCTCGCCGTGCGCCCTCTGCTCTCCAGCAATTATAGTGAGATCAGTGATAATGGGCTTCGAATTCGTAGTGAGCTCCGATAACACAATTTCATAAAGCCGCACAATTTCATCTGTGCTCAATGGAAAAACTGCCCCACGACCAAAAACCCTAAGCTCTTCCTCTCTCTCCTTCACCATTGCCCTAAATCGATCGAGGATTGAGGGCGGCGGGGGCTTCACCCCAACGCCATCGTTTTGAATCGGCTGAGGCTTGTTAAAACCTCCGCTGCTCATAGGCATAGGGTTCTGAAATCTCGAAGTGCGGTCCATCAACGGAGAAAAATTGGGTAACAGGGTTTTAGTGCTTGCGCAATCAGGGACGCAATCAAAATTAGGGTTTTGAACCACCGTCCAAATACAAACTACATAGACATATAAAACGGTCTAATTCCAAATCGAGCACATAACAAAGCGTTTATTAGACGCGTCTCGTATGGTGGGTGAGTGTTTGCGAGTTGGCAAAAAAGATGGGGAAAAAAAGTAACAGAAGAGTAGGAGAAGAGACGGCGGATGATGGAACAGAGAAAAGGAGGCGGAAGGGTTGATTCACGGCCAGGCGGCGGAGATAGCGGAGGAGAAAGATTGAGATCTGCGGCGAATACGCCGGTGCAAAAGAGCGAGGGAAAAGGATGGTGGCCGGGGGGGTTTGTGAGGGGAGACGATGTTGAAGTATTTCTTTTGCTTTTCTATTTACAATTTATTTATAAAGTTGTGATTACTCCTAGATTTATTGGATTTCTTTTTCCTTTGGGAAATATAACTATATTGGATGTAAATTGTAATTGCCTTTTTCAAGTAGTATTTTGAATTATAAATTCTTGAATGAATTATGGAAGGCCAATTACCTTTATTTATCTTGGTATAAGTCCGGATAATATGAGAGAGAACACACATCCTCATATGGAATCGAATCTTGGTTAATCACCATAACAACATAAGTCTATGTCACTGAAGCACAAAATTGATTCTAAGTTTATGTTTTTAGGCAATGAACTCGGGTTTTGGTTTCACATAAGTGCACTTGTTCTCTCTCATATTATATCTCTAAATTTACAAAATCATTAGCATAATGGCATCTTTTGTGCATAAAAAAAATATTTACCACCACTTGTTAATATTAATTTATTCAATTAATCCAATATACATTTGGTAATTGAGGGGCAGCTTGTATCAAAGAAACGATTCTATTACAAAACAATTGGAGTGTTAATTGAATTTGTATCCCATCTAAGTGGTTAAAGAGTGATAGTACATAATAATTACAATTAACACCCGAATTATTAGTGAAAAAATCGTCTAATTATCTCTGAACTTTTAATATGATATTACAAAATTTATCCTTTTATCCAAATAAAGAAATTACAACATTTATCCCCAATTCTTTGGCCTTTTGCTCAATCGAAACAATTTTATAGAAAATAAGCTCACCCTCATTTTGTTGAGGGGTCCGGGATGTTGTGTAGTAATTAGCATGATTATTGTAGAAAATTGAGAAAAATTTATATACAAATGAGAAAATTTAAAGATATGAATATAGCTGACATCACGGTACACCTCAAGGGTTTTTCACACAGGTTTATTGACGTCAACACAAAATTAATGGGTCGTTCTTTTCGGCTAACAGGAGTTTATGGGGAACCCAATGTCACGTTGCGTAGGCAAGGATGGGAGCTCATTAAAAGCCTCAATAATGATCCTGCTACCCCATGGATTGTTTGTGGGGATTTTAACGAAGTTCTATCACAAAATGAATTCGAAGGTTCACACCGCCGGGCTGATTGGCAAATCAGATTATTCCGTGATACCCTATCTCATATGAACCTGACAGATATGGGATTTGAAGGACATAAATTTACATGGCAGCGCCTGGCATGTAGTCCGCGAACGCAACGAGCTCGGCTTGATAGAGCAGTTAATAATGCTCAGTGGCGTAATTTTTTCCCGTGGAGTCGCGTAAATAATTGCCCCACCTACTTCTCGGACCACTCCCTCATTCATATCCAAGTTCGGGATCGCAATCCTCTCTGCTACCGGGGGAGGAGGCGTTCCTTTTTCTGTTTTGAAGCTCTTTGGATTAAATCGGAAGAATGCGAAAAAATTATCAAGGACTCTTGGGACACCCCTTCCGTCAACCTCCCAGAAAAAATCGAAAGGTGTTCTATTGGTTTACTTAACTGGGGGAAACATTATCAAAATAACCTTAACAAGCACATAGATGAGTCAAGTCGAAGTGGACTCCTTCACAAGGGTGTTATCAATGCGGAAACCTCACGAAAAATCGGCTCTTTGAAACATAAACTCGGCATGTCTCTCGATCACATTGATTTAAAATGGCGGCAAAGAGCTAAGTTACATTGGTACAAAGCGGGACCGGAATACGCACTTCTTCCATCAACATGTGAGCAAAAGAAAAGAAAACAACCGATTTCCTCCTTAAAGGATGCCTGGCGGCGTACCACAAGACTCCCAGGCGCTATTGAACAAATCATCCTTGACCACTTCCGATCCATTTTCACCGCCTCTGTTATCTCAAATGAGGATATTTCCACGGCCCTTGGAAGAGTTTCCGAGATTTACATCGGCGATGACTCAACTTCTCATGGCACCTTATACGGAAGAGGAGATCGGTAAAGCGCTTAAGCACATGCAATCCTTGAAATCCCCCGGCCCGGACGGTATGAGTCCCATTTTCTTTAAAAAAATTTGGCATGTGATTAAAGTTGATATTGTTTCCTATATCCTTAATTTTCTCAATAATCATCGTGGATCCTAACATTAACTTTACACATATTGTTCTTATTCCAAAGATAAAAATCCGATGTCATTAGCCGATTAGTCCCGCCTTTGTGTAATGTCATTTTATAAATTAGCGTCCAAAGTGCTTGCTAAGCGAATCAACCGACGGTCTTACGATATCATCTCCCTTCGATCCGCTTTTGTCCCTGGTCGTCTCATAAGCGATAATGTCCTTATTGCACATGAAATCCATCACCACATGAAAACTAAGGCGGCGTCGTCTCGTCACGGGTCTCATGTCTATTAAATTGGACATGAGCAAAGCTTTTGATCGTATAGAATGGTCTTTTCTTAAAGCCACTATGAATGCCAGGCTTCCCCATCGTTCGTGGATTTGATTTTGGCTTGTGTTTCTACTACTAGTTTTTTTTCTCCTTAATGCGGTGCGAATTTGGGAAACTCACCCCCCAAAGAGGCATTCGTCAAGGAGATCCATTATCGCCATATCTCTTTATCATTTGTTCGGAAGTGTTTTCATGTCTCTTGCAGGATCTTCAAAGGTGCGATAAGATACGAGGCATAGATCGATCGCTCGTCTCCATCTATATCCCACATTTTTTCGCGGACGACACTTTGTTACTAGGGCGACTACTACTACGGACGAGGCTAGACATTTTCGATTTGCTATTAATCTTTACGAAAGAGTTTTGGGCAACTCGTGAATTTGGATAAATGGAATTGTTTTTAGTAAGGATGTTGATCACGTTACGACTTCTAACATACTATGATTTTAGGATTTAAAAGAGTGGATTCTCATGGGAAGTATTTGGGCCTTCCGATCATAATAGGGCGCAACAAATAGGAAATCTTCGGGCATATTAAGGACAAAATCTGGAATAGCATTCAAGGGTGGTCTCGTCATAATTTTTCCAAAGCCGGCAAAGAAATCCTTATCAAGTCGGTGCTACAAGCGATCCGTCGTACGCCATGAGTTGCTTCAAATTTAGAATCCGTAATCATGGACATTCAATCTATGATTTCTAATTTTTTTTGGGGAAGCTCGCGTCATAATAAAAAAATTCATTGGGTCGCATGGGATAAATTGGCTCGTAGCAAGTCGGATGGGGGGCTTGGATTTCGCTCACTCCGAGCATTAAACTTAGCGCTTCTATCAAAACAGGCTTGGCGAATTCTCAAATGTCCTTATTCTCTTCTCGGTCAGATCTTCAAAGCAAAATACTTCAGTAATTGTTCATTTATGGAGGCCACTTTGGGTTACAGACCATCCTGGGCTTGGCGAAGTATCCTCGACAGTCGTAGAGTCCTCAAGTTGGCTGTTTGAGACGTATTCACAGCGGCTCCAATACCAAAATTTGGGGCGAAAATTGGCTTCCTAAACCCCCATTCACCCCACCCCTCCCTATCGTCACGCCCTTCTCCGCCACCTCCACTGTTAACACCCTCATCAATCCTTCTACCGCTGGGTGGAACCACCATCTTATCCTCCAGCACTTCCCACTCCATATTGCCAACCTCATTTTCTCCATCCCTCTTAGCCTCTCCAATCGTCCCGATTTCTGGTATTGGTCTCTCAATAAAAACAAAAAATTCTCTGTCAAATCCTCCTACTACACCATTCTTTCCTCGCCTAGCTCATTTCCCGAATTTCACCCCCTCAGCTCTTCTAGCGCCGGACCCTCTCCAATTTGGAAGAGATTATGGCGACTAAAAATCCCCGGACGCACCCTTCACTTCTCTTGGAGACTCCTTACAAACTCCCTCCCCGACCCGTCCAACCTATCTCGCCGTCATATTGACTCCGCCCCGAACTGCCCCATGTGCGACCACTCCGAGCTGTCCTCGACCCATCTTTTCTTCACCTTCCTTTTTGCCTCACTTGTTTGGTACGCCTCTGGCCTTAAAGAAATTGTCTCAACTTTCCAACAACCCAATGTGGACTTGTGGTCACGCGATGTTATCTTGGGTAGCCCAGACCATATTAGCGAATTCTTCCTCCTCATTTGCAACAACATCTGGGAAGCCCGAAACAGGAAAATCTTTTAGAACCAGGCCCCCCATGCACAAAGTCTGGTTATTTCCGCAAGTCAATCACTCTCGATGTTTCGCCAAGCCAACCAAATTCCCGAACGAGTAGCTCTTGAGGAACACTGCAGATTATTTAAGCCTCCTCCCACGGGTATCCACGTATTTTTCGATGGCGCCATCTCCACGTCGAGGGCCTGTGCGGGCATTGGGATTTTCATTCAAAATGTTGATGGTTCATTTATGCATGGTATGGCCAAGAAGATACAGGGAATTATTGACCCATTACAGGCAGAGATGTTGGCCCTTAGAGAAGCCATTTCGATTGCCTCCACTCTCCAGCTTGCTAATGTCTCATTTTTGGGGGATTCGGCTACTATTGTTGAAGCGGTCAGAGAGAATGCTCATCCCTCCCCGGATTGCGACCCCGTGTTATTAGATATTTTGTCGCATTTTCATCCTACTATTTCTAATAGTTTATTCTGGATTCCTAGGACTGATAATTTAGTAGCGCATGAGTTCGCACAATACGCGAAATCTGAACTTGGTTCGCTACAGTCGTGGGCGCAACCCCCCATTTTCTTGTCTCAATCGGTGCTGGACCTTTTCCAGTAAATTAATATTATTTCCCTTTCAAAAAAAAAGATATGAATATAGCTTTTAGAGTGTGTCTTATTTCATCGCATACACGGTTTTTCCACTTTGTCTTTGCCATTTCTTTCCTATTTGCACAAACCGCTTTAATTACATCTTGTAAATTATTGATCCACCTTGCACCACTGGGGTTAGCCCAGTAGCAAGTAGTAGGGGTGAGTAAACGATCAGTTCGGTGCAAAATTGAACCGAATCGCAAAAAATCGAAAACTGAATTCACATTTTTCTTAAACGGAAACCGAACCGCATTGAAGGAAAAATCGAACCAAATCAAACCGAAATAATTCGGTTTGGTTCTTGATTTTGATTTTTTGGGCTTTATTTTGGGCCTTTGTTTTTTTGGCTAAATATATATATATATATATATATATATTAGATTTATTCAATAATTTAACAATTAAATAAATTTAAAAAATGTAATAATAATATAAAGAATATATATAAAAAATAGAATTTAATATATTCGGTTCGGTTCGGTCCAAATCGATATTTTCTATACTAAAACCGAACCGAACCGAACCGAAAAATAATTCGGTTTATTAGAATGCAAACCGAACCAAACCGTTTGACCAAAAAAAATGAACCAAACCGCACTGAATTCATCAGTTCGGTTCAGTTTTTCGATTCTGGTTCGGTTTTGCTCACCCCTAGCAAGTAGCAATTGGTATTATTAGCAATGACGAGAAATGGGTTCGAGTATCTGTAATGACGGGGCCAGAAATTTTTAACCAGAAAAAATCATTGATTTGCACTTTTCTTGCATAAATATTTTATTGAATTATTGCTGCATGAATATCTTTGTATTATATGAGAGAAATTATCCAAAAATTACTCATATCAAAATTACCTTCAATTGCATATTTAGAGATTGATCGATATAAGTGGATTAGTGGGGAGGGTGAGAACTCAGTAGGGATGGCAATTTCGACCCACCCTCCCCCACTCCATTTGGGTCACCCCGCCCTGTGACCTGAGGCGGGGTGGGTTTGGGTATTACTTCCGCCCCACCTAGATTTTTTATTTTAAAAAAAATATTTTAATATATATTTTGCACATATAATATATATTATAATATATTTTTATGTATTCTTATATTATATATAATATTTGTAAATTGATAATAATAAATTTTGTAAATAATATTTTATAAATATATTTTTATTATTTTTTAGCTAATTTAATTTTAAACGGTCCAGAATGGGTCGGCTCGACCCGTCCCACAACATGTGACGGGCTGCCTGTCCCTTTCTAGGCACTCAGAGAAAGGGCTTGGGTCCTGACCGACCCGTCATCCCCATAATTAAGAAGGTTGACGGATTTGGGTCCTATAAGACCCAATTGGGTCGGATCTTATGCCAATTGTTTCTTGACATGGCAGGTCACAAAGTTGACCAATTTTACTTCACATGAGCCCGTTACATCTAGTCTTTGCCCAGTTTATTGAAACAGTTTCACTAAGCTCATTCTCATCTTTATTGGGGATTTGGAGCGTATTAATGGGGAAGGTGAGAAGCTCGAGTGAGAATAAAAGGAAACTTAATTAGATATGTTAAACAGACTCACTTTAGCGGTTTCAGGCTAAACTGATCACTATTTAACATGCTGATAATAATATTGTAAGCTTAACTCCAACCCTACCAGCTTTGGGCTAAACGGATCACTATCGGGCTAAAAACCAAAATTTAAATTTTTGTATTCAAATCTAAAATTTTAAATTATAATATGCATAACATTAACATTCAAACTAAATATATAAAACTAATAGATCCACAATAATAAAACCCACACATAGTGTATAGGTGCATTATATATACAATATCTTAAAGTTCAAACACTCAAACTTTAAACTTCATAAATAAAATCATATAAAATTCGATACAAAGTATTATCTTCAAGTTATTCTTCATTTAAAATGTATAATATAAACAACAAAAACTAATTGTTAGTAAGAAATTTATCTTTATGTATATATATTACTGAAATCAAATTGTCAAACGAAATATAAGTATCACAAATCAGTCGTAGAATTAAAATGAGTAAATAAAGAATTCAAAACTCGTTAAAAATAAATACTCACATCATACAAACTAAAATCATAATGTAAATTTGAAATATATTACTAGTAAGAAATAATATAAAATAGACAAAATATTATAAATATATATATATTTAAAAAAACGGCGGGCTAGCCTTAACAGACTTTGGAATAAACGATCCAGGCCAAAAAAGACCCGAATTTAAACTAACCAAAATAATTTGACCGTAACTATTTTTTTCCAATTTAAACGGTACAAACCGACGAGCTCCAATCCTTTTAACATCTCTAAACATAACATGGAAATAGTAAGAAAATATATTAGAAGTATGATCAAATAAAGGAAAGATGAAGATGGTATTTGGCTAGGCATATAAGCTCTTTAAAATATCTCGTAAAATGTTTGAGAGTTTACAAATTATCTATAATTTTTTTTAATAAATTACAAGCTATTTTAAATAAGATGTAAAACAGTAAAAACTTATAAGATTACGTAAGATGTATGAGCTTACAAGATCTTTTCAATAAACTTAATCAAACATCCTCCAATACAATTTTTTGGTGGGACCTACCACTTTAAATAACTATTTTGAAAGCCATTCACATTTATTTTATGTTTTTGTTTTTAAATTGTAAGTGTAATATCGAGACACTAATTAGTGTCTGGCTCCATTCTTCACTCATCTAATATTTGTCTCACAATGGCATGCTTCTTTAATCCGAGCACAAATGGCATCAACAATGCCCTCACCATGCGCCATATGCTCTCCCGCAAGGCTGCAATTATAGTGAGACTGGTGATGATGGATTTCGAATTCATAGTGAGCTCCAATAACACAATTCCATAAAGTCGCACGAATTTCATTTGTGCTCAATGGAAAAGTTGTCCCACCACCAAAAACCCTGAGGCTCCATTTGGATTGATGGATTTGGAACGAAGGATTTCAAATCCACAATAACAAATCCATTGAGGATGTTTGGATGGAGTCATTCTATAATGAATTTCAAATCCTTTGAATCTATTTTTGGAGTCATTTTGGAGGATTTCAAATCCTTCTTATTTGGAGTCATTTGAAATCCCTCCCCCAAATCCTCTCCCCAAATCCAAATCCTCCCATCCAAATGCAACCTAAGGTTGCATTTGTATGAGAGAATTTGCATTTGATGAGATGATTTGGGAGAAGAATTTCAAACAGCTCTGAATAAAATGACGTGAAATCCTCCAAAACGACTCCAAAAATATATCGGAATGATTTGAAATCCATTATAGAATAACTTCATCCAGATAACATCAATGAATTTGTTATTATAGATTTGAAATCCGTAACTTCAACTCCATCAATCCAAATGGACACTAAATCGATCGAGGATTAAAGGCGATAGGGGATTCAACCGTCGCCATCATTTTGAACCGGTGGATAAGAAAATTTGGGGGATATCACCATTGTAGATGTCCTCAAAATTTGGTAACATTGGTGACCGTGTGTACTCTTTTTAATACCTTAGTTCCTCGGGGTAACTAATTATGATTTTCATTTTACCCCCAATTAAAAAGAGAAGAACAAAATATGCAATTAATTAATAATTATGTGCCTCTTTTTTTTTTTTTTTGAGAATAAAACTATCTTATCATTAAATAGAATGAGGGGCTTCCTCAGAAATCAAGTTTCCAATGTGTTGAGGAAAATCTCCTCTAGCAGACTTTAAAATATTCAAGGAAAAAGCATGACGCGCGAGAAAGTGCGCAACTACATTACCGGACCGTCTAACCCAACAAAACGAAAAAGAAATGAAACTAGGGAGAAAAATCTTGATATCCTCGATGACATTTCCCAAGTAGGAGAAATCCGTTGAGGTAGCCTTAAGCGCGTGGAAAAGCTGCAAATTATCCGTTTCTATCACCACTTTCTATATCCTAGCAGTTAGAGTCATGCATATCCCTTCTTTACAAGCAAGAGCTTCGGCGATCACGATTTCTGTGTCCTCTGACAATTTCTTTGAAATGGTTGATGTTGCATTTCCGTTGTGGTCACGAATGATAGCTCCCAGCCTGGTGTCTTGTCCTTGCACAATAGAGGCGTCTGAATTTATTTTGAACCACTCAGGAGACGGAGGTTCCCAAGTTTCAGCTGCCTCTCTCCGAGTAGTTGACGACGTCCATGTTTTGCTCAGCTTAATATGTTCCTCAAGCCTCCCGCAAGCCATCTCGTAACACCAATGATGGTCGACTTTTTTGTTGGTGCGTGAGGAGGTTTCGTCCATACCAAGCACTCCAAAGGAGCATCACAAAGATGTCATGAGATTCCCGAGGGATTACCTCCGCTGCCCAAATAATCCAGTCTGCTAGGCTGCCCAAACCCGTTTGTGATCTAGTACAAAGCCGTAGGGGGCCTGTCTCCCAGAAGAACACGCCTGCGGCAATCGCGTAAGCGGCGTGTCGTCCGTTTCCATTATCATTCCACATCTGCAGCAAAATGGATCTAACCCCCTCACACCTCTTCTTTGCAACACATATTTTACCGGGAGAATTCCTTTAAGACATTTCCAAAGAAACAACTTAATTTTTGGGGGTATATTCAACTTCCACGCCCATTTCCAAATTTTGCTATCTTTTCCGGACGAAGATGAGATATTATCGTTGTTCTCTTGTATTTTTTCCGCCACTTGATACCTGGATTTGATGCTATAAACCCCGTTCTTCGTAAAATGCCACACTACCTTATCAGGTCTCCTATTTGCCGACAATGGAATCGCTCGAATAGCTCTTAACACATGTGCATCGAACAGTTCTTGAAGTAGTGTCATATTCCATTGGGGAACCTCATCAAGTATCAAATCCCTTACTGTTAAGTCATCCGCATGATCTGTTTGAGGGTTTGGAACTCGAAAGTTTGGGAGGTCAGTAACCCAAGGATCTTTCCACACTTTCACCCCATCGCCATTGCCAATATTCCATCTCAGATCCTTCATAATAATTTGTCCTGCTCGCAACAATGCTTCTCCAAGTGTAAGATGGATTATAGCCAATTGTCGCTCGAGAAAATTATTATTTGGGTAGTATTTCGCTTTAAGGGATTCCGCCAACAGGGATGAATCCTCATGTAAAAGCCTCCAACTTTGTTTAGCCAACATAGCCTCGTTGAAACAACTCAAGTCTCTAAATCCCAACCCTCCTCATTTTTGTTCAACGTAAGGGTATTCCAAGAACACCAGTGAAGACGTCTTTCATCATATTTTTTGCCCCACCAAAAATTGCTAATTATCGAATTTAGTTGCTGGCAAATTGTTTGAGGGATCAAAAAACAACTCATAATATATGAAGGTATCGCTTGAGCTACCGCCTTGATCAACACCATCTTCCCGGTAGTGAGAAAGAAATTGGTTTTTCCATTGTTTGAGTTTTTTCCGAACCCTTTCCACCACAAGTGAAAAACCTCTTTCTTTGAACGACCCACAACCGTAGGAATGCCCAAATAGATAGCATGCTTCGCCACCAAAGATACGCCCATCTTTGCCGCTAGATGTTGTTGCTTTGTTATCTCAATATTCCTACTGAAAGAAATCTCTGATTTTCCAAATTTATTTTTTGCCCTGATGCCCTTTCATATGCTCAGATAATCCGTCCCGTTTCTTCAATTTCTTTCTCATTTGCTCTCCCGAAAATGATACTATCATCAACAAAGAATAAATGAGAAATATGAAGAGCTCGTCTACATATTTGAATACCGTGCAGATTCCCATTGGCCTCAGATTTTCGGATCATGGAAGAGAATGCTTCTGCACAAAATAAAAACAGATACGGGGATAGCGGGTCACCTTGTCGGAGTCCACGGGAAGGAAGAAAAGTTTCTCCGGGTTGGCCGTTAATCAATATGGAAAAAGAGACAGAGGAGATGCATCTCATAATGAGCCCCACAAAATCATTATTAATGCCCAGTTTTAACATAACATGCCTCAAAAAATCCCATTCTGCTTTGCCTTACTCATGTCAAGTTTGAATGCAAAATTTCCCCTTTTCTTCGCTTGGCTACACTTCATGGCATGGAATATCTCAAAAGCGAGTAAGACATTATCACTAATGAGGCGTCTCGAGACAAAGGCCGACTGAGTATAACAAATAAGACTCGGCAAAATAATTTTTAGTCTATTAGCAATGGTTTTGGTAATGAGTTTAAAAATCACGCTGCATAGACTAATTGGTCGATAATCAGAGACACGTTCGGGATTTTTTTTCTTCGGGATCAGAACAATGAAGGTATGGTTCAGGGATTTCAGACATTATGTGCCTCTTTGAAAAGCACATAATTTACTTGGATCACCATTTTAAAAAACAAAGGTGGTAAAAGCGATAAACCCCATTGGCAGTCAATCCGACGGTAAGAAAGGAGTCCACACTTGGGACAAATATAGGAAACGACCACCGTGTCGCGACCAAGCTCAGCCATGAGCCACCGCAAGCCACTCCAAACCCTCTTACCAACCGAAGCATTCGAACTCGAGTCTGGTCTCTCCCTCATCCCCCGTATCAAACTCAATCTAACAATTCACCGCGCTGACAAATCGGTGTCCCCAATCGACGAGTGGAAGCTCAAGCGCTCTCTAATCGACTATCTGAAAACCTCACATTCAATATCTATTCTGGAAGAAGACATCAAAGTTTTTAAGTATAAAGACCTGAAAAAGCGGAAGCGTGAAGATCCTGTGGCGCGTGGGAGCTTATTCGTGCTGGATTTAGGGTTTCTGTCGAGGAAATTGGGTTTGAACGGAGAGGATGGAACAGAGGAAGAGTTTTTGGAGTGGAGGAAGGGTATTGTCGCAGAGATGGATGGGATGGAGTTGAGTTTGGAGGGTGTGAAGTTTAAGTTGAGTGTTGAGGTGCCGAAAGGAGACAATCTTGAAGGGATGAGGAAAGAGTGGGAGGAGATTGAGGCGTTTGGAACGAGAGGTTAGTCGAGTTTTTGGCTTTCTGTTTGTTGTTTATTTCATTTAAGTTCTATGTGGTGTGTGTGTGTGGCATGAATTCATGATATTGTTTGTGTAGCAATGAGTTGGTTTAAGAATGATATTTGATATGTCAGTATGGGTTGACAACATGAGGATAAAAGTAGTAGCTTAAACAGTTCATGGAGTTGATATCAATGGGAGACGGCATATCACATAGGGCTTTTTTAGAGTCTTGCAAAAGCGTAAGATAATGGAGTTGATTAACTAGAATGAAAAAACATCAGTTCTTCCTTTATTTTTGCTCCCTTTTCGGGTGAAAGGAGCTCAAGTTCTTGTATAGGACTGTTTGTAAATACTAAATAGGTTAGCATCTCCTTAGATATCAGTAGTTGGACCAAAAGAAGATTGATGACATTGACATCTCATAGACTCATACCTCTGAAAGATGATTTTAAGTTATTAAGCAATGATAGCCCGCACGATGTTATTGGCCTCACTTTGATGGGGCTTATAATAATTTGCAGTGATTATTATTTCAATTGATATTTATGCAGTATGCGCAACTTCAGGTATATAGATTGACTCATGTCAGCTCTTTAGAAATGAACTCCTCACAAGAATAGATCAATGGATGGTAGACCTGATTTGCGACACGAAAAACATTCTCTTAAAACATATTGTGATGATCAAGTCAGAGAAACAATATGAATTCGCGAAGCAATTGTTCGCAAATGAAAACATACCAAGGGGATATTTATGTGTTAATTATGGGATTAGAGCCCATTGGGTTGGGCCTTCCTGCTTATTGGGTTCAAGTTGATATTTTTGGGCTTATATGCCTATCAATATTTATAACCAATAATTAAATCTATAGTGATATATCTTATTGAGTGGTGATTTGGCATGTGGTGCTGTTATGTGCTTTAGAAATCATTTTAGAGATGCACAGATGCTGTTTTAGGCTTTGTTGTGTTGTTTTTTTCTTTTCTTTTTCTTTTTTTAATATTTTTTTTCAATGCTTTTGTTTACTACAATGGTTAATTTGGTATCATTAATGATCGTTTTCTTTAAAATGTTTAATGACACACCACAAGGGGGGCAAATTTGGGGAAATATAGGAATGACAATGCTCAATTGATGAGATCATTTGATGAGGGTTACATTGACTCACTTCTCAAATGGATTGCGCTAAGAACTTTGTGTTTGTATTATATCATGTCTTCTTGCTGAAATTTCTGAGTGCTTAAATCACTTTGGATTTACGGGGACCATTGTTTGTCCATGATTATAGTTGGTGAGACAAATTTACCTCGGTTGTTATAATCATGATTGTAGTTGGTAAAACAAATTTACCTTGGTAATCCCTTGAGTAAATAATTTTCTCCAACAAGTGTTATAACAATTTAGAACATGGCTATCCTCCATCTGAGGATGTTGATCTGTTTTGCATTAATTGTGAACACATTTTTGGGAGAACAATGGTTCTGCTTTATGCAGGATTTCAGCCTAGTTCTCTGGATATTCACTTTAGTGATTTATACGTATAGTTTTTTTCATGCTGGTTTTGACTGTTTTTCTTCTTAATTCAACTTTTCTCTCTATTAACACAAACACGGGATGCACATTATACTTGACACATGCATTTGATAGGATATCCAAGGAGTGAGAGGCAGCCTGACACAATTATATTGAGAGGTGTGCCGTCAAGGTGGTTTGCCGAGCCTAGGGTTTCATCCAAACCTTCAATGCTAGTTACTCATACAATTTTCTCAGCATTGGGAAAGATAAGGTGTGCTTATGTTAACTTTTAATGCCTTGTTTGACTGTCACATTGATGATTTCATCGCTAACTGTAGGAGTGATGGGAATACTAATGATAATAGTGTCCCTGATTCCTAGTAATGCTATTTATTTTTTTTAATCTTAATTGTGGTCATTATGTCGTATTGCATTAAGTGTCCCTGAACACTTCATTAGGGTAGTGTTAATGATGATTTATAAGTACACTATAGTACAGCTCTTATGTATAGAGACATTATGATGGAAATGCAAAACTATTCCACTCTTTTCCAATGGTAGACTGTTGGTGTAAGTTGCTGCATTTTCTTTTTTTTCACTGGCAGTATTTTTAATGGTGAACACATGTTTTAATATTCCCTGGAATCATGATTGTTAAGCTCTCTTTTTCCAGTTCTGCAGTTTAATTGACTCTCTCTCAAATCTCAAATCCAAATTATGAATGATTTCTCTCTAAATGAGAGCCACATAAATAACTTAAAGTAATGGAAATCGTTCTTTAGACTTTTACAGATGCTAGAGGCTTGAGTCTAGATCTTGCATATGATATAGATTATTAAGCAACTCTACAAACATTGCTGCTTTGAAGGAGGGAATAGGATCCCAAGCCAGAATTCTTTTCTGAGACCCAGATTTGAACCCAAACAAGTGCTTTTCCAGCTATCATGCTGGTATGCAAAGTTACTTTTCAATCAATCCGAGGAAATCCACCTTGCACTCTTATCATTTTCTGCACTCTGCACATTTCTTAATTTTTTAGTACTCTTGTGCATTTCTTGTTCTGTCCCGTTTGTTTCACGCTTTTAGGCTTTTACCTCCATCTCCTTGATCATCTACGTCAAGACTTGATGGCTTCCTACCGAGGTGATGGGCTGATGGCATCGACGTGCTTCAATGCCCTATCCGCACCTTTTGAACTCATATAATGTTAATTCCGTACCCCCTTCAAACATCGGTTTTAACATAATTATCTTCATATTCTACCTTCTTCGCTGCAATTGAACCCAATCAAGCATTTATTTAGTTCTATGTCCTTCATAGCATGGCAACATGATGAACCAAAATAATTAGGTTTTATCTGACTGTCAGTTATTGGTCGTAACTACATGACAATATACCTGTATGTATGGTGCACACCACTATTTTTCCTAACAATGTAGTTGGCTAAATAATGTTTGATATGCAAAGGTGTTCCTTGAATACTAAAATGTCAAATAAGATCTTCGTTATAAAGAAAAAATATGTGGTTTTTTGGGGTTGCAATGCTAATCTCGTAGCTTGGGGTCCATACTATTTTTTCAAGAATCATGGTAACCAAATTCAGTTAATGCTCTTGAGGATATTCTATTGCTGCCCACATTATTGTAAACTTTAAACTGTTCTTTATCTTTAGGAATCTTGATGTTGGCGAGGACAATGACAGAGGTGAGGATGAGGATGAAGATGGTGGGGACCTAGTTTCTGGTCTCCATTGTAAGATTGTGGTTCAGTATGAAGGTCACAAGGGCTTCTATAATGCCTTGAAGATTTTATGTGGTCGCTCCTTAAACAAGGTATCACTATTTTTTCATTTTGTAACTTGTTTATTTTTAAGATACGCTGTTAATTATTTTGTGTGCTTCCCCCTGAACATGTGGTCTACTGTACCATAATTTCATCTTTACATGACTCTTTTTGTGAAAAAATTCTCTGATGTTAAGATAGATTTTGATTTTCAAACATCATGTAAAAATTCCAAGCATGCACGATTTTCTGTTCATTTTTGTGATGCTCTGCCTTATGTGCAAAACATTAGTCCTTCAGGTGCATGCTAGTAATGTTAGCATACTTTGTTTTTGTATATGTGTGCGTAATACAATCAATGCTTACATGCTAGTAATACAGACTTGGCTAAAAATGTCTGCAGTGAATTCTCATTGTGCCATTGAATAAGAATTGCTCTTGAAAAAAGATTGTAACTAATGCAGCAAGGATCACGCTTGAGAGCTGATTACGAAGTGACCTGGGATAGAGATGGATACTTCCGAAACGGTAGGAGTCGAACAGAACAAAGTAAAAGGTGGGCCCCAGCTACTGGTGTGGGAAATTATAGAAGTGAAGCTTCTCAACGCCAGTCACAAGTCTCTCGAGTTAGCCCTGATGATGCACGCAGAAAGCGTTTCAAGGTACAATACAACTTTAACCTCTGGCTGAGTGGCAAGGAGACAAATAAACTTTCATGCTTGACCATTTATACTTATATATGTATATGTTTCTCTATACCTAGAACAGTCCTGCAATTACTAGAAGGGTAAATTACAAAAACTACCCCTGAGGTTTAAGCTAATTACAAAAAACTCCACTTATCTTTCAAAATTACAAATACACCATTGAGATTTATATTTACTTAACAAATACCCCCTCTTGAGGGTGCACTTTATAAAATAGAAACAAATGTCAAGGAATTATTTGTAGTTTTGAAAGATAATATTTAAAAAAAAATTAATTAAGACTGAACCTCAAGGGTATTCTTTGTAATTATCCTTTACGAGAATTTGTCTTGGTTGGGATATTGTGCTTTGCCTGCTTTTCAATTTTCGAGGAATTACTACCTCGAATGTGCCTATATAACAATACTACTTTCTTGAGAAATCTGAGCACGAGTAAAGGACTCATGATAGTTCTTTCAAATTGCAGGACTGAAGAAAAGTTTTGAATATCAGAGAAGATTTCATGGTTGAGAAGAAAGGGGCCGGTCAGTCCTATTCGTGTACAAGTCCTACTTTTCGAGGTAATCTTAGTCTTTCAGCAAAGGGCGTTTTGTTTTTTTGGTGTAACCTGGACCTCAGTCAGCATATCATTTTACACCATGGAGGTGCATGATGCATTGCTCAAACTACTTCTGGGAATGCCGAAAGGTTATTGTACTTGACCTGACAGCATGTGATTAACTTTTGTGCATCCTAATCTAGCCACACTGGACCAAGATCCATAGCGCTACTTGTATTGGCTAAACACATGTTATTGCAAGGATTTAGATGCAGCAACATAAGTTAACGCCATTGCTATGCGTAGAATGTTTGAGATATCAAAATATTGTGGTGCTAATGAATTGTGCAGTGTGAGTAGGCAACGAGCTACCTCTAGCAACTTAATATTTTGTGAGCCGACAAGGATGAAGTCTTTGCCTGTGACCAGCTAAAATTGTTGTAGCTTTAGGTCACTAATATTAATATATCCTTGTTGCAATGTGGCATTATGGTATCTTTCTTCTACATCTACTAATACTGTAATCAGTGGCGGACGCAAGATTTCGGCTTTGGGAGGGTGAAAAACGGACCGAGTTCATATATTTAAACTATGAGGAAAATTTTTGGGGGGACAATTGTAAAACACAACTATTTGAAGTTTTTTATCAAAGTTTTGGGGGGGCAATTGTAAAAATATTCCTTTATTTTAGCTATAAAAAATAATTTAAAAAACTTTTGGGGGGAAAAAATAATTTTGGAAAATTTAGTGGGGCAGCAGCCCCCCTTGTCCGCCGGTGACTGTAATACATATTGAATTGTTTGTGCTTACATATTATGTGCATGTTTGGGAGCAAATTTGTGAAAGTCTATTTTCCAAATGGATTTTTAACAAGTAACCTTTTACAAAATGTGAATTAGTAATTGGAGAAATGATTTATCCAAAAATCCATTCTAAGTTAACCACCAAACTATTATTATGGAAAATGAACTTTTAGATTCAAAAGTCTATTTGAAAAGTACTCCCCCAACAAAACTGAACAATTGGTGCTATTTATCTATTGCAACCACAAGTGGTGATGTAATATTGTCTGACACGGACTAACGACATTTTCTTTAAGCAGTTAAATGTATAGTTGTAAAGGAATAGATGTACTCACGTGTAAAGGAAAATTTCAGTTTCACCCCATATATGCCTTTTTATTAAACGAAATAGGATGCTTAGAAGGAATATATGGAATTCTTTGATAGGCTATTTCCACAAAAGCAAAAGATGATCAATTTTTATATTTGACCGAGGACTGAGAAATTTTTCGCAATGGGCAAAGGAACAATGCCGCATAAAGATAGAAAAGGCTGTATTATTTAGAGAACAATCTTGGTTTTGGATTGTTGGTGTATCCACACACGAAAAAGGGGGAAAAAATCAACAGGAAAGAGAAATCCAGATGTCAAAAGCCCAGAACAATTTCAAATAGGAGACACCCAAAAGAATATATATAAATGTAAAACACACATGGGGCATTCCGAGAATCGAACTCGGGACCTCTCGCACCCAAAGCGAGAATCATACCACTAGACCAAATGCCCTCTTTGTTTGGGTGGTTCGTAATTACATATACCTAACTTATGTTTCATTGCAATATGCTAAAGTATATTCGAGCGTGGGGACAAATAAGTAAATTGATTCTATTTTAATCTTTGCTTGATTTCTAAAAAGGACAAACCACATTACCGAGGGGCTCCATTGCCCCTTACCCTAGAGCTTTGTGGATATGGTGAATCGCGAGATGTGCCTCAAAAAGTTAGGGTCCTGAGCTGACATAGTCACTACACAAGAAATCCTCCTACACTCTGTTAATAGGGGGATTCGAACTTCCACAATGTGGGTGCCAGCAAACACACAACACGTCACTTAGATTCTTTAATAGTTGAGCTATGCCCCGGGGCAATCTTTGCTTGACTTCTTATTACTAATAAGGGATAAAAACATTCAACCCCCCAAACTATTCGAAGTTTTACACTTAACCATACGAACTTTAAATTGTTACACTTAACCCTCCCAACTATGCGAAATTTTATACTTTGCCTTAAATTACAGATTTACCCCTAGCTATATGAAAGTTGTTTTACAGTTTACCCTCTAAACTTCAAAATTGTGGCACTTTACCACCTATGCCATAAATTTTATTGTATGATCTATATTTACTCCTCAAGGTCTTTCGATCCTCAAAAATGGTATCAGAGCCTAGGTTTATTAAGAACTTTTAGTTAAATTTATTATATTTATGTAATTAACAATTGGTGAGGAGAAATTACTCCGAGATTATGGATCCGGACCGATGTCCGAGATGTACCCCTTACAGGACATATCGTCAAATATTGACGATGTATGCACAAGAACACCTAGACCAGGTTTCATATTGGGAATACCAACATGAAGAAAAGGAGCAGGCATGAGCCGAAGGGGAAACCTTAAGCGCAATGCAAAATGCGAGAATATTATAAGCGATTCGGATGCTTAACTGCACTTATATGTTCACTTGATGAACCTTCAAGAAACGGTTCATGAAAATTCCCATCGAACAATGATTCCGATGGAGTACCAGAGAGTGGAACGAGATACTTCCAGACAAATCTAAGATCTCCGAAGATCTTAGAGAAATCGTAAGACGGTGCGTAATTATGGCAACCGCCATATTCATCTACGAAGACAAGTTCATCGATCGAACGGATGGAAACGATGGTGAAATATCGAAGAAACTCTTGAACTCCTTCATGATATTCAAACGAGTCAAGAACTTGGAGGACAGGCCAAGTTCATCCGGATGAAGGAAACGTATTGATTTTGGGACGGTACCCTATTTACACCAAAAGGGGAAACCAACCAAGTCATACGAAAAATGACGGATGAGGAAAAACTCATTGCTTTAATCAAAGGAAAATCCATCAAAAATTAAAAAAGATGGATATTGAAAAGATGAATCTTAAAGATCTACATGACCTAGCAGAATCCTTCGCAGGGTTAGGTATTGTAGATTTAAAGATGAACGCATGTGAGGAATCGCCTTTGGTTACCTATGACCCACAAGGTAAACCAATTCCTCCACCACCGCCACCAGATTAATCCTAACATCGAAGAAAGTACGGGTTCACATCATGGAGCTCGGGACGAGAGGATGCCACATCTTTGGGGATTTCACGATCGGGAGTGATCCACTTTCGGGGACGGGAGGTCGAAACCTCTTGCGGGGAACTGCATAACCTACCTAGGAAGGCCAAATGTTTATCGACGCCTTATGGAAGATCGCACTCGACCCAATACATCCGTATGGGTTGATGTTAATCTGGACATCCTGATTTTAAAAAAGAAGAGAAGTTCTCATTGATGAATGGGCTTGACTATGAGAATTTCAAATAGAACCCTCGATCTTACAAAGGATTCATTCATTTTTCTTGAAATGAGTCTTGAAGGATCGGTGAAGATTGCCTGGGATATGACCGATGCTAGTACGAAAAGTTCGGTCACATCGGGGGAATCACTTAAAGGGATTGTCGATGGTATGGCAAAACTATTCAAAATCCAATTCATCTAAGACGGGTTATTTCGAGGATTAGAGGATGAAAAAGAAAGAAATATAAACAAGCCCTCTATAGCCTTGAGTTCTTTGGATATTTGTCATATTGACGAATATATCAAGTTGTTCACCGAATCTGGGGTGGAAATCAAGATTGAGGAAAAAGAAGTCGCACATTTACCTATTCTTTGCCAAAATTCCGAGTCCCCGGAGAGAAATGCTTATCGGGAATACAGGTGGTGGAGTCAAGTAGAAAGCGGGGGAAAAATGTCTTTCCTAAAGGCAAGTTATCCGAATGGTGCTATCAAGCGACTCCGCACAGAATTACAAGAGATTAAGAGGAATTAACAAGCGGTTCCTCATGTTGCGTGGATAATGATATCCCAACAGATTGTGGAAGGTCAACCAAGGCGGCACAAGAAGAAGAAGGAGAGAAGCCATCCATACCGCCGAGGAAGCAACAACAAAAGAAGCAGGTCTTCATGGAGACCTAGAAGGTTCGTCAAAACAAAAAGCCGAAGTTATAAATCGGGACAAAGACCAAAGACTAGTTAGCGAGTAGAGCCTCATCATCGAGGCTCTAATCAAGCAAGTACAAAGCAGAATCCAGGAGAAGAACTTTCGGGCGTGCTCACACTAGAGCTAATGAAAGTTTCAAAGATCGTAATTCTTTGGACATGCGGAGCAAGAGGGCATATCTCAACGAATTGCCCGGATAATCAAAAACGAGTCGAGTCGACAGGTTCGAGGCCACACCGAGTAAATCGAAGAAGGTTGTCTATTATCAAGATTTAATACGGGTGTATCAATTCGAGGATATTCCCTCGGATGAAAGCATCTATGAAGAAGAGATCTATTCTCGATGATGGAAGTGACTCACTCGAGAATCAGTGAAGAAGAAATTCTTCAAAGAAACAATCGGGGAGGATATGTCGATTCCTCTCTCATACGACGGTTTCTCATAAAACTCTTATGAGAATCATGAAGGAAGATCCAAAGCTTCAAGTCTATGATGGATTTACAATCGGAGCTATGGAAAAAGCATTGGATAAGATTGGGTTTCGTAATGTAAAAACACCAAATTATTCACGGGGTAACAACCGGAGAATTAGCCATTCGATGGAGTTTTAGGTAACTCCGATCGAGATGCGTTGGTCCCTATTAGAGAAATACAGGAGATCAAAAGCGAGTTAAAAGAGAAGTTGCAAATACACTCTCATGGATTCACATTGGAGCCATAAGAGTCATTATTAAGGCAACATTCAAGGAAGGAATAGATTCGCCACTCAATCTTGCTATTTTTGACAAGCGAATCTCACATCTCAAGGATTCATGCCTTGGAGCGATTCTGAGAAATTTGTATGCGGGAAATTAGCATTTAATGTCTATCCTAGAATTGCATACAATTTGGGAGATCGAGACTTCAAAGAGAGTCCTAACCCTTCATCAAGATTTCAAAAGAGTCGATTTGATGAAAGAAGGAAACATGTGCCTTACTCGATCACATACAAGATTTCCTATGCTCTCTCGAATACCCATCATTCAAGTATTCTTGAGAAAGGAATTTATTGAAGTCCCAAGAATCTTTGAGGACTTTGCCAGGGGTGGTGTTACTGAGAAATCATTGAATCTCCAACTATTAAGGAGATTGATATGATAATTCAAGATCAACCGATCTTCAACAAAAGTCGGAGTCTCGAGTTGAGCCAGAAGAATGTCTTTCCGGCAAAGACGAGAATGGGTGAGTAGCGGCCGTTGGGAAGAAAGGAGACCAAGTGATTCGGGCGCATCCCCGATGTTTTTAAAACAGCAGGAGAGTGAAATGTCCGTATGATGGCGAGAGGTTGAAGTAATATTCGACATCACTCAAAAAGGATAACATTTTTCCTTGTGATGTTCTATATTATCTCCAACAACCAATCGTTGGAAGGTATCAAGGAAGCTCGAAGATAGGAGAAATTGAGCTTACTATCACGGGAGTTGCGGGAAAGATCCCAGAACAATTAATACCGGGAATTGAATTTCTTGAGGAGCATAAACTTGGGAAAGATTACAAGACGGAATGGAGTTCACAGTGGCTAATAAAAGATACGTAATCAGATGACCACTAGTCCATTCTCCATATACATTTCTATTGGAATGTTATATGCGGAATACAAGGCCGAGTATTTCGCCGCCTATATTGATTAGTCTTTGGAATATGTACTTGCAAAGCGGATGTTTTTCCTAAAGAAATTGAGAAGATTTACCACTATTGCAGGAAGAGATTTCTCTAAAAGGATTCTTATCCTTAACAGGGGAATTAAACAAGCGAGAAATAATGATCGGAGGCGCGGGGCGTACCCATGGTACAAAGTAAAGACGCCACCAATCTATTTCCATGATACAGTGCGAGATATTTTTTTGGGAAACAATTTCCTACAAACATTCAAGCGGTTCACACAAGAGAACGAGACGAGAAGACTTATTTTCACAACCTTATGTGATCATAAGATTATTGTCCGAGATCGCTGGGAAGCATTTTACAGAAAAATGCCTATTAATTTTCGCAGCAAGCGTGGTGATGAAGCCAAACTTCGCAATCCAAAAATGGCGGATCGAAGGAAATTTGGTGAAGCTTTATTATCCTATAGACAATTTGGTTCCATCCAGAAGGATCAGAAGATATGGGATAATAACTTGTATTCATTCAGAGTACAAGGAGAAGAACGAGTTACTCCAGAAGCCATTGCAGAATTATGGATGAGTCTAATGGAGAATCCACAGAGTGATGTAACCATAGAGGAACAAATATCACTCGAGGATATCAAGAAGAAGATCCAAAGGAATTACAATGAAGATCCTTTGGCTTGGTGGGATAAGAACGAGCTTAAAGCTTCCTTAAAGGTTAAACCTGGAAAGGAGTACGAGTTCGTAAGATTCAAACCAATCCTTATGAACCAGGAAGATCGTGAGGATATGCAAAAGATACTTAAGGAACATCTTGACCTTAAGTTAATTTCACCAGGAGTTTCTCCATACAGCAGTCCAGGATTCTTAGTCGAAACCATGGAGAAATCAAAAGAGGAAAGCCAAGACTTGTTATTAATTACAAAGGGATTAATAACATTCGGAGTTCGACGGATACTATATCCAGCAGAGAACATCCGTTAATCGTATCAAAGGTGCCAAGATATTCTCAAAGTTCGATTGCAAGTCTGGATTCTACCAGATTAAGATGGAGGAAGAAAGTAAGAAGTTTACAGCTTTCTCTACACCACAGGGACACTATATTTGGAACGTGATGCCTATGGGATTGGCTAACGCACCCCAGATATATCAAAGAAAGATGGATAATCTTTTCAAAGATTATTTCAGTTTCATGTTCGTATATATCGACGACATTCTAATCGCATCAAAGAACATGAAGGAGCATCTCAAACATTTGGAAATATTTTCAGATGTTTGTCAAAAAAAGGATTAGTGCTTTCGGAAAAGAAGGCGTGTAATCGCGACAAGACATTGAATTCCTCGGAATTGAAATCGATGAATCAAATTATTCTGAGAATCATATTGTGGAAAAAATACAGGGATTTCCGGATACACTAAAAGACAAGAAGCACTTGAGTTTTCTCGGGAGTTGTTAATTTTCTTTGGAATGTTTATTAACAATCTAGCATACTACGAGAAGGTGTTTAGCCCATTGCTTAAAAAAGATGCAGATTCAAATGGGAAGATGAACATCAAGAAGGAATTAAGCAACTTAAAGAAGTTTGTAAAAAGCTTCCAAAGCTTGCGATTCCCAAGACGAGGATGAATCGGTTCTTTACACGATGATGCTGATGATTGATTGAAGTGGGCGTAGATTCTACGAAAGTCACACCGAACGAGGAAATGCCATGCAGATATTGCACGGCGGTTTATTCACCCCTAGTGAAGCAACTCGGTGGCATATTAACGAAAGAATTCTTTGCAATCGGAAAGACTTTTAAAAAATGGCCTCTATTTTCTTGGCTAAAAAGTTTACTTTAAAAATTGATAATTCAAGTGTCAAGGCTTTTCGAAAAACAAAATTGAATCAAAACGAGAAAAGGCTCGACACTTAGATGGCAAGTCTGAATGTCAATATTATGATTATGATATTGTCATTATAAAATCTCATGAAAATATTCTTGATTTCTTGACACGAGATGGAAGGACGCGTTCTTTGTGAGGTCCTTAAACGAGTAAGACATCTCGGGAAAACCTGGAGAGTCTAGAACGAGATTTTTGGGACGTTATGTCTCAATGCGTGTTCTTTGCCGGACGACTTCAACAGTGACCAGAAATCCGTTTCTAGTCAAATACGAGCATGCCCGGTTTGCTCAAGGACAATTGTTCTTAGCGGCGCAAGGGCCTCTCTTCCAGCCGCATCTCCTACGGTGCAAAAAGGGGCCGAGAGAGTACGGGGCTCTAACCCGGAGGTAATGGATTCAAGTACTATAATCACAAGTGTTGCGGTGATGCATCCGAGGTGTACAAATCGTAACGAATGTTGAAGCTCCGGTGTCACAACGCGAGTCTTCAAGTCAACCCAAAGACCTCCGGGGTAAAAGAGGGAGAGTTGAATCTTAGGCCACATGTGCAAATCTAAGGTTCAAATCGACGAGAATAAGATTTCTCCTATGCGGTATATCGGCAATGGGAGAAACTAGTTACAAGACAAGGTATTAACCCGAGAAAACAATGGTTGATATCTTGGAAAGTATCCCGAGTTTGGATGAAACCAGGAAGTCATCCAAATGAAGTACGAGAATGGTATACTTTTGGAGCTTTAGCTTCAATCTATACCGTGTCACCAGGATTCCCGTAAATTTCAAAATTACCGAAATGGATTGGGGAAGCGATTTTAGAGACTTGGGCCAATAATCCACACTTGGCCGAGGCGATATTTTAGAATTGTATTTTATCGGTGCAGCTCTCCGAACCAAACGAAGAAAGGCTTTAATGAAGCTTTTCATTTCATCAAGCTAAGAAGACCGGATGGAAATGCTTTAAAATACATTAAGCGCTTCACCTAGGAAGAAGGACCGGTGTTAGTAGGAGCATTTTTCAAGAAGCTTCTACCAGCACGAGCATGGGGTCTTTGGGTTTGTCTAATCAAATGGACAAAGTCAAATATCCATTCAAGTTCTTCCGCAGTCGGCGAATGGATCTTTCCTTTTGAATTCGATGACTGGATCAACCACGGGGTTTGCGCGAAGAACTCTTCGAGACCAAAAGAAGAATTCTCGGGAAAACAAGATTCCCGCAAGCAAAGAAACTTACCGAAATTCGTAACATGGCGCATGTTGGCCGTTGGGTCGACCAGGATCTGTCAAGCATGCCTCGAACAAAAGGAACCCGAGTTTGGGAAAGGATTCCGACCCAAACCCGACCGACAAGATCATGCGGTGGAAAGGATAAGGACTGACTCACAAGACGCGTTATCCCGGGGACCACGTAAACCAAATTTTTAAAAGATTCCCGACAAACATCACACGGCCGAGTCACGCGGGAAAAAAAAGAAAACCGGTGGCGAGGCGATAATGTGGGATATGACGAAGCGGTGTTGACGCCATATATATCGCCAAAGATTTGAAGTCCGCCTTTGAAGTCCTGGGACTTACCTCTATAAAATGCAGGATTTGAAGGAAGTTCGAGGACATCGAACATTTTCCTTAGTTTTCTTATAATAAAGTCCGAGAGAAAAATTTGTAATATTTTGAGTGTTTTAGTTTTAAGTTTTTATGTGTTTTGAGTGCAAGCCTCATCGATGAGAGGCTAAACTAAAGATTCTCCTCCCAAAAGGAGATTACTAATGTAATAAATATTTCTATAAGTTCTTAATAAAAAGAGGCTTTCCGTCTTCAACATGTGTTCATAATGTTCTATTAATTCATCCCGTTTAAGAATTACTTATACGCCCGGGAGTAGGAAACGAACCAAGGCCGTCTTTGAACGATTCTTTGAAGGAGTCGGATAACTTGCGAGATCATCTTCCCGAGGGTGAGGTTGAACAGTGAGGAGCCGTTCGTCAAACGATCCGGGGGCGTGAATTTTCCGATTTGGTGGTGTTGCGAACCATTTAACCGGTCTTGTTTGGCCAAAGAAGGTATGAATTTTAAGGGATTTATTAATTTTACGGAAACATGTTGGGCATGATATGGTCGTAATGGACTATTTTCATTTTCAGTCTAAAGACTCAATTTGTAAACGGATAAATAGTTAAAATAAGATCTGGATATAAGTATTCTTGTTGAGTTTATAGGCTGGAAACCTGACATGATCCATTTAAAACCTCTGAATAGAGACTGGATCTAAGTAGGTGTAACAATGCCACGAACTAAACAAGTTACAGAAAAATCGGGTTCTTATTTCTCGAAAAATCCGAAATCAAATTGATTATGGAGTAAAATTTTCATGTTTAATGATTTATGCAATAAATTTATTATTATGTAGTAGATTGCCACAAAATAGAGTTTAAAGGGATAACTTGAACTATTGTTTTAAAAAGAATAAAACCTAGGGGCAAAATTGTCTATATATGGTAAAGTGTAACGATTTTCATAGTTCAGGGGGCAAAGTGGAATAAATGCTTGCATCATTTATTCCATTGAAAGTAACAATATAGTTCCAAAACGATGAGACTATTAGTATTATACCACACCCCCAGTGGCACGATAACGTCCAAATCAAAAGCAAAAGTGAGTGCAATTAAGTGAAATCCTTACAAGATACAAACATAAGATTAAAAACTAGAAGAGTTCCCACTTGGCATCGACAAAATTTGACGAACGTCAATACAAGTTTCATGTCTCCCAACTAACAAGTATCAGTAACCGAAAGACAAAAGAACTTGCAGCAGATTGCAAGCATTTGTAGTCAATGGCACCTCAGAGATTACAGCACATTTAAGAAATCTAACAGATTCACCTGGTGAGAAACCATAAGTAATTAACAGACACCTCCTCCATGTTAATCTATCTCAAAAGACCAACCATATAACAAAATCTGAAACTGCATTTTTAGAAAATATTTCACTACTAAAGCAAATAAAGAAAACAAATTATCACGAAGCCTTGATATACTCGGCATTTTTCCTTTTCTAAAAGAACATATATATCTATATATATAAATACCATTCGAGCCCATAATTATACTTAACTATTGTTATTCAATGCATAGTATAAGATCTTGAAATTGAAACAACGTGGAATAAAAAGTAGTCAAATTAAATCATGACTGGATGTAGAGTGAAATTAAAAGATCAAAAGCTTTGCACAACTCACCCTAGAGATTATTCTAGATTCTCTAGTTCATGTGTAGTCATGATTTAGTTGGACTTATATCTTTTATTTAATGTTGTACTTAGCTAGAAATAAAACACTAGAAAATGTATTATCATAAAGTATAGATTACATCTACAGAATTCTATGATAAAAAAGTGCAGCCCACCGTCAATGACAGATATCCTCCATTCCCTTTTGATGCCTTCCGCTCAAGAAATAAAGAGAAATTGTCACACTTGCCCTACGTTATGAGAAAAATAACAACTGTTTACGTTTTATTTTTTTTTTATTTTTTACGCTCCTACATAATTTTTGGTTATTTTTATGTTTTTTTCGATTTTTTTGTTCATCTATGGCTTTATATGTTATTTTTGTTGTTTCAATGTTGTTTTGATGTTTCAATACAACTTTTACTTATTTTTTACGATTTTTTTTTGTTAATATATTGTTTTATATATTGTTTCTGTTGCTTTTGGTTGTTTTTATAATGTTTTTAAAATTAATATTGTTATGATGCTTCTTTGTTGTTTTCATATAGTTTTCAATACCTTAATGCAATGTTTACCTATTTTTAATATATTTTTATTGATGTTGTGTTTTCTGTATTGTTTATGTTGATTTTTGGTTGCTTAATTCTATACTATTTTTAATGTTGATCTAATGTTTTTCTGTTATTTCAATGTAGTTTTTGATGTTTCAATGCAGTTTTAATCTATTTTTAAGCTATTGTTCATGTGGTGTTTTCTATATTGTTTCAGTTGATTCTGAGTTGTTTCCATGTTTTTGACGTTTTCAATGCATTGGAACAAAAATTGGATTGTGTTTTTTTTTTTTTATTAATGTGGTGTTTCTATATTTTCAATGTATTTTTTTTTCAATATGTGTTGTTTCATGTGTATATTTCTCGATTGTTAAGATTTCGAGTATAAAATTGATTACAGTCAGTTTTTATTTTAGCCTTTTTGGCCAATTGAAAATCTTTTTTAGCCATCTTTTTCAAACACATCTTTTTTTAGCCATTTTGGGGTGCAAAATGACATAATTGTCTTTTAGTAGTTTAAGCTCCCCATTTTCGAGTCACAACAAATCCAAACATACCAAACACTCGAAATCTACACAGTAAACCCCAAGAAAGACGAACCCGGCGACTTGGACAATAGTTGATTTGTGTTAATTTTATGTTTTTTTGTTGATTTGTTTAGTCTATAGTTGTTTTGTGTTATGATTGTTAGGATTATTTGTAGTTTTTGTAGAAATTCTAGGGTTTTATAATAGATTTTGTGTTGGTGGGAGCTTGAGATGTTGTTAATGGCGGAAAGTGAGAGAGAGAAAGAAGACGACGGCTGGCGAGTTACATGTGTAACTCGAAATCGAGTTACTTTTTTGTGTAACTCGATCGAAGCCATTCTTCGTATCTCGATATCGAGTAATGTGAAGAAATGTGAAGATAATGATATAATACGTATATCCAATGGCGGATCCAGGAATTCGTAGAAGGGTGGGCTAAGAAGTAAAAATTTCATTAAGAAAATTATTTGTATATATAGAGAGAGAACAAAAATTATATATAACAACTTATTACAAAACTACACTATTTCTCAATAAAGAGTAGAAACTACTTCTTAGAAAAAATATTTTTATATTAGCAATCACATATACATTCTATTCTTAATATTATTTGTTTTCATGTCACAAAATAACAAGAAGTCAATAACTAAATATAAAAGAGTTGAAAAATAAATAACCTTTAAATTTCATACTTGATGATGATACTTAGGGGTGACAAATAGTTCGTGTCGTCCCAACAAATAACAACTTGACAAAATAAGCTCAAGTCGAACACAACACAACCTTCTTGCCTTCTTGGGCCTAAAATTTAAATACAAATAGTTAAGTACAATTTAAAACCAATGACATGATAAGTGTGCAAATGATAAATAAATATCACAAAAGTAGTCCAAAAATTACAAATATATTAAATATAACATCAATCTCATGATAACACAAAAGTTTTACATCATTCATTCTTGATTTTTAACTTGAGTTTAGATTTTGGGTGGACTTAGGTTTTGCATTAAATATTGGGGTGGGCTAATTTTGAATAATATAAAAATTATAATACCAAAATACAATTTTTGAAAAATTGCACTGGGCTTGAGTCCAGTGCTGGCCATTAGTAGATCCGCCCCTGCGTATATCGAGTTAAATGTAACTGGATACCCAATAATTGGGATATCCAGTTACATAACTCGATATCGAGTTATGATTAATCGATATCGAGTTTTCAATAATAGATAGTAGGCGTTAGTCAAACCAGCAATAACTCGATATCCAGTTAACTCGATATCGAGTTACTGTTCAATCTTCTCTCACTTATTATAACCAGTTATTTTGTTTTTCTCCAAAAAACTTTGAATTCACATAATTTTTTCATTTTAAATCCGTTTTGCATGTATAATATATCAAATTAATCATCTTTTCGATATCAATAATTCAACACCCATATTGCATATTTAAAAACGAAAAATATAGGTTCGATTTTTTAAAAATATTTGAAAGAAAGAGTAAGAGTTTACATAGAGATAAGTGAAAGAGAAAGAAATAATCCAAACATCAAACAAATATGCTAGAAGGGTATTTACAAAAGATGACTATTTTTCATATTTATATTTTGTAAATGACTATTTTGTACAATTTTCACAATTGATTAACTGATGAGAGAGAAATTATTTTTCACTGAAATTTTATTTGATGAAACATGCTTGAAATAATCATGAAACAACAACGTAAAAAAATCTGGAAAAATTGGTGGAAGTGTAAAAATATCCAAAAAAAAAAGGCGGGAGTGTAAACAATTGTCCTTTTTTCTCGAATGTGGGGCAATTGTGTCCATATCCCAAAAAATAAAATAAGATAAAGTAATATAAATAAATAATTAAAATAAGATAAGATTAAAATCAATTGCCCAGTTTTGTAAAGTGACATGCTTCGAAAGGAAGATTTTTATAACAAAAGAACAAGAATATGATCTGAAAATGAAAGCCAGCCAGCTAACTATTTGATTGCCAAATGCTGTCATGGGCATACGTTTTTATTACACAAAAAAACAAAAAAAAGGTTTTGAATTACTTAAGCCTAGTTTGGTTCAATATATTTTGCCGACATCACACAGGACATGGAGTCCTATACCTTAATACACCTCACCACTAATTTCACAATTTTCTTCGCTGCCCAAAGATTTTTCACATTATCTAACTACACCAATACCATTTATATAGCGTGGACGTGCGGATTTGTATTTCCGACGTGTCAATCAAATGGTCTTATTGGTTAACAATGGTAAATTGTGAGAATGTAAGTAGTAAAATAAAGAAAATACACATAGTTGTTGACCTGTTGGAGCCACATCGGACGAGGTACAACATATATTATGTTTGGATTATTGGAAAATAAATTCATCAATGATATTTGTAAAACCCATTTTTAATTGGAGAATTTATAATCTCTATTTTTTTTTTCAATTTCTTGATACCAAACAATACCTAAGACTTCACAATCTCTAACTTCAAAGTAAACCATTTATCAAAAGATATCACCAAATTTATTGGTATCATATAGTGTTCCAAAGCCCTATGCCTTTTTAAAAGTTTTTCCCGAAGGCGAAACTCCCTATCTGAACCAGAGGCCCCTGCCAGACAGGATGTAAATCGAGGGATATGCACGAGTAGCAGTCCTACGAGGGAGATGGCCAACGGGAGATGAACCTATAAACATCCCTTGCAATATTTAAGCAAAGAATTGTGACTACAGAGATTCAAATCCGCGACATCAGAGCACCATACTTTTGTCACCTTGCCACTTACCAACTCGCCTGTATCCATATAGGCAGCTTTAGGCCTTCTTTATTCTTGGTACAGAAAATCATAAGACATATTACTATAATCACCATTAATGCATATCCGACACCGTCATATCAACCCTTTATTTATCTGACTTTTAAAATCATACCACACCATTGTGGTCCTCCATCTTTTTCCCATAATTAAATGGTCCATTTCCTCTATATATAATTATATATACATGCATAAAGGATGTCAATTTATGTTGTGTTTGGGCTCACTTATCGTGTCTAAATATAAGGTTCGTGTCAGATTTTTCTACTCTTAATCCAACCCGTTTAATTGTTTGTGTTAGAATTCTTAACTCTACCCCAACCTATTTATTATTCATGTTTTTCTGGTTAACCTAAAATAATATGTATATTAAAAATCTTAAGAACTCATCTATTTATATTATATGAATTAATTTTAATCCTAAAATTATATTTACATATATTTGATAAATTTTTGAGATTCAATCATCATACTAACACCATATTCAATAGTGTAGAAAACAACCGTATAACAACACAATCGGGTCAAACAGATTAATTTATGTCATTTCAAGTTAGTCTTGACTCAATATATATTATTCGCGTTATTCTCTGATCCGATTCTGACCTTAACCACCCAAGCTTCAATCTTGGTACGCTTATAACGTATTAGATTCATGTCGTGTCCGGATTTATCACTCCTACATGGCTGTTTATTATTCATGTTATTCTTCGATCCGATTCGGACCATGACACACCAAGATTCAACCCTAGCCCAGATATAACATACTAAATTTGTGTCGTGTCAGAAATTATCACCCTTATATGTATCATTATATGTCGATACCTGTTTAGATATCTATGATATTAATATGTACATTTTCAGAAATGAAATGAAGATATGAAAAATGAATTTAAATAATTTAAACTCACATTATGAGAATTAATGTAATTTAAATGATCATGGCAAGTTTCAGTTATACGAAGAATGCAGGTCATGGCCGCAGATATTTTTTTGAAAAAAGTCACACAGCCAACCAATGTGGGCTCCTACCAAGCATGTGACTTCAATTAGTTTCCAAGTAACAATTATGAGTTCCTTGTAACAATTCTTCAAAGAAAATACAAAACAATATTTATAATACTAATATTTAGTGTTCTATATTTGGGAAATTACAAGAAACAATTAGGAGTTTTTTGTTGTAAGTTTTCTTGAAATAATATACAAAAGAATTATCACAGCATCATTAACAGTATCTAATGCTTTACTTACAAAAACTTACACAGGTTTGTGATTGGATTGACTTCAGTCAAACAAAACTTAGTGCCAGTATTTTTATTGAATTTCAAATCATATTTGAAGTTGAATGAGCTTTGTAAGTTGAAAATTCCTCTATTTTGATCTTTTACATGTTCAATCAATGTTCTTGTTAAATTAATTGAGTCAAATTTAAGCCAAAGTTATTGAACAGAAATGTTCAACTCCTGATTTCTTATTCCATCCTAAACAAAGAAAAAACTAACAGACTTAATCTTCTTAATGAAGCAAAATGGAATTGATTGATTTCTCAAATCTTCTAAAAGGATTTTTTTTTTTTGGTTGAAGGAAAAAGTTGAAAAAAAGGATTTTTTTATTTTTAAAATTTAGATAATTGAACTAAAGAGAAAGGCTGGAAAAAAACAATATATCAAAAGGTAGTTGGGAGGTGACACAGCCCACAAGGAGCAAATGATTGACAAATGTCAAATTAATTCCTTCAAAATTTAATTACATAATTGACAACCTGGGCTAGTGGTCTCCTCAATCCCCTGCAACCCCCACTCATTTCTTCTTCTCTCCAAAAGAAACCCCCTTATCTCCCCCTCTTTCATTCTTGAAAAACACACACACACACACAGAGAAAAAAATCAACTTGATTTGGTTCATAGTCCCATAAAATGGCATTTGCAGGAACAACCCAGAAATGCATGGCTTGTGAAAAGACTGTTTATCTTGTGGACAAGTTGACTGCTGATAACAGAGTCTACCACAAGGCTTGTTTTAGATGCCACCATTGCAAGGGCACTCTCAAGGTTTTTTTTCACCTCTAATTTCTTCTTCTCCTTTATTTATCTGCCTTTTTTTCATTTTATTTTTTTTGGGTTCTGAATTAAATCTTCACAGATCTTGGAGTAGAGAGGTTTCAACTTCAATAGCTATGAAAATATGCAATTCTTGTAACTTTTTTTTGGCTTCACATGCCATTTTTGGATTTTTATTTTTGTGGGCTTGAGTTTCTGTTTCTTTTGCATTAATTTTTGTGGGAGTGTTCTATTTGTGGCTCTGGATTTGGATTTTCTGATCTAAGGGTATGTTTGTTTGGTGATGTATCGGGAAATGTGTGTATTAAAGGAAGGCATAATAAGAGTAGTTCAAATAGATCTGTACTCAATCAAGCCAATAGCAGAAAAAACTCTTTAAATAGTTAAGGGAAAACATTTTATAACTTCACTTTCTAATTAACATCCTTTTGTGGCTTAATTACAGCTGGCCAATTACAACTCTTTTGAGGGAGTTCTCTATTGCAGGCCACACTTTGATCAGCTCTTCAAAAGAACTGGAAGCTTGGACAAAAGCTTTGAAGGTAATTAAGGGACAACTAATACCTTAGGTAATAAATAGGGATAATTACAAAAAGAATCCCGAGGTTTGGGCTAATTACAAAAAAAAAAAAAAACACAGAGATGTTTCAAAATTATAAAAAGCCCATCAGATTTGATTATGTCTTAATTTTAAGGGGGTAACTGTAATATTTGTATAAAAATCAGGGGATATTTGGAATGTTTTTTTCCCTTGGAGAAAATGTAAGACGAAATCAAACTTCAAGGGATCTTTTGCAATTTTCAAAAACCTCCCGGTTTTTTAGTAATTAGACCGAACCTCGGTTTTTTTTTTGTAATTATCCCTGATAAATTTATAAGTTTAATTACAAAAACTAGCCCTGATGTTTAGCTTAATGACAAAAAAACCCAATTATTTTTTAAAATCACAAATACCCCAGACATTTGTTTTAAGTTTACAAATTTCACACTCAAGAGGCCTCAAGAGAGGGGGTATTTGTTAGGTAATTACAAACTCAAGGGCAGACTTGTAATTTTGAACGATAACTTGAGTTGTTTTTGTAATTAGACTAAACCACGGGCAGTTTTTGTAATTATCCCTAATATATATTGAATTTTTAGCCCAAATATTTAGATTGACTTGTTTAATTTTATCAGGAACACCCAAGATTGCAAAACCAGAGAAACCTGTTGATACTGAGGTAAGAATCCTCATCACCAGAGCTCGTCGGTAGTGGCAACATGAATTTTGCCCGAGTACATTGATAAGACAGTGATTTTACACTTAATACAGTTCACTCTACATTGATCTTGAATTTGTCTTTATATAAACATCATTAAAATCTTGCCTATTTTTGGTACATGGTTGTTTGGCAGTTAAAATTTTCTAACATGGATTTTTGATACAGAAACCACAAGCAAATAAAGTTTCAAGTATGTTTGCTGGAACAAGAGAAAAGTGTCTAGCATGTAAGAATACGGTCTACCCAACCGAAAAGGTATATCAGTTGTGCCATTTGATCCAGTTCTCTACATAAACAACACACTTCTATGACTGGATATTGTATTTGGTAATATGCTGCATGGGTTTATTACAAAAACACCCTCGAAGTTCAGTCTAGTTACAAAGAGAAGACCCAGCTATCTTTCAAAATTACAAAATGTCCCTTGATATTTGTTTCTATTTAACAAAGTACACAATCAAATGGATGTATTTGTTACGTAAATACAAGGGATAATTACAAATACACCCCTGAGGTTCGGGCTAATTACAATAAAACCCAGAGATTTTTGGAAATTATAAAAAAACCCTTTAGGTTTGATTTGTCTCACATTTTCCCCTTTCATATGCAAAAAAAACATATCACAAGCTCCCCTTACGTTTATCAAAATATTACATTTATCCCCTTAAATTTAAGACACAATCAAACCTCAAAGGGTTTTTTGTAATTTTCAGTACCTCTTGTTTTTTTTTTTTAATTAGCCCAAACCTTAGGGGGCCTTTTTGTAATTATCCCTAAATGCAAACCTGAACGGAGTGTTTGCCTAATTACAAAAATACCCAACTATCTTTCAAAATCACAAATACCATTATATTTGTTTCTATTTACAAATTATACCCTCAAGATGAGGTACTTGTTAAGTAAATACAAATGGTTGTTTGTAACTTTGTAACACTTAAGGGGGTCTCTGTAATTTTGAAATCTAACTTTTTTTTTTTTTTGGTAATGAGGCTAAACCTCAGGGGTACTTTTGTAATTTAATTTAACCCTATATTGCATACAAAACATGTGAAGGATGAAATCATACCTTGACGAGTACAACGTTTCAAACAAAGTAATTGAGAGTTACAGACACTCATAATCTCATGCAACATTGTTGACAGGTTTCTGTGAATGGAACGGCGTACCATAAGAGTTGCTTCAAATGCAGCCATGGAGGATGCGTCATTAGTCCATCAAACTACATTGCACACGAGGGCCGACTTTACTGCAAACACCACCATATTCAACTTATAAAGGAGAAAGGCAACTTAAGCCAGCTCGAGGGTGACCATGATAAGGATTCGGTTAGAACCAGTGCTGTGCCTGCAGAATCATAAAATCCTTTTAACTACACGATATTTTCTTGTTTGCTTTTCACCTCTTCGAGTGGATCCTTCTTCCCTGCAGTCAAGCATGAGTTTAAGCTTGAAAAACCGTTTGTATTTTCTATGTTTCAAAATATTTATGTGTGCGCGCCATCTTTCGATTGCTGATATTCTTTGGTCATGTTCTAACATTGTGGATTTCAAAATGAGATAAATGATGGATTGTATTTATGTTTGGAGGTAATTTTAATTTGCCCCCTAATTATGCGAGTTTTTTTAGTTTGCACACTTTGAGTTGTTCTCCCGTATTTTGCGAATTGTTGCACTTAACTTATAATTTTCAAATCCCTCTATGTATCATTATGGTTATATTTTGTTTTGTGATCCTAGAAAAAGACTTGTTGATTAAATTAATGAATTTAAAGGAATATTAAAATTTTGTACAGAAGTATGATGGATATGATATGATCGTAGTAATAAAAACAAAACGCTAGTGATAATAAAAACAAAACGATAGGGATAACACTGTTCATAGAGGGCAAAGTATAAATAGTTCCATCTTGTAACAAATAAAAGTTTTGTAGGTAAAGTAGAGAAACATGAAAAGTTTAGAGGGTTTATTGTAATTATCCCTTAAGTTTATGGGAGCCTGTTATTAGCTTCACTTGTGATTCTACGTTAGATATCTTGGCAAGTATGATATGTAAACAAGAGAGCAGAACATAAAATTATCAACAAATACTATTTTTGAGGTTTGGCCTAATTACAATATTCAAAACATCCAATTATTATCTTTTAAAACTACAAATACTCCATCAATACTTGTTTTTATTTTACAATTATACCCTATTGAGGGGGATAATTTGTAAACTTTATTACTTTACAAACCTCATAGTATTTATAGTTTTAAAAAGATAACTGAATTTTTTTTATAATTGTACTAAACCACGTGTAGTTTTTTTTTTAAATTAGCCCACTTTCCAAGGACAATCTTTTGTATTTACCCCAATTTCCTGTCCCTGAAGAAAATATTAGTGTATGTCATTCAGTCTCCTTGCAATTGAAAATCAACACTAAAAAAATATAAATGTTTTCAATAAATATGTCACATAGTACCAAAATGCAAAATCCACAATTAATTTTTTCCTGAATGTCTATGTACAACAATGGCAAATCCTAAGCAAGGAAATTCTCCTACATCTTTTTCTCTTTACCCTGGATTCCTGTAAGGAGATGTTATATGCAGGTAAAATCAACCATCACTTGGTCCTATTGTATCAAGAAGATGACCATTTCTGGCAATATGCTTCAGGTCAATAATAAAATTGTCTCGTAAAAACCCAAATCCAAAAGTCCCATTTCCATACTGCCAAATTCTTCCCTCAACCTGCCGAGGATTTACATTAGTTCCAGGAATAACCAAGTCGAAGCTCGAGTTGATGTAAAGCATGCGAGAGACATCTCCATCATCTAAAGACAACGGATAGTCGTGATTTTGATCTGCTTCTCCAATTGGTTTAAGATGCAAGCGACAATTGTATATGTAATCCTCTTCAGGAGAAAAGGGAGATTCGATAAATGTCAAATTTGAAGTCCAAAATATTGGGGCATGACAAGTGAGAGGTTTATTAGAATCCCCAACTTTTCGGCAAGCAATGCCCCCAACGTCATCATATGAAACTAGATAGAAATCCAAGCTCATGTCATCACATATGCCCTGCAACAAGAGTTGAAGATTAAAATATGTAGAACAAGACCGAAATGCAAGTAAGAGGGTGTTTGGTTGAGCTCATAAGCACTTTAAAACATCTTATAAGATGTTTGAGAGTTTATAAACCCTCTAAAAGTGTGTGTTAATTTTTTTTTTAAAAAAAACCTCCAAAATAAGATGGTAGGATTTAAGCAGAAGTTGTTTCCAAAATAAGATCATATCTTAACCTCTTTTGATTTTACCATTTTAACCACAAACCTGTCATTCCTAACATATTCTAAGCTCTACCATCTTATTTTATCCAAATAGTTCAACAACTTATTTTCAAAATAAAATCTAACATCCTATAAGCTCTTAAAACATCTTATAAGACGTTGGAGCTCATAAGATCTTTTAAATAAGTTTTAGACACACACCCTCTAAGTTCAAGTTCTTGTGTAGCTCCTAAGGATTAAATGCTTGTTAAAGTAGAAATAAGTGGATATGATTATACATGAGTCAATAATTTAGGCAGAATATGGTCAAATACAACAAACTCGAAAATACAATTCTTCAAATTGAGAGAAGCATGAAGATTTAATCTGAAACTTCATCTATTCGAGAGGAATCGTTGAGTCCGAATTTCCAGTAAAATCTAGCAGCAATCTATGGTCAGAATTAAAATGCAGCACCAAAATTCTAAGAGATCAAATCGAGCAGCAAAGATTTCTCTTGTGCTCAGCAAGCTGCGCTATCAATATTCTACTATCAACAAACTTTATTGCAATTTGATAGATACACAAGTGCACTGTACAAAGTTGATGTGATATAAGTTGCACATCATATAACAAAGAGTATGCATCTAAATCTTGAATATACTAATTTACACCTCTCACGATGCATGCATATCACACTAATTCAGTAAATGGATCATTTATAATTCCACATCTTTTGTTCAGCCCTTACTTCACATCAGATAAACTATAGCAAAGAGTGTGCACATTTACATTTGGAAAAAAACAAATTTTACATGAATTATGATACATATATATCACACCAATTGGCAGATGCAGCAAAAGGATTCCATATTTGAACAACTATGACTAAAACAGCAACTATCTCAGGCTACTTCAATCATGTGAGGATGATAATCTAACATATCACATAATGCCATTCCGCGATATAATGTAAAAGAACCAACGACACAGCTTAAGCAGCCTACTTCAATATCAAACCCAAAGCATCATCAAGATTGTCAGATTAATTAATCAAAATAAAATTGACTGCGAAAAATAAAATCCTGGTAAAATCTTAATACCTTCCAAAGGCCCTGCAATGGCCGGGCAGGTTTAGGCGAGCAATTTACAATTTTGACAAAATGCTCTGGATCCCATTTCCTCATTTTCCCCTGTTTCTCCTTCTCCCTCCTCCTTTGCCTCCTCGAAACCCCATTGCCAGAAGGACTAGTCCTATTTGCAAAGTGCTGATAAATCTCTGTCATCAATTTGTCTGGCGGAGACCCATATACATTCTCATACTCTTCACCTCTCAAATTTCCCGAGCTCGAACCCCTCCTAAAACCAGAAAACCCTAAATTTTCCTCCACCACCACATGGGATTCCCCTATGAAACCAACATTTACCTGAATCAATTCATTCTCCACAAATCCCGATTCCCCCAACAAATCCTCCTCCGTCAACGCAAATTTCCCATCCGGATCGAGATAGTTCACCGGCTCTCCTTTGGACGCAATGCTCATCCAGAGAAAGGGTTTTTTGATTACCTCGTAACCCCTATTTTTCGACGGCGAAACCCTCGAACCGGTGATGTAGAACGGGCCCCATTCGAAGAACACGAGCGGGGGCGACGATGCGGCGGCGGCGGTGTCACCGCAGCGGCGCCAGAATCCGATGAGATTTTCGTACTCCTCGAGGATGCCGTAGAGGCGTTTGTAGGATATTTTTCCATTTACCCATTTGTTGATTAGGGTTTTGGAACCCCATCGGCGGTGGCACATGGAGAACCAGAGGCGCTGGTCGTGGCGGTAGAGGGAAAAGAAACGCTTGCAGGTGCAGGAGAACGCCGCCAGGTCGGAGGGGCGGAGGAAGGACAGCACGCAGAGCTGCACGTCATCCGGGAAATCGCTGAACGATAATGGAATTACAGTTTCCATTTTCGCTACACTTCCTTCCAGAGTCGAACAATTCTTGGGTTTTTTCAGTAGAGATTGAATACTGAAGAGAGATGGCTGAGATATGAGGTTAAATTATAGCACTAAGCTGATTTTGATTGGGTGAAGAATGCGGAAGAAGAGAATTTAACAGAAAAATTTGGAGGTTTTTATGTCCAGAAATCTGGAAATGGATTTATGATGGAGGAGTCTTGAAAGGGTATACTCGGAATATTCTTTTTCTCCTACAAGACCGAATATTAGTATTGCACTCTTTATAGAGTGAGTCTATCGTGAGACTGTCTCACGGATCTATATTCGTGATATGGAGCCCTATAACTCGGATCCATCAACTCAGCATCCGGATCCTACCATTTAACAATTAAAAAAAAAGGAAAAAGGTTGAACATTCAGTGCTGAAGAAACAGAACGCAAATTCACAGAACACGCAGAATTGGAGGAAAAGTATCAACGTAAAAAGGGAACCTGAAATCTGCTATTCATAGGTACAAACATATATTAATTCAAAATTATCGATCTCTATCAGTGATTTTCTCCATTGATATACCTTGCAAATCAAATTTTCCATTGATATACCTTGCAAATTTTCTGTTACAATTATTAAAATTAGGCAAAAACTTACGTGAGACGGTCTCACAGATTTAGATCCGTGAGACGGTCTCACAGATTTAGATCCGTGAGACGGAGCCCTTACACAAAGTTTTAAAGATTTTTTTTTCAGATTTTATTTTTCTTAGGGTTTATTTTGTTTCTTGGGTTTATTTAATTGATTTGGGTTTTTATGATTTTTAGTTTTTTTAGGGTTTATTTTTTATTTTTTGGGTTTATTTTTATTTCTCGGGTTTATTCTTCATGGTTCATGTTTTTAGGGTTTATTTTTATTTCTTCATGGTTCATTATTATTTTTAAATTTATTTTCATGATTCATGTTCTCAAGACGGAGCCCTTAGGAGGTCCGTCTCATGGATTTAGATCCGTGAGACCGTCTCACAAGAGACTTGATCTTAAAATTATACCCACAATGTGTTTGATGAATTGACTATGTGAAGAAAGGAGTATAATAATTGTTGCAACTCCTATATTGATCGAATATTTGACAAATCATTACTTATAATCCACAGAATACTATTTCTCAATGTTCATATGCAATGAAGAATCAATATCAAAACAATGCACCAATGAAGGAATGTGAAAATTTGGATTCATTGGCTGTTCTTTCAAGTGATGAAAATGATATTGAAATCGTTGAAGGTAAATATACATAATTTATCTAAATAAAGTTACTACTTTATTACACTTTTATGATACTTATTAGTTTACCTGTACAACGAACTTGTGCTAGGTGAACAAGTCGATGCAACGTCCATTAGTGAATAACATACACTGGCAATGGATAAAAGTATTACATTTTGCTGCAAAAGTATTATGTTTTATCGTAAAAGTAATACATTTTATAATATGTCAATTTTCCTGGCTGAATCATTACAGAACAATGTGAAGGGAAATATAAATAACTTATATGAATAAAGTTACTACTTTATTATATTTTCATGACACTTAATGATTTACATGTAAAACAATGAACTTGTGCTAGGTGAACAAGTCGATGCAACGACCGTTTCTGAACAACATGCAGTGGCAACAGATGAATGTATTATATTTTACTGCAAAAGTATTATATTTCACAGGAAAAGTAATACATTTTATAATATGTCAATTTTTCTGGCTGAGTTATTGTAGAACAACGCGAAGGTAAATATAAATAACTTATATGAATAAAGTTACTACTTTATTACGTTTTTATGATACTTATTAGTTTATATGTACAACAATGAACTTGTGCTAGGTGAACAAGTCGATGCAACGGCCGTTACTGAACAACATCCACTGGCAACGTATGAAGGTATTACATTCTACTGCAAAAGTATTATATTTTACAGTAAAAGTAATACATGTTATAATGTGGCATTTTTCTGGCTGAATTATTGCAGATATAACTGGTTCTCTTATTGGTGTAAAAAAGTGAACAATTGAAGATATGTATAAGTTGTATCGTGACCATGGTCGTGCACTTAGATTTAGTGTAGGTAAATCGACTGCTAGATGTAGGGACAATGGAGTAGTGATAGAAAAGTACTTCGTATGCTCATGTGAATGAACAAAGAGGACAACAATGGGAAAAACGAAAAACTTTCCTCATACACGCACAGGGTGCAATGCTTCGTTAATAGTGAAATTAATTGATGATGATGTTTATGAAGTCATTAATCACGTTGAGGTACATAATCATTCATTCACGAAAACGAAGTGGAGCCACCTTCATCGTTCAGAAAGAAAGATTACAAATGAGAAGGGTAAAGCTATAAAAGATATGGTATCTTCCGGCATGAGACCAACTGACTCTTATTGATATATAGAACATGAAGCGGGCGGAGACCAAAGTGTTGGTCATACCATCAAAGACCATTTGAATTTTGTAAACCTCTTGAAATTGAAAGCAATAGAAGGTGGGGGTGCACAAACATTGGTAGAAATGTTGTACAAAGAACAAGGTGATGAAGATGACTTTTATTTTAGAGTCAAGTTGGATGATATGGCCAAATTGAGTAATGTATTCTGGAGAGATTCTATGATGAAGGAGGATTATCAACTATTTGGAGATGTTGTGATCTTTGATACAACATATCGAACAAATAGATATAACTTGATTTGTGCTCCAATAGTTGGCGTCAACCATCATTGGAAAAATATAATGTTCTGATGCGCATTCTTATCTAATGAGAAGACCGAGTCATTTGTGTGGCTTTTTGAAGTATTTAAGAAAGCAATGGGAGGCAAATGTCCAATCACATTATTTACCGGTCAGGATCAGGCGATTGCTAATGCGATAGAAAAGGTATACATTTTGAAAAATTGTCATATTCACTGGGTTATCTACTATGTTAAAATTAATAATACTTTATAAGTATAAAATGATACTTTTTGTACAAAATTTGATACTTTTTTGTTAGTTATCAGTACACTGAATTTCTTATTTTTCTTGTATTCAAATTAGTAATACTTTATCTGAGAAAAATGATACTTTTACTTATAATATTGATACATTTCCTGAAAATTTATGTAGGTTTTCCCTGGAACAAAGCATAGACTATGTCAATTGCATCTTTACCAAAATGCTTTGGGGAGATTTGGACAGTTGAAGAGCAACACTTCCTTTAAAGATACTTTTAGGAAATGCTTGTCAGGTTATGCAAATGAAAATGAGTTTGAAGACTGCTGGAGTACTATGATTTCTAAGTATGGTTTGGAAGATCAAACTTGGTTTCAACGTTTATATGATCTAAAAGACAAATGGTGCACAACCCTGAGCAAGAACTTCTTTTCAGCTGGAATATTGTCTTCACAACGAAGTGAAAGTACTAACAATGCAATGGGATTCAATGCCAAAAAAACAACAAGCTTGACTGAAATTTATGGGATTTTCAAGGAGCTAGTGAAGAATTGGAGAATGGAAGAAGAATATGATGAATTCCAATCCTCAAGATCAATTCCAGCGATTACATTACAATTAACTGGAATGTTAAAGCACACATCTGAGGTATATACATTGACGTTTTTCAAAGACTATGAGACTAAATTTATTGCATCGATTTCTACTACTTGTAGTCTAGTTCATCAAGACGAGATACTGAGTGTTTATGACATTTCTACTCATATTGGGGATGGAGACATAAACCGTGTGATGTATGATCCTTTTAAGAAAAATGATCACCTGCTCTTGCAAAAAATTTGAAGAATGTGGTATTTTGTGCTGCCATTCCTTAAGGGTACTTCATCTTCATTCTCAAGTCAAGATACCAGAAATGTGTATCATAAAAAGATGGACAAGAATTGCAAAATCTAAAGTATGAGTCAAGTTAACTAATAGAAATAGAATTGAAAAGCCGGACAAACCTAATGATTGTATTCCGTGGCGAAAATATTATGATCTTGTGTTGAAATGTCAAGGGAATGAAGAAGCAAGGAGAATCATTGAGGAAGGATATAACAGGGATTATTTTGCTATTACCGAATTGAATAATTCACTGGATTTCATTGAGCAATATGAATCATCTGTTGTTTCAAGTTTGTCTACATTACAGGATCCTACTCGTTCTATTAAGAAGGGAAGAAGAAAAAAGGATAAATGGTAGTTTCGAAAAGGGAAAGAAGAAAACTACTGATTGTCTAATTCTATTCAAGCCAATGAGTTTGGTTTCAAGACTCCAAATGCTCAATTATTTTAGTGGAAAATACACTATTCTGTCCTAGACTTTACATTCATTTTAAGTAATACTTTATAGTTCAAACAGTAATACTTTTGCAATTATTTATAATACTTTTACACTCTTAACTTGTCTTGATGCAATTTATTGTGTGTGCCAATCACATTTCATATTACCTATGTCGATAAACGATGCCTACCAAAATCGAGGGGAAAACAACAGAAAAATGTTACTGAATAAGTATTATGTGTATTTTAAACAAATTTACTCTGGGTAAATTGCAAAATTGGTCCTGTAACTATAAGCGGTTTGCAGTTTCGTCCTCTAAGTATTAAGTTTGCAAAATTAGTCCTGTAAGTTTAAAAGATTTTGCAAAATTGGTCCTATAAGTTTTCCAATTGAGCAATTTTAGTACAGTAAGTTTCAAGTTTTGGCAAAATTGGTCCACCGGGTTTATTTCATATTTTCATAATACCCATTATACCCCTTTCCATACTATTGGCTGATTTGACTAAGAAGTGTGTTCAAAATGATATCAGAGCCAAGGTTTATTAAAAACTTTTAGTTAAATTTATTATATTTATGTAATTAACAATTGGTGAGGAGAATTTACTCCGAGATTATGGATCCGGACCGATGTCCGAGATGTACCCCTTACAGGACATATCGTCAAATATTGACGATGTATGCACAAGAGCACCTTGACCAGGTTTCATATTGGGAATACCAACATGAAGAAAAGGAGCAGGCGAGCCGATGGGGAAACCTTAAGGCAATGCAAAATGCGAGCGAGAATATTATAAGCGATTCTCGGATGCTTAACCGGACTCTATATGTTCACTTGATGAACCTTCAAGAAACGGTTCATGAAAATTCTCATCGAACAATGATTCGATGGAGTACCCGAGTGGAACGAGATACTTCCAGACAAATCTAAGATCTCCGAAGATCTTAGAGAAATCGTAAGACGGTGCGTAATTATGGCAACCGCCATATTCATCTACCAAGACAAGTTCATCGATCGAACCAGGATGGAGACGATGGTAAAATATCGAAGGAAACTCTTGAACTCCTTCATGATATTGAAACGAGTCAAGAACCACGGAGGACAGGCCAAGTTCATCCGGAGGAAGGAAACATATAGATTTTGGGACGGTACCACTATATACACCAAAAGGGGAAACCAACCAAGTCATACGAAAAATGACGGATGAGGAAAAGCTCATTGCTCTAATCAAAGGAAAATCCATCAAAAATTAAAAAGATGGATACGAAAAGATGAATCTTAAAGATCTACATGACTGGCGGCGAATCCTTCGAGGATTAGGTATTGTAGATTTAAAGATGAACGCAGTGAGAATCGCTTTGGTTACCTATGACCCACAAGGTAGACCAATTCCTCCACCACCGCCACCGATTAATCCTAACGTCGAAGAAAGACGGGTTCACATCATGGAACTCGGGACGAGAGGATGCCACATGCCGGGATTTCACAACCGGGAGTGATCCACTTTCGGGGGACAGGAGGTCGAAACCTCTTGCGGGAACGGACAACCTACCGGAAGGCCGAATGTTTATCAAACGCCTTATGGAAGATCGCACCTCGACCCAATACATCCGTATGGGTTGATGTTAAATCTGGACATCCGATTTTAAAAGCAGGTTCTCATTGATGAATGGGCTTGACTATGAGAATTTCAAAGCAGAACCCTCGATCTTACAAAGGATTCATTCATTTTACTCCTTGAAATGAGTCTTGAAGGATCGGTGAAGATTATGCAGGATATGACCGATCTTAGTACGAAAAGTTCGGTCACATCGGGGGAATCACTTAAAGGAATTGTCGATGGTATGGCGAAACTATTCAAAATCCAATTCATCGGCACGGGTTATTTCGAGGGATTAGAGGATGAAAAAGAAAGAAATATAAACAAGCCCTCTATAGCTTGAATTCTTTGGATATTTGTCATATTGACGAATATATCAAGTTGTTCACCGAATATAGGTGGAAATCCAAGATTGAGGAAAAAGAAGCTGCACAACTATTCTTTGCCAAGATCCCGAGTCCCTGGAGAGAAATGCTTATCAGGGAATACAAGGGTGGAGTCAAGAGAAAGCGTGGCGGAAAAATGTCTTTCCTAAAAGGCAAGTTATACGAATGGTGCTATCAAGCGGCTGCCACGCACAGAATTACAAGAGATTAAGAGGAATTAACAAAGCAGTTCCTCTATGTTGCGTGGATAATGATATCCCAACAGTGGTGGGAGGTCAACCAAGGCGGCACAAAAGGAAGAATGAGCGAAGCCATCCATACCGCCGAGGAAGCAGCAGCAAAAGAAACAGGTCTTCATGGAGACCTAGAAGGTTTTGGTCAAAACAAAAAGCCCGAAGTTATAAATCGGGCAAAGACCGACAAGCGTAAGTAGAACCTCATCATCAGGTTCTAATCAAGCCAGTACCAGCAGAACCCCGGGGAGAAGAACTTTCAGACGAGCTCATACCCGAGCTAATGAAAGTTTTAGAGATTGTAATTGTTGGACCTGCGGAGCAAGAGGACATATCTCAACGGATTGTCCAGATAACCAGAAACGAGGAATCAGACAGTTCGAGGCTACACCAGAAATCGAAGAAGGCATGTGCCTATTATCGGGATTTAATACGGTGTATCAATTCGAGGATATTCCCTCGGATGAAAGCATCTATGAAGAAGAGATCTATTCGATGATGGAAGTGACTCACTTTAATCGAGTGAAGAAGAAATTCTTGAGACGATCGGGGAGGATATGTCAGGATTCTTCTCTCACACGACGGTGTCTCATAAAACTCTCATGAGAATTATGAAGGAAGATCCAAAGCTTCAAGTCTATGATGGCTTTACAATTGGAGCTATGGAAAAAGCATTGGATAAAATTGGGTTTGAATGTGAGAAAACACCAAATTATCCACGGGGTAACAATCGGAGAATTTGCTATTCCGATGGAGTTTACCAAGAACTTTGATCGAGATGCAGTTGGTCCCTATTAGAGAAATACAAGAGATCAAAAGCAAAGTTAAAAGAGAAGTTGCAAATACACTCTCATGGATTCATATCGGAGCCATAAGAGTAATTATTAAAGCAACATTCAAAGAAGGAATAGATTCGCCTCTCAATCTTGCTATCTTTGACAAGCGAATCTCGCATCTCAAGGATTCATGCCTTGGAGCGATTCTGAAATTTGTATGCAGGTAAATTGGCATTTAATGTCTATCCTAGAATTGCATACAATTTGGGAGATCGAGACTTGATGAGAGTCTAACCCTTCATCAAGATTTCAAAAGAGTCGATTTGATGAAAGAAGGTAATGAGCCTTACTCGATCACATACAAGATTTCTATGCTCTCTCGAATACCCATCATTCAAGTATTCTTGAGAAAGGAATTTATTGAAGTCCCAAGAATCTTTGAGGACTTTGCCAGGGTGGTGTTACTGAAATCATTGAATCTCCAACTATTAAGGAGATTGATATGATAATTCAAGATCAACCGATCTTCAACAAAAGTCGGAGTCTCGAGTTGAGCACAGAAGGATGTCTTTCGGCAAAGCAGAGAATGGTGAGTAGCGGCCGTTGGGAAGAAAGGAGACCAAGAAATCTGATTCAGCGCATCCCCGATGTGTTTAAAACAGCAGAGAGAGCGAAATGTCGAAAAAGGATGGCGAGAGGTTGAAATAATATTCGACATCACTCAAAAGGATAACATTTTTCCTTGTGATGTTCTATATTATCTCCAACAACCAATCGTTGGAAGGTATCAAGGAAGCTTTGAAGATAGGAGAAATTGAGCTTACTATCACAGGAGTTGCGGGAAAGGTCCGAACAATTAATACCGGGAATTGAATTTCTTGAGGAACATAAACCTTGGGAAAGATTACAAGATGGAATGGAATTCACGGTGGCTAATAAAAGATACGAGAATCGAGATGACCACTAGTCCATTCTCCATATACATTTCTATCGGAATGTTATATGTCAATACAAGGTAAGTATTTCGCGCCTATATTGATTCAGTCTTTGGAATATGTCGCAAAGCCGGATGTTTTTCCTAAAGAAATTGGAGAAGATTTACCGGCCATTGCGGGGAAAAGATTTCTCTAAAAGGATTCTTATTCTTAATGAGAGGGATTAAACAAGCGAGAAATAATGATCGGAGGAGCGGGCGTACCCGTGGTACAAAGTAAAAACGCCACCAATCTATTTCCATGATATCTTTTAGTGCGAGATATATTTTGCGGGAAACAATTTCCTACAAACATTCAAGCGGTTCACACAAGAGAACGAGACGAGAAGACTTATTTTCACAACCTTATGTGATCATAAAATTATTGTCCAATGATCATGGAAGCATTTTACCGAAAAATGCCCATTAATTTTCGCGAAAGCGTGGTGATGAAGCCAAACTACGCAATCCAAAAATGGCGGATCGAAGGAAATTTGGTGAAGCTTTACTATCCTATAGACAATTTGGTTCCATCCGAAAGATCGAGAAGATATGGGATAATAACTTGTATTCATTGTACAGAGTACAAGGAGAAGAACGAGTCACCCGGAAGCCGTTGCGAATTATGGATGAGTCTAATGGAGAATACACAGAGTGATGTAACCATAGAGGAACAAATATCACTCGAGGATATCAGAGAAGAAGATCCAAAGGAATTACAATGAAGATCCTTTGGCTTGGTGGGATAAGAACGAGCTTAAAGCTTCCTTAAAGGTTAAACCTGGAAAGAGTACGAGTTCGTAAGATTCAAACCAATCCTTATGAATCGGGAAGATCGTGAGGATATGCGAGAAGATACTTAAGGAACATCTTGACCTTAAGTTAATTTCACCAGGAGTTTCTCCATACAATGATCCAGGGTTCTTAGTCGAAACCATGGAGAAATCAAAAGAGAAAGCAAGACTTGTTATTAATTACAAGGAATTAATAACATTTTGGAGTTCGACGGATACTATATCCCAAGCGAGAGAACATCCGGTTAATTGTATCAAAGGTGCCAAGATATTCTCAAAGTTCGATTGCAAGTCCGGATTCTACCAGATTAAGATGGAGGAAGAAAGTAAGAAGTTCTGACTTTCTCTACACCACGGGGACACTATATTTGGAATGTGATGCCTATGGGATTGGCTAACGCACCCCGGATATATCAAAGAAAGATGGATAATCTTTTCAAAGATTATTTCGATTTCATGTTTGTGTATATCGACGACATTCTAATCGCATCAAAGAACATGAAGGAGCATCTCAAACATTTGGAAATATTTTGGATGTTTGTCACAAAAAGAAGGATTAGTGCTTTCGGAAAAGAAGGCGTGTAATCGCGAACAAGGCAGATTGAATTCCTCGGAATTGAGATCGATGAATACGGAATTATTCTAGAATCATATTGTGGAAAAGATACTGGGATTTCAGATACACTAAAAGACAAGAAGCAGCGGTGCAGAGTTTTCTTGGAGTTGTTAATTTTTCTTTGGAATGTTTATTAACAATCTAGCATACTACGGAAGGTGTTTAGCCCATTACTTAAAAAGATGCGAGTATTCAAATGGGAAGATGAACATCAAGAAGGAATTAAGCAACTTAAAGAAGTTTGTAAAAAGCTTCCAAAACTTGCGATTCCCAAGACGAGGATGAACTCGGTTCTTTATACGGATGCGGTGATGATTGGTGGCGTGATTCTTACTAAGGTCACACCAAATGAAGAAGTGCCATGCGAGATATTGCGGCCGGTTTATTCACCCTAGTGAAGCAACTCGGTGGCATATTAACGAGAAAGAATTCTTTCGATCAAGAAAGGCTTTTAAAAAATGGCCTCTATTTTTCTTGGCTAAAAGTTTACTTTAAAAATTGATAATTCAAGTGTCAAGGCTTTTCGAAAAACAAAATTGAATCAAAACCGAGAAAAAGGCTCGATTACTTAGATGGCAAGCTGAATGTCAATATTATGATTATGATATTGTCATTATAAAATCTCATGAAAATATTCTTGCGATTTCTTGACACGAGATGGAAGGACGCGTTTGACGAGGTCCTTAAACGAGTAAGACATCTCGTGGAAAACCTGGAGAGTCTAGAACGAGATTTTGGGGCGTTATGTCTCAATGCGAGGAGATTCTTCAACACTTCACGGTGACCAATCCGTTTCTAGTTAAATACGAGCATGCCGGTTCGCTCAAGGACAATTGTTCTTAAGATCGCAAAGGGCCTCTCTTCCAGGCCGCATCTCCTACGGTGCAAAAAGGGGCCGAGAGTACGAGGCTCTAACCCGGAGGTTATGGATTCAAGTACCATAATCACAAGTGTTGCAGGGTGATGCATCCCCCGAGGTGTACAAAGCGTAAGCGAATGTTGAAGCTCCGGTGTCACAACCCGAGTCTTCAAGTCAACCGGCAAAGACCTCAGGGTAAAAGAGGGAGAGTTGAATCTTAGGCCACGAGAGAGGCAAATCTAAGGTTCAAAGCGACGAGAATAAGATTTCTCCTATGCGGGTATATCGGCAATGGGAGAAACTAGTTACAAGACAAGGTATTAACCAGGAGAAAACAATGGTTGATATCTCGGGAAAGTATCCTAGAGTTTGGATGAAACCCGGAAGTCATCCAAATGAAGTACGAGAATGGTATACTTTTGGAGCTCTAGCTTCAATCTATACCGTGTCACCAGGATTTCAGAAATTTCCAAATTACCGAAATGGATTGGAGAAGCGATTTACGAGACTGGGCCAATAATCCACACTTGGCGGATGAGATATTTTGGAATTGTATTTTATCGGTCACGGCTCTGAACCAGCGAAGAAAGGCTTTAATGAAGCTTTTCATTTCATCAAGCTAAGAAGACCAGGATGGAAATGCTTTAAAATATATTAAGCGGCTTCAGGAAGAAGGACCATGTTAGTAGGAGTATTTTTCAAGACGAAGCTTCTACCAGCATTTGAGCATGGGGTCTTTGGGTTTGTCTAATGAAATGGACAAAGTCAAATATCCATTTAAGTTCTTCCGAGAATTCGGCAAATGGATCTTTCCTTTTGAATACGATGTTGGATCAACCACGAGATTTGCGGAGGAACTCTTCGAGACCAAAAGGAGAAATTCAGGAAAACAAGATTCCGTGAGCAAAGAAACTTACAGGAAGTCTCAGTAACATGGCGCATGTTGGCGTTGGATCGGACCGGATCATCAACAAGCATGCCCGAGCAGAAGGAACCCGAGTTTGGGAAAGGTTTCCGACCCAAACCCGACCGACAGGACCATACAAATTTGGAAAGGACAAGGGCCCGGCTCACAAGACGCGTTTTCCTCGGGGACCACGGACCAACTTTTTAGAAGATTCCCCGACAACCATCACATGGGTTTGAGTCACGCGAAAAAGAGAAGAAAGACAGCTGGCGAGCAATAATTCGGAGAGTATGATGTAAGCGGACGCGTCTTACATCTCAACAAGATTTGAAGTCCGAATTTCAAGTCCGGACTTACCTCTATAAATTGCAGGATTTGAAGGAAGGCGAGGACATCGAACATTTTTCTTAGTTTTCTTACAATAAAATCTGAGTGAAAAATTTGTAATAGTTTGAGTGTTTTAGTTTTAAGTTTTATGTGTTTACGAGTGTACGCCTCATCTATGAGAGGCTAAACCGTATTCTCCTCCCAAAGGAGATTACTAATGTAATAAATATTTCTTTAAGTTTTTAATAAAAAGGGGCTTTTTCTTCAACATGTCTTCATAATGTTCCATTAATTCATCCCGTTTAAGAATTACTTATACATCTGGGTAGGAAACGAACCAAGGTTGTCTTTGAGCGATTCTTGAAGGAGTCGATAACTTGCGAGATCATCTTCCCTGAAGGTGAGGTTGAGCAGGTGAGGAGCCGTTTGTCAAAAGATCTGGGGGGCGATAATCTTACATTTGGTGGTGTTGCGAACCATTTCACCCCGGTCTTTGTTTCGGTCAAAAGGTATGAATTTTAAAGGGATTTATTAATTTTACGGAAGCATGTTGGGCCGATATGGTCGTGATGGACTATATCCGTTTTAACCAAAATCTTAGTCCGAAATTTGACTATGGTATGAAAGGATTGATATTGTTAATTTCGAAAGTTATAGGACTATTATTGCTATCTTAGAAAGATAAAGGACAAAAATGCTATTCTCGCCATAAGGGCAAAATTGTCCAGGACCAAAAGCGCAACTCTAAATAGTTAAAGGACTAAAAATGCCAATGGACCAAAGATACAGGATTAAAAATGCAATTTAGCCAATTTACTCTTGATTAAAGTGAAAACAGAAAAATCCTAATACTTTCAGCATAAAACTATTACTTTTACAATAAAAGTAATACTTTTCTGATAACAAGTAATATTTTTCTAAAACAAGGTAATACTCTAAAATTAATACTTTTACCATACAAAGTAATACTTTTACAATGAAAAGTAATACTTTTTCCTATATAGATTAACTAAAATAGTTCCTCGCTTCGTATTCCACACGGCGGCAGTCTCCACGCTCCGGCAGCTTTTTCTCACTCTCTACCAGAGCACAGGTTTTCTTTCAAAACACTTGGAGATGTCAATTACTTTCTTGGATCGGAGTCTATGCCATAACATCATCTAACTATTTCAAGATCTAGAAGGTAATACTTTTTCTAAGAAAAGTAATACTTTTTGAATAAGTCTAATGTGTATTTTAAAAAAGTATTTTTGCACTTTTTTTGTGAAGTGTCCCTTAACTAGAGATGAAGTGAGCGTAATACTTTAAGTAGACATTTTGTATATTATGAACTTAAAATTATATCTTGTCATATATAATAGAGAACTTAAATGTCTTTGAATCTTTCAGCTACCATGCGGTCGAGGAACACCATTCTGTTAAAAATAACTTACACGCTAAACTTTATTATACGCTAGAAAAAAGAGAAGCAAAAGACGAAAAACAGCAGGCATGATAAATTCTTTATCCAACAATGGCTAATTTAATTAGCGATCGACATCAACAATAAGTTTTCGCAAGAAAAATGTAAATGCAGCGAATTATATCTCTTCAATTAAAAAAGGTCATATGGAAATATTTAATAAGGTATAGTGATTGCAACCAACTACTAAAATGTACCAAAAGATGAATTCTTTCATTGTGAACATGGAAACTCAGGAGAAGGGTGCATATCAATCCCTGGTCCTCAAAATTGTTTACCAACAAGTTCACACACAACATTTTTGAGCAGACTATTCCCTCCAATTACCATACATTGAACAACGCCCCACCATGTTTACAAAATTTCCCATAAAAACCAATCCTAATACTTTTAGCATAAAAATTAATACTTCTTGCCCATACACAAATACTCAAAAATCCATAAGTAAAAAAAGACCCATATCCCGTTCTTGCATTTCAAAAAAATTCATTATAACACTTTCTAATTCTTGGATTTCTTCTTCTTCTTCTTCTTTAAATCGACTCCCTTTCTCTTCAAGTACGCATCAATCCTTTTCTTCTCCTCAATCTTTTGCTTCAATCAGATTTCTTCAGACAAAAATCCACTATTTTCTTCAGCATTTCCAATCTCACACCATTGAAAACACTCAAAAAAATTCTTAAACAAATTTGTGCTCTCAATACTCGTCGTACCAAAGCTTACAAAAATAACATAAAATATATTATACGATAAATTGACTGTCAACTAAACAAAAGAACATAAAACATATTATACTATAAATAATACCTTTGACAAATCATCGGGGTAAGTGTAAATTTTCCCTTTAAAGTACTCCATATGGTGCATCAAGAAAACACCACAGTCATTCGCTTCATCCTCTGACTGCCAAGGGAAATTAACATAAATAACCGAATATTGAGCAACAACCCGAGCTTTTGGGTGATTTTTTTCTTCAAGGAAGATAGCCATCTTGTAAGTCCAAGCGGCTACGATAATCTAGAGGGGGGGTGAATAGATTATCTCCATCTTTTCGATTTCGCCCTCTTTTTTTCTAACCAAAAGCTCAAACACAATAATAAAGGAGCGGAATGTAAACAACACGCGTCGATTTATAGAGGTTCAACCCACCTAGGGCCTAATCCTCTACCACCCCAGTATATCCGGGATGGATTTCAAAAAGAAAAAAGATTTTATTAATTTACCACAAATTAATACAACACCAACTTACAACAACACCTTGAAGAGCACCACACTCTTCTTCAACAACACCTTTGGAGATTACCACAATCTCCTTTGAAGATCACCACAATCTTCCTTCAACGGCACCTTGTGAAGATTACCACAATCTTCAACCTTGAAGAATGCCAAGTTCTTCAACACCACAATAAAAAGATCACCACAATCTTCTTGCACCTATCACCTAGATCATCCAAGTGTGTTCTTACCACAAGAACACTCACAAGGATATCTTGAGTTGAATGATGACCAAAAATCAAGATTACAACTCAATAATGAATAATACAATTTGAGTGCAAAGTGTAATCAAGAATAGCCTAGACCTCAAGGATGTGAAAGTGATAAGCTAGGCAAATTTACAACAAGAATAATAACAATGAAAGACCAAGTATTTGCTTGAAGTGTATCTTGTTGTGTTGTATCTTAATTATTATTTAGGTTGCTCCAAAACTTCCTCTATTTATAGGAGATGATTGATCAAGCATAGGCTCTCTTGGGGATTGAAAATCTCTGAGAAAAATACAATTAAGATCAAGAATATAGTGTTAGAAATCAATCCCACAATTTAAGGAAAAGTGTCTGCTTTGTCAAACGGTCGAAATTTCTTTGTCAAAAGATAAGGCGGCCGTCACGAGAAATAGACGTTAGAAGAATACAAACAAAAAAATAACACGCAGGCGGCCGACGTATACCTCGGCCAGTCGACCATCACCCCAACCGGTCCCCCTCATGGATTTTGCAAAGATCAAGTGTTGCATTTGAAACACACTTGCAGGCACGGTCGCGCACTCGGGCGACGGTCGTCTCGACGGTCGACGCCAGGGCGGCGGTCGACCTGCCCTTTTACACTCCAGGCTCAACTTTTGGGTTCAACGTACTTTCAGCACGGGTTGCCCAATAGGGCGACCGGTTGGCCTCAAAACCAAAGTGTTGTCCAATATTTAATCGAAGATAAACAACAAGAAATACTCGAAAAATAGTAAAAACATTTTAGACCGATCGGGAGTATTAAGACAACATTTAGAAACATCGTTTGAGAGTAAAAACCCAATAACGTAAAATCATTAAAAGCGTTGTCCAATTTAGACGAAAATAAACTTGAAGAAATACTCAGGAAAATATTAAAACCATTTTAAATCATTTAGGAGTATTTGGACAACAATAAAAAACATTGTTTTGGTGCAAAACAAAATCATCAAAATTAAGATAAAAACATGTATCAAACAATCTCCCCTTTTTGATGATTACAAACCAAAACAATTTTAACACAAACTAAAGAGAGCAATGATTTTAGGAAAAAAACATTTGACCGTTTGGAAGCAACCAAAATTTCCAAAAATATTAAAGCAACCAAGTAGGGAGTAGATATTTTCAATAATAAGCACAAGCTCCCCCTATCAACAAGCATATCAAGAATAATGTAAAAGCAATTTTCCATAAGCTAAAAGCTTTTAGCTTTTACAATTTGTTCAAGAGCTTATAAGCTCCCCCTGTCACAAAACATCATTATATAAGTCCATCAAGCAACAATTGAACTAAAAATAAATCACAACTTATGGCTTTTATGAGCCATAGCTTATAGCTTTTATTTGAGCTTTTTATTAGCTTCTTTGAGCTAACGAGCCATTTTCTGTTTCTCCCCTTTGGAATCATCAAAAAGAATGTTAGGATGATAAAAACATCATACAAGTATATCAAAGTGCGCCAAAGAGACAATTTATCAACCATTCGAGGAGATAAGCTTATAATCCGAAAAAATGGGAGAAATGTATCATTTGATATCCATAAGCTCGTTTAAGTGTCAAGACATGATCTCAATGAGTATATAAGACATATGAAAGCATAAGAGTAAAAGTCGAACAATTCATTGCGACAATTCATCGAACACCTTAAGTGCATAAAAAATAAAAGAGGTTGTATATAGTCCTTGTAAAAGGTTCAAGCCAAAAATTATCATATCAACAATCAACCTCATTCCAAAGCTCAATAAGATCATATGCAACATACGCAACATTTGTTCATCAAATAAGAAGCTCAAAGTAGATTCTCAAGGGTTCAACCCAATTGAAATAAGCTAAGAAGGATCAAGGCATTACAAATGCCAAAAATTAGAGCAACCATCAAGTAATATAAGTCATGCCTTAAACAATACATGTATGATATATCAAATGTCCCAATGCATATGCAACTAAGCATAATGATCAAAGCATTTAAAAGAAGCACTTTTACCATCAAGTACTTCATACCAATTATCAAACAATGCTTAAATTAGAGTATTTTTACCATCAAATACTCTATCAATATTATGAACACCCACAAGTCATTATCAACTTGCAATATTAACCCTTTTAAGAAAAACAAGCAAATATCATTAGTACAAATGAGTTTTACAAAAGTTCATAAAAGTACAAAGCAACTTAAATGAAAATGCTAGAAAGTAAAGGGGTGGGGTAACATCATTCCTCATCCAGGAGAAGCAAGATCCGGGAATTAAGTCCTTGATGAATTTCTTTAACTTGCCGATAGACTTTTGCATTTTGGAGGTCTTTTGCTCCAAAGCCTCATACCTCGTCTCATGAAAAGCCCTCATCTCATCAAATTCGGCTTGAGTATACCTCCTAGGTGGTTGAGCACCGGTATTACCCTCCGGATTGCTCGGTTCGCCCTCTTCCGCCAATCTTGCGGCCTCGATGTCATCAAAGAAGTCATTAGGATCGGGAGACTCTTGACCTCTTCCTCTCGCCATTTTGGTTGGTCGGATTTCCATGTTCTTGCAAGATAGTGACCATTTGGGCGATGTTATCAATGTCAAAGTCGTTTTGAAATACCTCCGAGTTACACTCCGACGAAGGTAGTCCCGATTGAATAAGAAGTTTACAAATCCAATTTCCCATAACCAACTTCTTATTACCTTGAGTAATGGACTCGATTAGACATTGAATAAGTATGGCACCAAAGTTAAGTGGTTCCTCCTAGCAATCTTATAAGTCAAAAATAATCCATATTGCTAGGCATCTTTCCCGACTTACCACAAATGCAATATGCGACAATGACCGATAAAATACGATGCTCAAGTGTCATTGCCAACAAAGAATACTTTGGCCATACTCCCAAATACGTCTTAACTTCTTTCATCGACACCCCAACATTTCATCATTCCAAGTCCCACAAGAGAAATAATCCCAACCACCTTCTCTAACATGTAAAAGCGGCAAATATCATTGGGAGTCCATCTAAAATGACGACCCTTTATAAGCGTAATTAACGGCAATTGGCTTTCTTTCATTATCATATTCGACCCACATATTGGCATAAAAGAGTTGGATAATATCATCATCATACAACACATAAGCATGCTCCCATAAATACATCCAACCTTGCTCCTCAAAAATCCTCTTATAGTAGGATACTCATTTGTAAATGAACTAAAACGACACATTTTAGTCCGAGCAATAGATTTACCTCCCATCCCGAATCCTCATAGTACCATTCCGCATACTTATTGATGAAATTAATAGCATTGCGGGAATTAGAGCTTGAGTAACAAAAGATTTTTACCTTTCGCCCAACGGCAATTTTCGAGCGAAATTGTTCCGGAGCTCGGAGATTTGGGCCCGAGAGAGAATGGGATTTTGAACATCATCACCTTCTTGAGCCACGTTTCTTTGAGCGGCTCGAATATCCCTTTGTTCGGCCGTCTCGCCGATTTCTCAAGTACCCTCTCCACCCTTTCTTCTCTTAGAAGTGGGATTTTGATCGGTGGAATTTCTAGGAGGAGCCATATATGTAAGATTCTAGTGAAAATAAGAAGATTAGCAACAAGAATCGTGAAAAATGATGAAGAATAGAAGATTATAAAGAAAAGGGGTGAAATACGCTGAACAAGGGTTTGGAGAAATGTTTGTTCTGTTTCTGAAAGTGGAGCACCACACTCTTCTTCAACAACACCTTTGGAGATTACCACAATCTTCCTTCAACGGCACCTTGTGAAGATTACCACAATCTTCAACCTTGAAGAATGCCAAGTTCTTCAACACCACAATAAAAAGATCACCACAATCTTCTTGCACCTATCACCTAGATCATCCAAGTGTGTTCTTACCACAAGAACACTCACAAGGATATCTTGTGTTGAATGATGACCAAAAATCAAGATTACAACTCAATAATGAATAATACAATTTGAGTGCAAAGTGTAATCAAGAATAGCCTAGACCTCAAGGATGTGAAAGTGATAAGCTAGGCAAATTTACAACAAGAATAATAACAATGAAAGACCAAGTATTTGCTTGAAGTGTATCTTGTTGTGTTGTATCTTAATTATTATTTAGGTTGCTCCAAAACTTCCTCTATTTATAGGAGATGATTGATCAAGCATAGGCTCCTCTTGGGGATTGAAAATCTGAGAAAAATACAATTAAGATCAAGAATATAGCTGTTAGAAATCAATCCCACAATTTAAGGAAAAGTGTCTGCTGTCAAACGGTCAGAAATTTGCTGTCAAAAGATAGGGCGACCGGTCGCACAGAAATAGACGTTAGAAGAATACACAGCAAAATAACACAGGGCGACCGGTCGACGTATACCTCGACCGGTCGACCATCACCCCAACCGGTCCCCCTCATGGATTTTGCAAAGATCAAGTGTTCTATTTCAGAAACACACTTGCAGGCACCGGTCGCACCCTGGGCGACCGGTCGTCCTGACCGGTCGACGCCCAGGGCGACCGGTCGACCTGCCCTTTTACACTCCAGGCTCAACTTTTGGGTTCAACGTACTCTTCAGGTACGGGTTGCCCAATAGGGCGACCGGTTGGCCTCAAAACCAAAGTGTTGTCCAATATTTAATCGAAGATAAACAACAAGAAATACTCCGAAAAATAGTAAAAACATTTTAGACCGATCGGGAGTATTAAGACAACATTTAGAAACATCGTTTGAGAGTAAAAACCCAATAACGTAAAATCATTAAAAGCGTTGTCCAATTTAGACGAAAATAAACTTGAAGAAATACTCCGGAAAATATTAAAACCATTTTAAATCATTTAGGAGTATTTGGACAACAATAAAAAACATTGTTTTGGTGCAAAACAAAATCATCAAAATTAAGATAAAAACATGTATCAAACACATCTGATATTTCTATAAAACATATATACATATAAAACCAAAATGTCAAAAATATTGTACAAAAGGTAAGAATAAACTAAACAAGTATAAAATAAAAGGATTATACCACGAGTTGGACAACTCCAATATAATAACTTGGATCACCATACTTCATATTATCCAGGAATTGCATATTCTCATCGCTAAAGTTTACGACAACACATAAGAAATGACTCTCAAAGTGGATTGGAATCTGCAAAATTAAAATAATATCACAAATAAACAAAGTAATACTTAGTACTGAAAGTAATACCTTTTTTAAAAAAAAATAATACTTTTACGATAAAAAGTAATACTTTTACGATAACAAGGTAATACTCTAATAGTAATACTTTTACCATACAAAGTAATACTTTTACAATGAAAAGTAATACTTTTTCTAAAACAAGGTAATAGTAATACAATAAGAAGTAATCCTATATAGATTAGCTGAATGTCTGTTTCTATGAGATGTCAATTACTTTCTTGGATTGGAGTTTATGCCATAACATCATCTAAGTATGTTCATGATCTACAAGGTAATATTTTTTCTAAAAAGAGTAATGTTTTTTCTCAAAAAAGTATTACTTTTACAATAAGAAGTAATACTTTTACAATTAAAAATAATTCATTTACCAAATCACATGTGCTCAGGTCTTGCTTGACATGTTGCATATATCTCTCCCAACAGTTTCTCATACTCCTTTCATGCTCAGCAACAACACCAACCTTGTTTATAACCTTTGTCATATAAAACTTTTCCAAAAAAGAAGAAACAACATTAAAATAGAAACCGAATAAACATCAAAGGGATTATTAAATATAGGAAATTTGTAAGTTAGTAAAACTTACACTGTGTCCGGTATCAAAAAACACCATTTTGCACAGATCGTCACCAGTTTTTTCTCGGTTAAGAATCAAAACCCATGCATCAATCACATTTCCGTATATCTATCGTTTCTGATTTAGAGACAAGGTCTTGTTCTTTGAAATAGTGTACAACCCATCATGTGTGAAAAAAGATCACTAAAAAAAGGAAACAAAATCAATAGTTACTTTATATGATTGAATAGAGTAAAAATCAAATCCTAATGCAAAAATTATAACTTACTTTTCAAAAAACGGTTCAGTGTAAAAAAGACAGAAATCAAGAACTTGTTTGTCTCTTATATCCATATCAACTAGCAACCTTTTGTTTTGAGTTATGAAACTCGAAACATAACCAACATCTTCACCTACTGCCCAAGTATCAGCCGACATCCCGACATATTCTTCCCTTAAATCACGACGTGGTTTTAAAACAGCAGATGCCATAGCTTCATCAAATCCATCGTCATCGCCACTCAATTGTTTTGTCTCAAGTGTTAGAAGATCAAAATTGGGCATTTCTTCAGACAACTTCTTCATCAAATTAAATTTCTCATCTACATCATCAATAAACTTTTAGACCTTGTCATTAGCAAAGAAATTTTGAGTCCGAGACAAAATTGGAGATTGCGACGATGAGACCTGTGGCTGATTAGATTCCATTTTCTGCTTCATTTTGTTCAATCTATCCATGTGAAAATCAAAAGCCACAGTCATATCCCTCTTAAGCAAGAGGAAAGTCACATCCTATAAAAACAGAAATTTATTTGTCAAAAGTATCCTAAAAAGTAATAATTTTCAGTTAAATATTAATACTTTTCATAACACTACTGCATCAAAAATCTAATACTTATGCACATAAAACATAACTCTGATTTCATAACACTACATCAAAAAAGGATACTTTTTCAATTAAAAGTAATACTTTTCAGTTAAATAGTAATACTCAACAAAAATCTAATACTTATGCACAAAATAGCATACCCCTGATTTCATAACACTACTACATCAGAAAATGATACTTTTTCAATAAAAAGTAATACTTTTCAGTTAAATAATAATACTTTTCGACAAAGTCATGAATTTAGAACACTATTACACATATTGCATAAAAGCTCATTCAAATTAAAAACTTACATCTTTTGTCAATTTATGAATCTCGGTATTCGTTAGTTCGCCCTCGGGTATTTCAAACTTAATCAGCCTTGATGATTCATCAACACACTCTTCCTTTGCTCCACTTGCCTTATCATCAACCTTTGCTCTACTTGAATAATGGACCTTTTCCTCGCCTTCTAATCTCGCCCTCCCAGAAATAGGGTAAGTGTCTAGGGATGGCAATTTTGACCCGACCCGCAGGTACCCGCCCTGGCCCGCCCCATTTGGGTCGCATGCCCCATGACCCGGGGCGGGACGGGGCAGGTCTGGGTCTCACTTCTGGCCCGTGGGTACCCCGTTCCGTCCCACCTATAATTTTTAGTAAAAATATATATTTTGCATATATAATATATATTATAATATAATTTTTATGTATTCTTATATTTTATTTAATATTTATAATTTCGTAATAATAAATTTTGAAAATAATATTTTATAAATGTATATTTTTTTCAATTTATTTTAATTATTTTAATTTAATTTAATTTAAAACGGGAAGAATGGGCTGCCCGCCCCGTGACCCGTGGTAGGTCGGCCTGCCCCGCCCCGTTCTAGGCACGTGGCGGGCCTGGATCTTGGCCGACCCGCCCCGACCCGTCCCATTGCCATCCCTATAAGTGTTTGTGACCCAATCTCCCTGGCCAAATGCTCCAGCCTCTCTCTCTTCTTTAACTCGTCTTTGAATATTCTCTGAAGTTCAATGCTAAATTAGTGGCAGAAAAGATGGTTCGGCTTTGCCTTTCCATTTAAGCCTATGAAAATAGATGATCTGTAAAGCCAACACACATCCTGGACTTGTTATAGTTGTCAACGGCTCTGCAAAGCCTCTCTAATACATATGAACACCAATCAAGCAGACAAATTGTGTCCACATCCACCAAAGATTTCAAAAAAGAAAGGTCCACTTTGTGTTTTGTTGTTGGAGTGAGAAAAGTTGACATCGTATATAAAACGAACAACCTCTTAAAATCATCTCCTCCGTCTTTAAATCCATCCATGAGCAGTTTTTGCAAAACACTTACAGAACTCTGCCCATCTGCCGTATTTTCCCTTCAAACCAGCAATATCTAGGGCATCATCATTGCGTTTGACAACTAATACCTCCCGTCCATCATTCCTCGATAGTAAACATATATCACAAATATCATCAATCATGATAACAACCTGCTTCTTATCATCAAATAAAAACTAATACTTTTAGAAAGAAATGTGATACTTTTTAACTAAAAACTAATACTTTTTCTATTGATAGCAATCACATAGTCCACATACTGAACAACTGATAATACAAATAAAAACTGATACTTTTAGAAAGAAATGTGATACTTTTTAACTAAAAACTAATACTTTTTCTATTGATAGCAATCAAATAATCCACATACTGAAGAACTAATACTACAAATAAAAACTAATACTTTTAGAAAGAAATGTGATACTTTTTAACTAAAAACTAATACTTTTAGAAAGAAAGGTGATGCTTTATAACTAAAAACTAATACTTTTTATTTGACAGAAACAATCCAAAAATATTTCAACTTAAAAGTGATACTTTTCTAAAAATTATATTATTTTATAAAATAAAATGTAATACTTATAGTATAACCTGCCATCATGGTCTTTATCTTTTGCCTTCTTTGATGGTTTCTTGACTTCAGCAACCTTCAAAATTTTCTCACCCTCTCTGAATGTTTCTTCAGTTGTCTCTTATTTGCCGTGTGTTTTGTACGTCTCTCCTCGTCACGCTTTGTGCGTTTCTCATTCTCTACACGCTTAAATTCACTGTCTTCATTCAATGCGAGTTCTTTCCCTTTTTCTCCAGCGCCTCGTTTTCTCTTGTCCTTGGATGGTTCATCCCCTCAATGTTCTTAGATTTATAAGCAAATTGTTTCTGCCCCATCAAATCTACAAACCAACAATACACAATAGAATGAACTCACAATCATCAACAATTCATAACAACAAAAAACAGCACATAGTGAGAGACATATTTTACAAATGGAAAGTGTAGCTCCACACCATTTGAGGAGAAACACTTTCTATTAATCATATAGAGTTTGTCATAAATTTTATTCAAGAAGCAACACACCACACTTTAAACAGCTGCAACGCTTTGTCAATATATAAAAGAACTTAAACTGATATATAATAAAAACAATAATACTACTAATAATAATAATCAAAGAAATACTTCTATATTTTTGTACCAAATTTCTGGATTCTCAAAATCTTTAGAAGGCTTATCTGATCAGGCAGCAAATACTACAATCACTATGAGAAGCACAATGCCAAAATCACGAGTAGTAAGCAAGTCTGCAAAAAGGAAAATAAAATATGAGAAATTTGAGTAAACAGACACTATATTCTTCATTAAGAAATAGAATGATGAACAAGCAGTCAGATACTTTGCTTGAGGAGATAATAAAACTAACTTGCACCAGAAGGTATCTGCAACTATTATTGTAATTTACATGAAGCTGAAGACAGAACTAAATCAAAACAAATCAAATAAAAGGACACTTAAGAGAGTAACATCATATTTAGCTTCATGTAAGGCTAACTACATTTGGTCAAGAGTGAAAACTGGAAAAGAAGTTAAAAATGATTTTTTTTTGGTGTGGGTATTGCACTAGTTGGCATACAACTCCATTATAACCAAATCGTTTTCTGGTCGTTACATAATAAAAAAGAACAGAGAAGAAAGCACTAGCAGAAGAGAAGGTTATACCAATGATGAAATATTCTCTCCCTTTCTCCCGCCCTTAGTTGTAACAAATGATATAAAGTTAAAAACATATAGAATACTAAAATTTACACATTTATACCCTTCATCTTCCCTCCAACGAGGCAAACACACTATTAATAAATTGAAAATGAAAATGGTTGCTTTTTCAAACAGACATTACTGTTGACATTATAAAGGACCAGCCAGTTACATCACAAGGTCTAATCTAAACTGACCATCAAATTACATAGTAACAAAGCTAAAAAAGCCATTGGGAATTGCCAACGAGCAATATCCTCCAGCTCATGATAAATATCACAAGAACATATATCAAATATGTAACCTTAAGAGACATCGACTAGCAACAAGTAAAAGTTTCTATCAAATTCATACTGTTTGATGCATTAGCATCTCTCAAGCTCAGCTCCTTAATTAACACAACAACAATAAATAAACCTTCACATCATTATAAGGATCTACAACGAGTTAACTTACACTTAAAAACTGAAAAACCATTATATTCATAGATCAAACACGCGCACGCGCGCGCACACACACACACACACTAAGCTTAACACTCAATATCAAAATTAGCTTTCCTTTTTGCTAACGAACCATTAGTTTTTGATAATCTGCAAGAGTAAATGGCGAAGCACATAGCAGCAAATTTTCGCGCCTCCTAAATGTGTTGTGGTAAAATGAAACCAAAAAAACAAAAAAAGATTGATTCTCAATTTTCAATATCCAAAATATTGAAAAAGAATTCCATATAATCTCTTTGGTTTACTTTGGATAACGGGAACTGCAATCACTATCCTTTAGGCACAAACAAGGGTGAACTTTGACAATAACTTATAAACCAGGTCAGTAGGTAAATCACGCTAGGCAAGTCTGTGTAATAAGTTTGACCAAATAATATAGAGATGATAATTCGAACTTGAGACATTTTAATATAACTTTCCTTCTTTTTATAACGAATATTCTTCAAGTATGCACTGGGTAAATCCTTAGACATGACACAAGAGCCAACAAATTATGTCAGACAAATAAACTACAGTAGGCAATCGAATGCAAAAGTGAGAATTCGAACCCTCTCCACACCACTAGGCCAACCCACTAGGTTTCTTTGGTAGGAAAAGTTATATACTTAAAATACGTAATATCAAAAATTATTTTTCTTAAAACAAAATGTGATTTAATCTAATTTCATTTAAAGCACTACTGAGTTAAATGATAAACACAATACTGGAATGGAGTGAACACTTATTTTCTCATAACTGTGTGTGTTAATTTTCATTAATGGATAAAAACCATAAATGACATGCTTGGTTTACATTGTTTATATTTTTTTAATTATATGAATATCAATTTGATAATAATCTTCGATATTTTCGACTTTAGCAAACAACTAACAACTTATATGAATATTTTTTTTTGAAAGCAACAACTTAACATAAATCTTAAATTTATACTATAATAACTTTTAGACGAAGACTCATATGAGACCGCCCTGCCCCGCCCCAACTTTTTAATTATTGTTTTTCTTTCCTTTCAATTATGTTCCCTCTTTTTTTTCCCTCTGTTTTCCTTCTACAATTCTTTTTCCCCTTTTTCTTTCTCACTGACCACTGTCTTCTCCCTCTTTCTTTTCGTTGTTCCTCACTTTCTATTTTCTTTTTTCTTTTTTCACTGTCTAGTTCTCCTTTTTATTAAATTTTACTTCGAAATTGCAGTCTCCGGCTTCAATCTGGTAAGTTTTCTGTATTTTTCTTGTTCTATGTAGTCTTTTTCTTCCTGATTTATTAAAACTAGGTTTTTTCTTCCTCCAATTTTTTCATGTTACTATATGTTTTTCATGTTTAACATGTGTTATTTTTTCGAAATTTTCAAACTAGGGTTTTAGTTTGTGCGATTCTTTTTTATGTTTTCATTTTGTGTGTAATTTTGTACTTTTTAAATTGCGATGTTTCTGTGTTTTTGTGGTTCTTAGATTCAATTGTTATGTGTTTTTTCTAGTTTTTGTATTTATAAAAATATCATATATATACATTGTGCATATATATTGTTTTGCCATTGATGTTAACTCTGCTTCAACTCCAACTTTCAACTATGTGTTGCTAATTCATTCTGTTTGTATTGCTGGTGTGTAGATATTGACGGGGCAGAGACAATTTGCTTATAAATCAAAGAACATTGACGGGGATGAACCATCCAAAGACAAGAGAAAGCGAGGCGCGGGAGAAAAAGGGAAAGAATTCGCGTTGAATGAAGACAATGAATTTAAGCGCGTAGAGGATGAGAAATGTACGAAATGCGTAAATGATGAGAAACGCACAAAGCGTAAAGAGGATGAGAGACATACAAAACATGCGGCAAAATAGTTGAAGCATTCAGAGGGTGAGAAATTTTTTAAGGATGCAGAAGACAAGAAACCATCAAAGAACAAAATAAGGAACATGATGGCAGGTTATAATATAAGTATTAATTTTTATATTTTATAAAGTATTAAAGATTTTTAGAAAAATATCATTTTTAAGTTGAAATATTTTTGGATTATTTCTGTTAAATGAAAAGTATTAGTTTTTATTTATAAAGTATCACATTTCATTCTTAGTTAAAAGAAGATATCAAAAGCATTGGATTTGACTGCTGTCAATAGAAAAATATCTATTTTTTCTTATAGTATTAGTTGTTTAACTTTCACTTTTTTTCTGTAGCAATTTTGTCTCACAGTGCAGACTACATGGGTTACTTGAACTGTTGATAATATGAACCATAAGCAAAAAGAAGATATCAAAAGCATTGGATTTGGTGGGTTGCTAGATATGAAAGTCAAACAACTTTCGACATATATGTTAGAGTGGTTAGTGAAGACGTTCAATGGTAAGAGTATGTTGCTTACTATTGATGATAAAAAGGAGGTTGTTATTACGGTTGATGATATATTCTTATTGCCAAGGCACGATGGACGGGAGGTAATAGTTGTCAAACGTAAGGATGGTATTCTAGATATTGCTGATGAGTTAAAGGAAAAATATAGCATTGATGGGCAGGCTTCTGTAAGTTTTTTGCGAAAATTGCTCATGGATGGATTTAATGAATGATGAGATGATTTTAAGAGGTTGTTTGTTTTATATACGCTATCAACTTTACTCACTCCAACAACAAATCGCAAAGTAGACCTTTCTGTTTGAAATCGTTGGTGGATGTGGACAGAATTTGTCAACTTGATGGGTGTTCATACGTGTTAGAGAGGCTTTGTAGAGCCGTTGGCAACTATAACAAGAAGTTCAGAGCAAATATAAGTGGATATGTGTTGGCTTTACAGATCATCTATTTTCATAGGCTTAAATGGAAAGTAAAGCCAAACCATCTTCTCTGCCACTAATTAAGCATTGGACATCTGTGATTTGAAGAAGAGTTAAAGAGAGAGAGAGAGGCTAGAGTATTTGGTCAGGGAGATTGGGCCAGAGACAATAATCCTATTTTTGGGAGGGCGAAATTAGAACGTGAGGAAACAGTCAATTATTCAAACGGCGCAAAAGTTGATGATAAGGTAAGTTTGGAGAGAGTTGGTGAATCATCAACGTTCATTACGTTTGAATTACCGGAGGGCCAACTAACTAATGCCGAGATTCATAAATCTACAAAAGAAGTAAGTTTTTAATTTGTATGACCTTTTATGCAATATGTATCACTTTTTAATATAAAAGTATCATAGTCTGATGTAATAGTGTTCTAAATTCATGACTTTGTTATTTTGTGCAGAAGTATTACTATTTGAACTAAAGAGTATCACTTTTTATTGAAAAAGTATCATGTAGTAGTATTATGAAATCAAGGTTATGTTATTTTGTGTAGAAGTATTGGACTTTTGTTACAAAGTATTACTATTTAAACTGAAAAGTATTAGATTCTAGGATACTTTTGACAAATAAATTTCTGTTTTATAAGATGTGCATGAGACTTTCCTCTTGCTTAAGAGGAATATGGTTTTGATTTTCATACGGATAGATTGAACAAGATGAAACAGAAAATGGAACCTAATCAGCCTCAGGTCTCATCATCCCAATCTCCAATTTTGTCTCAAACTCGAAATTTCTTTTCTAATTTCAAGGTCCAAAAGTTTATTGACGATGTAGTGGAGAAATTTAATTTGATGATGAAGTTATCTGAAGAAATGCCGAATTTTGATCTTCTAACACCCGAGAAAAAACAATTGAGTGGCGATGATGATCATTTGAGTGAAGTTATGACATCAGCTAGTTTAAAACAACGTCATGATATAAGGGAAGAATATGTTGGTTTTCCAACTGATGCTTGCGCAGTAAGTGAAGATATTGGTTATGTTTCGAGTCTCATGACTCAAAACAGAAGGTTGCTAGTTGATATGGATATAAGAGACAAACAAGTTGTTGATTTCTGTCTTTTTTACGCTGAACCATTTTTTGAAAAGTAAGTTATAGTTTTTAAATTAAGATTTGATTTTTACTATATTCAATGATATAAAGTAACTATTATTTTTGTTTCGTTGTTTTTAGTGATCTTTTTCATGCATGATGGGTTATACACTATTTCAAAGAACGAGATATTGTCTTTGAATCAGAAACGATGGATATATGGAAAAGTGATTGATGCATGGGTTTTGATTCTTAACCGAACAAAAGCTAGATACGATCTTTGCAAAAGAGTGTTTTTTGATACCGGACATAATGCAAGTTTTACACATTTTCTATATGTAATTCCTTTAATGTGTATTCAAATTGTATTTTAATGTTGTTTATTTCTTTTTTGGGAGTGTTTTTTATGACAAACCTTGTTTATCACCTTTGTCACAAAAAACTTGTTTATAACCTTTGTTATAAAAAACTTGTCCAAAAAAGAATAAATAACATTAAAATAAAAAGTGAATACACATCAAAGGGATTATATGTAGAAAATGTGTAAAACTTACATTGTGTCGAGTATCAAAAAATACCCTTTTGCAGAGATCGTCACTAGCTTTTGTTCGGTTAAGAATCAAAACTCATGTGTCAATCACATTTCCATACATTCACCGTTTTTTATTCAAAGACATCTCGTTCTTTGAAATAATGTATAACCCATCATGCGTGAAAAAAGATCACTAAAAAACAACGAAACAAAAACGTTAGTTACTTTATATCAATTGAATAGAGAAAAAGTCAAATCTTAATGCAAAAAACTATAACTTACTTTTCAAATTACGGTTCAGAGTCAAAAAGACAGAAATCAACAACTTGTTTGTCTCTAATATTCATATCAACCAACAATCTTTTGTTTTGAGTCATGAAACTCGAAACATAACCAACATTTTCACCTACTGCCCAAGCATCAATTGGAAGTCCAACATATTCTTCCCTTAAATCGTGACGTTGTTTTAAACTAGTTGATGTCATAGTTTCATCAAATCCATCACTCAAATGATCATCATCGCCACTCAATTGTTGTTTCTCGAGTGTTAGAAGATCAAAATTCGGCATTTCTTCAAATAACTTCCTCATCAAATTAAATTTCTCCACTACATCGTCAATAAACTTCTGGACCTTGAGATTAGAAAAGAAATTCCGAGTCTGAAACAAAATTGGAGATTGGGATGATGAGACCTGAGGCTGATTAGATTCCATTTTTTGCTTCATCTTGTTCAATCAATCCATATGAAAATCAAAACCATAAGCCTCTTAAGCAAGAGGAAAGTCTCATGCACGTCCTATAAAATAGAAATTTATTTGTCAAAAGTATCCTAGAAACTAATACTTTTCAGTTCAAATAGTAATATTTTTTAACAAAAGTCTAATACTTCAGTAGAACATAAAGCCCTGATTTCATAACATTACTACATCAGACAATAATGTTTTTTCAATAAAAATTGATAGTTTTCAGTTCAAATAGTAATACTTTTTAACAAAAGTCTAATACTTCTGCACAAAATAACATAATCCTGATTTCATAACACTACTACATCAGACAATGACACTTTTTCAATAAAAAGTGATACTTTTCAGTTCAAATAGTAAAACTTTCTGACAAAAAACTAATACTTCTGCACAAAATAACAAAGTCATGAATTTAGAACACTATTACATCAGGCTATGATACTTTTAATAATAAAAAGTGAAGCATATTGCATAATAGGTCATACAAATTAAAAACTTACATCTTTTGCAGATTTATGAATCTCAACATTAGTTAGTTGGCCATCCGATAATTCAAACTTAATGAACCTTGATGATTTATCAACTCCGTCCAAGCTTGCCTTATCAGCTTTTGCGCCGCTTGAATAATGGACTTTTTCCTCACATTCTAAATTCGCCCTCCCAAAAATAGGGTAAATGTCTCTGACCCAATCTCCTTGACCAAATGCTCTAGTCTCTCTCTCTTCTTTACTTCTTCGAATATTTTCAGATGTCCAATGCTTAATTAGTGGCAGAGAAGATGGTTCGCCTTTACTTTCCATTTAAGCCTATGAAAATAGATGATCTATGAAGCCAACACACATCCACTAATATTTGCTCAGGACTTCTTGTTATAGTTGTCAACGGCTCTGCAAAGCCTCTCTAACATGTATGAACACCAATCAAGCTGACAAATTGCGTCCACATCCACCAACGATTTCAAACAAGAAAGGTTTACTTTGCGATTTGCTGTTGGAGTGAGTAAAGTTGATAGCATATTTAAAACGAACAACCCCTTAAAATCATCTCATCCTTCATTAAATCCATCCATGAGCAATTTTCGCAAAAAACTTACAGAAGCCTGCCCATCAATGCCATATTTTTCCTTCAACTCATCAGCAATGTTTATAATATCATCCTTACGTTTGACAGCTAATACCTCCCGTCCATCGTACCTCGGCAATAAAAATACATCACAAATATCGTCAGCCGTAATAACAGCCTCATTCTTATCATCAATAGTAAGCAACCTACTCTTACCATTGAACTTCTTCACTAACCACTCTAACATATATGCCGAAAGTTGTTTGACTTTCATTTCTAGCAACCCACCAAATCCAATGCTTTTGATATCTTCTTTTTGCTTATGATTCATATTATCCAACAGTTCAAGTAACCCGTGTGGTCTGCACTGTGAGACAAAATTGATATAAAAAAAGTGAAAGTTAAACAACTAATACTATAAAAAAATAGATACTTTTTAACTAAAAACTAATACTTTTCTTTTGGCAACAATCACATAATCCACATACTGAACAACTGATACTACAAATAAAATACTTTTAGGAAAGAAAGGTGATACTTTATCAATAAAAACTAATACTTTTCATTTGACAGAAACAATCCAAAAATATTTCAACTTAAAAGTGATACTTTTCTAAAAATCTATAATACTTTATAAAATAAAAAGTAATACTTATATTATAACCTGCCATCATGGTCCTTATTTTTGCTTTCTTTGATGGTTTCTTGTCTTCTGCATCCTTCAAAAATTTCTCACCCTCTGAATGCTTCAACTGTTTCTCATCTATCGCATGTTTTGTACGTCTCATCCTCCTCACACTTTGTGCATTTCTCATTATCTACGTGCTTTGTACGTTTCTCATCCTCTACGCGCTTAAATTCACTATCTTCATTCAACGCGAGTTCTTTCCCTTTTTCTCCCTCGCTTCGCTTTCTCTTGTCCTTCGATGGTTCATCCCCCTCAATGTTCTTCGATTTATGAGCAAATTATTTCTGCCCCATCAATATCTACACACCAGCAATACAAACAGAATGAATTAACAACACCACAATTGAAAGTTGAAGCAGAGATAACATGGATGACAGAACAATATATATACACAATGTATATATAAGAGACTCCTAGAAATACAAAAACCAGAAAAAACACAGAAGAATTGATCTAAGAACCACAAAATACCAAAACTAGAAAAAAAAAACACAGAATAATTGCATAAAAAAGGCACAAAATTACACACAAAATGAAAAAAGAAAAAAAATCACACAAACTAAAACCCTAGTTTGAAAATTTCGAAAAAATAAATATGCTAAACATAAAAACATATGACAGATATAGCAACATGCAAAAAAATGAAGGAACATAAAATGAAACCAGGAAAAAATCGCACAAACTAAAACCCTAGTTTGAAAATTTCGAAAAAATAACATATGCTAAACATAAAAACATGAAAAACATATAGCAACATGAAAAAAATTGGAGGAAGAAAAAACCTAGTTTTAACAAATCCGAAAAAAAAAACTAAAAAACTAATAGAACATGAAAAATGTCGAAAACTTACGAGATTGCACGGTTTCGAAATAAAATTGAATAAAAAGGAGAACTAAACAATGAAAGAAGAAGAAAAAAGACAGAAAGTGAGGAAGGATGAAAAGAAAGAGGGAGAAGACAGTGGTTAGTGAGGAAGAACGAAGAAAGAGGGGTAAAAAAACTCTAGAAGAAAAACAGAGGGAAAAAAAAAGAGAGGAACAGAATCGAACAAAAAAAACGAAAAAAATAATAATTAAACAACCCAACCCGTCTGACAGTAAATGACTCGTAGGATGGTCTCATATGAGTCTTTGTCTCATTACAAAATGTAAAATGAACTTGAAAATTTGGATGAATTTTGAACTCTTTTTGATTCTCATCAGACACCCTGGTTTCAATAGAATTATTCAGAAAAACACCACTAGTTTGCTGCACTTCATCAAAATCAAGCATAGAAGAAACTCAGCCAACATGAAAATTGATGACAGTTCTACATATGTTGTGTAATTTGAACCAGTCCTACGTTCTTTTTTCTCTTTACCAGGAAGATTGATGTTTTATATGAAGCCATAATCAACATCAAGAAGGTGACCATCTCTGGCAATATGCTTCAGGTCAATAATATTATTGTCTCGTAAAAGCCCAAATCCAAATGTGCCATTCTCGTACTGCAATATTCTTCCCTCGACCAAGTCGAAGCTCGATTTGATGTAAAGCATGCGAGAGACAGCTCCATTGCTATGAACTTGATTAGCTTCTGCATGTGGCCTGAGATGCACACGACTTTTGTATATTTCATCCTCTTCAGGAGAAAAGGGAGATTCAATAAAAGTCGAATTTGAAGTGCAAAGTATCAGTCCACGACATGGACTACTAGAGTCCCCCCCAACTTTCTGGCAAGAAATGCGCCCAACACCATCACAGGAAACTACATAGAAATCCAAGCTCATGTCTTCACAAAGGCCCTGCAGTAACAAGTGGAAAGAAAGCATCAGGTAGCTGACTCATTACATTTGGAAAAAGGATAATTACAAAAAATACCGTCGAGGTTTTAGTCTAATTACAGAAAATACCAGCTATCTTTCACAATTATAAATACCCTCTTGATATTTGTTTCTATTTTACGAATTGCACACTCCGTGGGGGTATATTTGTTAAGAAAAATGCAAACCTGACAGCGGTGTTTGCAATACTTTGATGAATAATTGCATCTTTTTTGTAATTTGGTCAAGCCTCAAGGGTAATTTGTCATAATGATCCTTTTAGAAAATAAGATTCGGAAATTCTGAATTGTGAACCATCAACAACCAGTGAAGATTAAAATATGTAGACCAAGATCGAAATCCAAGTAAGTTCAAGTTGTTATATAGCTAATAGCTCCAATGGATTCGATACTTGTTAAGGTAGAACTAAGTGTATATGATTTCTATGTGAGTCAATAATATAGGCAGAATCTCAATCGAGAGAAGCATGAAGCAAATAATTTGAAATTTCATCATTTCCGCATGAGTTTAAAATTCATAGTCTAGAATCCAAATTTCCAGTAAAATCTAACAGCAAAATACATTCAGACTTGAAATGCAAGTGCAACACATAATTTCTAATAGATCAAATTGAGCATCAAAGGCAATTCAAGTCGTGTTCGGGTTCGCAGGTCAGGTTGACACGCGATATTTACATCAATCACGCCGACCCGAACATGACCTGTTTAAAACACGGGTGACTCGAACACGACACAAGATGACACGTATATTTTTTAGACCCGAATAGCCCATTTATTTATTGGGTTATATGCGTTATGTGGGGACTTCGGAATAATTTATAAACTGAAAATTACAAAATAAATTACAACACAATCTTTTCAAACGGGTTACATGGGTCATTTCTTGGGTCAACCCAACATTGACCCATTTATTATTTGTGTTATTCGGGTCGAACCTGATTCTGAGCTGAACCCGAAATGACTAAACCCTAACTCGTTTAATACATGTTAGGTTTGGCTCGTGTTTTCGTATCGTATCGGAGATTGCCACTACTAATCAAAGCCTTCTCATGTGCTCAGTGGCTGAGTCAACATACATATTCCACTATCAACAAAATTCATAGCACAAAATCCGATTGATACATCAATGCACTGCAGCAAAACTATTCACTTATAATGCTACATAACCTAATTATATTTGAACAATTGCAGACTAAAACACAAGCCCGAAGGTTCATCAAAATTATCAGAGTAACAATCAAACTTGCACCAGTGAATAAAATTGACTGAAAAATAAAATCCCGGTGAAATCTTAATACCTTCCAAAGGGCCTGCAATGGCCGGGAAGGTTTGGGCGAGCAATTTACAGTTTTGGCAAAATGTTCATCCACAGAAAGGGTTCTTTAATTGCCTTATAACCCCTATTTGCGACGGCGAAACACACGAACCGGTGATGTAAAACGGGCCCCGTTCGAATAACACGAGCGGCGTCGTTGTTGATGGGCGCCAGAATCCGATGAGGTTTTCGTATTCGTCGAGGATGCGGTACAGGCGTCTGTAGGAGATTTCGCCGCCGCCCCATTTTTCGATTAGGGTTTTGGAACCCCATCGCCGGTGGCACATGGTGGAGAACCAGAGGGAAGCGAAACGCTTGCAGGTGCAGGAGAACGCCGACAGGTCGGAGGAGGGGGGGGGGGGAGGGGGGAAGGAAGGAAGGACAGCGCGCAGAGCTGCACGTCCTCGGGTAAATCGCAGAACGATAATGGAGTTCCAGTTTCCGTTTTCACTTTACTTTCTTCCATGGTCGAACAAATTCCTGGGTTTTGTCAGTAGCATTTTGAATCGTGAAGGGAGATGGATGAGAAATGAGGTTAAATTGTAGTAGCTTCTCCAGCAGCACCTTAAAATAGAAATAAGCATCTCCAACCCCACTTCAAATCCCACACTATCACACCAAATATGCAAAAAACTCCCTTCAACCCAACTCTAAACCTTACACCAAATTTAGTTTAGTAAATAGTATTACACCAAATTTGGTATAACATTATTCAAATTTAAATTCCAATTGTATCATCATTTATAATTTGGTGTAATGCAATATCTCATATTTGCCCTCCAATTCTCTTCTACTTCAAATTTAAATTCCAATTGTATCCTCATTTATATATAACTAATTTATATAACTTGGTTTTAATAATTAATTAACATTTGCTATAAATAATAATAAATAACAAATAATTATAATTAAATTAAAAGAGATACTAATATTAATTTTAATATTTATTTTTGTAATATAATTAATTAATATAATACTCATTAGATATAAGTTTTTAGTTAATTACATTAACAATAATAAACTATAATTAAATGAAATAATTATATAAATAAATAAATTTGGTTACAATAAAATATAAAAGAAAGAATAAAATATTCATTTGGTGTAATATTTGGTGTAATGGGTTGGAGATGGTTTTCAAAAAATTACACCAAAACACCAAATTTGGTGTAGTTTTTACATCAAGTTTGGTGCAATGGGTTGGAGATGGTCTTACCAACAGGGAGAGCCTAAGACCAACTCCAACCCAACTTCAAATCCCACGCCAAAACACCAAATATTTAAAAAACTCCCTCCAACCGAACTCTAAACATTACACCAACTTTGGTATAACACTATTCTTTTACACCAAATTTGGTGTAATACAAATATTCCCTCTTTGCCCTCCAATTTCTTCAACTTTAAACTTTTAATTCCTATTGTATCCTATATTTGATATATAATTCATTTGTAACATGGTTTTAGTTATTTAAATTTTTTATATAGTTATTATTTTAGATGAACAATTATAATAACTAACAATAGTTAATATTTATCAATAAATTATTATAAACTAAACTTAAAATTTTCTATAAGCTACAATAATTAATAAACAAAGTTACAATTTAATGGGATCAATCTTGTGCTCTAGTGGTTGAGACATATGTTGTAAGGGTAAATGACCCGGCCATACGAGTATGTGTGTCCCCTCCCCAAGTTCCCCCCATTGTACTCAAAAATAAATTACAATTTAATAAAAAAAAGCATCAAAGTCTATCATAAATATTTGTTTTTAAATATTTGTTTTGTCTATCACAAAATACATGTAGGATGAATATACTAATTTCGAGAATTAGTAATGTATTAGTCTTCTTTTGTCTTTAAATATTTGTTTTAGGTTTGTCATTTTTATTGTCTAGTGTGCAATTTAGTATTTTTATTTATTGTGATATTAGTTGTAATATTTATTTTGAAATATAATAAATTAATGTTATATTAGTTAAATATAAGTTTTTATTTAGTTACATTAATAGTAGTAAAATATAAGCAAAAGAAATAATTGCATAAACAAATAAATGTGTTATTCCAAAATGAAAAGAAAATATTAAAATACTCATTTGGTGTAAGATTTAGTGCAGTGGGTTGGAGATGGTTTTTGAAAAATTACACCAAAACACCAGAAAATTTGATGTAATGGGTTGGAGATGCTCTAAGCCCACTAGTTTTAAAATGTAACCTTGATGGGCTTGGACTCTTCCTTTCATATTGACTATTGAGTACTTTTTGGTGGGCTTAGTTCTTTCCTTCATACTGTATGCTTCATGTATGAGATCGTGCCAAATTCTCAAATTTAACATGGTATCAAAGTGTGAGACCCCGAATTTTAACGTGAGATTCGGTGTTATGTTGTGATTATTTATTCGGCTATGTATCACAAACCTATTATTAATGAAACTCGACTCTATTTTTATTTATTTCTTCCAACGTCAATTACGCATTTCGCATTTTTAGAGCTTAGCAATTTTATATTCTTCCTCTAGTATTAATACTTGATCGAATGACTACTACTTTAGGAATATTAGACCTCCAACAATTTAGGAGTACATTCCAATCCTTATCCTAATATTTCATCTTATTCTATAATTCATCCCAACCAATTTCCCAATCATTTTTTTTATATTTTTAAAAAAATTTCGAAAATTACCATAAATGGGGAGGTTGTTCATATTCTTTTCAAGACCTACAATTATATATGTATATATATATATATATTTACATATATATTATTTTTTTTTTCAACTTTTGGTCACATGCTTAAAGGATGGACAAACTTTTCTTTCCACCAAATTCTAATAAATAAAAATATCAACACCATGATTATTATTCCTCCAACTTTTGGCTCCTTGTCTTAGGGAATCAATCATTTTTGTTATTTTTTTCTTTATCTACCAATATTATTCATTTCATAATTATCATAAAAACACAAGACTTGCTTCCATTTTTCCTCTCTAAAGGATCAAATTCTTCAAGCATAAGGTAAGAAAATCTTCATTTCTCCCAACTCTATTTTTCTTCTCCAATCCTCAACCTTATACCTTCACCATCTAATAATGTTGAATACTTCTTGTTGAGGTACTCCTAGAGAAAATTCTTAAAGAATTAGAGACCTAGATTTGACTACAAGCTTGAAGAGGAAATTCAAGATTACATATTATTAAGGTGAGAAAATTATGGTTTTAGTATTTTTCTCTTGACAACATGAAGAATTAATTTTTGACTCAAGAATATAAATTTTTGGAGTTTAGGGGCTGACCTACATCATCTCAAGTGGAGGTTAGAGGCTTGAAGGAAAATTTTCATTTTTGAGACTACTTGAAGATATTAAGGTGAATAGTAACCATTTGGTACTAGTATATTTTCTTTAGACTTGAGACTTAATTTTAACACCAAAATATGGTTTGGATACCATTTAGGGGCTGATCTTCAAGAGTTTGAGTCAAGAAGTTGATTCAAGGAAGAAGACCACATTTTAGATCAACCCGAGAAACTACTACGAGGTGGGTGGAAAAATTCTTTCAACTTCTAGGTGTTTTAAATTGAAAATATGCATGTAGTATTTTGTTATTGAGCACTTGAGATATATATTATGTATTGCATGCTATTTTCTTGTATCAAGTTGGAAAAATTCTCAAGTGTTGCTCAAAAATACGATTTATCGAAAAATAGGGCATACATGCACACTTTATTGTTATACTTGATGAAATTTTGTATGAGAAGGATATGTATGTGTATGACTCTTGAAATATATGTTTTGAATGATTTATAACCTGGACAAGTCGAGCATAATTGATTAAATTTCAACTTTTGGACTTAAAATGCAAAAATGGAAAGTTGGTGGACTTAATTGCAAGAAAATAAAACTTAAGGGACCCCTCTGTAATTTTTGATTTTGGGACTGAACTCAGGTTCAAAAATTATGTTTTGACATTTTAATAAAATTTTAAGAGTTTTTAGATAAATAAAATCAACTCTTAAAAGCCCAAGGACTAGATTGTAAAATTTTAGAAGTTTAAGGGCTATTTTGCAATTTTCGAAACTGTACCAGACCCTAATTTTAAAATTTGAAATTTTAACTCTTAAGGGACTGGAAATAACACATTTTAAGTGTATTCCAAAAATCCAAGTGTTTAGAGCTTGGAAAGAAATTTTATATAAATTGAGGGACCAAAGTGTAAAAGATTAAACTTTAGGACCCAAATGCAATTTCCAGGACTTATGCAGCCCATGCACCTGGAAATACTAATTTAACTATAACTTAATTATATTTTAGACCCAAGGTTTAAACTTCATAACAATTGGACCCCTAAAAAGCCTTAAAGACAATTATTTTAAAATGGGACAAAAATGAAATTTTCAAAAGTTAAAGGACCTAAACTTATTTCTTTTTAAAACTGCTTTTGTCCCAATATCCCATTAACCATAGTGACATTTTCCAACTGGAATCACATTAAAATTCCTTCCGGTTTGTGAGTTCCAATTATTTTAAACTTAGAGTCGAAATGGCAATTTTAACAAATTTGGGGCCAATATGAGAATTTTATAAAAACTCGACCTCAAAACTTCAAAAACCTGAATCTCTGAACAATTTGGAGAATTTAGGAACTGACCTCATAATTTTTCAAGGTCGGGATATTTATTTATTCAAATTTTAACCCCAAAAGTATTGGTTTTTACAAAACGGGGCTAAATTGTAAAATTTCTTTTTATCAAGGACCTAACTCAAATTATTTTTCTTTTACTAAAACAGCCCTGGACCCTCTGATTTCAATTCTTAATTAAAATATTTTATTTTCTCAAAAATCCCTTGACTTATCGGACCGCCTTGACCGATTAATACCGATCGCGGGGCGACTTCCACGTCTTGCGATTTGAATCTATAACGGGACTTATGTTCCACCTAATATTTCAAGATATCGAAGATTGCTTATCCTCCCGATAATCATCTTCATCCAAATAACTCCACCAATGCCATAATTACCTTACGCAAATTTTTGAAAAAAACTTTTCATGAAGGCGCTTCGAATCAATATACTGATTGCTGGTTGACTACCCGAACATGTATTTAATTTCTTGCTGAGTCAACTTGGTGTGTCGAGCTCACTCAATCGGAGTGGATACGTCGGGGGATGGAACAAGGCGCTCGGTTGCTATTCCACTCTTTCCGCCCCATCGCCCTAATCCCGCAACCGAGGGACGGAGTTTGTCCGAGGAAGCGGGTCGTAGTGCTTTGAGGTATAATCATGATTATGATGAATCCGAGCCTTGCTAGCTCCAACGTGGATTTTGTCTTTGCCTATGGAGCAATAAGGTGTGGTCTTGGACCATCATGAACGGGAGTTACAAGGAAGAACGAAGGAATCATTTGCCCCGATCCACACGATTAGGAGTTGAGCTGAACGTTTGGTTGGCGCTACACTTGATGCAACCGCTACTTGTAATGCATGGGTTGGCGCTACACTTGAAGACGCAACCACTAATTGTCTTGCATGGGATTGGCGCTACACTTGAAGACGCTATCCTCCTCTGTCTGCTTGAATCATCGTGCCTCTGTGTGACCACGAACTATTTCTTAAACTATATAAATATATTACTTAATATATATTTATCACGATCTTTGTGGCTATGTATGAAAACATGCATCATACCTCACGCGTTTTCATACAACCATTTTCTCGCATTAACTATATATATCGCCACACTTGCACACGATCACCCCATCCACCGAGATTTCTGTCTCACTCCCTCCTTTTCTACCCTTTAGATGAAGAGTACGTTGAAGACGTCGAACCTACCACAGATTGAATTCCTACTGTTGATGTGGAGCGACACTCCTTTTACTTTTATTGTTGTTGGACTTTTCATTTTGTTCTGTTTGGACTGTAAGTTAAATTTGGATAATCTATTGGGTTGTATTCGGATTCCGTCGGACCTTAAGATGTAATTTGTACTTGTGTGTATTTTATTCCGTTGCATTAGACTCTATTTCACTTGGAGTTTGTATCATTGGTTTAGACTATTGAATTATTTCTGTTTAAGTGATTGATCGTTGTCGCGTCGCATTTGGGGCGTGACACAAAGTAGGCCTTATATTCGATCCAAGGTGGGCCCATCAATATGATTTGTTTGAGATGTTGTGATGATTAATGAATTAATGAAAGACGCACAAGTGATGGGGTGTGTTGAAATATGTCAATTATGAGTTGTCCCACGTTGATTAATTAAAGAAAGAGAATCTTATTTATAAATCACGTGAACTACTTCTCCTATCACCAATTGGTTTTAGGATTCACCTCTCTTGGTGGGTTTGGATTTTCCCTCTCATGTTGGGTGGGATCCTACCAAGTCCCTCGAATTTAGCATTTAGCACCATTCCATTTTTCTTATTTCGTTTCTTTAATTTGTAGTTTATGTTTTTTTATTAATTTTGAATATCATTACTAATCTTATATTTCAACCAATCTAACAAAAAATAATATTAAAATTAATTCAATTATATATTATATTTTTTTTAAATATTATGATATGTAATTTGAATAATAACATTTAAATTTAAAAGTACTATGAGATTTAAAATACTACACAGAAAATTATAAAACTTACATAACATTATATTATAAAATACTAAAACATAAAATTATAAAATAAAAAAATACATAAAATTGAATTTGATTAACTTTGAAACTATAAAACTTAATAAAGTATTATATTAAATAAAATTACATATGGAATATGTTTATCAATTATAAAGTAATAAAAAATAGTATTAAATGAATAAAATAAGAAATATTATAAAATATTCTTTTTTAGTGTAGAAAGAGTGCAAACTGCTGGAGATAAAATGAAGATTCTACGCAAAAGTAGTACATAACAACGTGCACAAAAGTGGTGTAAACTATTAGAGACGTAAGCTGCTTTAGATTTGGTGAAGAATAAGGAAGAAAGGGTATGATAATGTACTTTTTTTTTTTTTTTATGAAACACCCAAAGGGTGAGGGATTAAGGTTCCCCAACCTGTGTAGTATTTATCAAATATTTACACTGTTTTGTTGTGCTATGATTACAAAAAAATTAACCGGCCCTCATTTTACAAATTCTAAAAGTAGGCAAACCTATTTGATCTAATCTAACATGACCTTTTATACAAGCCGGAATTGTATTAACACCAAAAGTAGAAACATCATGGGTATTAGATCCTAATGAAGCTAATCTATCTGCAGTTTTGTTGCCTTTCCGGAAGATGTGAGACACTCTGAATTGGACAACACTGAGAATATTGTGCATAAAAACCTTCCAATGAGTTTTGTGAAAAATAACCTTTTGACAATAGTTGCACATGTGACTCAACATTTCTGATGATAATCCTATGATCAAATTGTATGTCCTCATGTTTGCAAAGATTGCGTGCTTTCCAAATGAACCACAAAATTAAGCAAGGCAGAACAAATGAAATATGTGTGGTGTGTGCAAATGGAGTGAGGTTAAAAAAAGCTGTCAAAAAGAGATTAATTAATGTGCTCAGTGTGTGGGGAAGGACATCTCAACTGTCTTGTGAAATGGGCCCAATTTTTTCTAACTTGATCATTAATGAGAAACATATGTGGAATAGATTCAATATTAGGAGTAGGGCTGTAAGAACAGAGCGTTCAGCAAACTACTCGTAAACAAGCTCGGATATTGTTCGTTTATCTTCGTTTATTTAGTTAAACGAACATAAACGAACAAATTTTAGGGCACGTTAAATAAACGAACAGAGTTGGAACAATCCTATACTCGTTCGTTAATAGCTCGTAAACAAGCTCGTTTAATGTTCATTTATAAATGTTCATGAACAAGTTCGTATAGTGTTTGTTTAGAATTGTTCGTGAACAAGCTCATTAAGGGCTCGACTATTAGCTCGATTATTATTCAATTAATAATAAATAATGTCATTTAATTTAAATATTGATATTTGTTTGTTTGTTGTTCGTTCGTCCGTGAACAAAATTATTGATTGTTCACGAACAGTTTATCAACACAAATTGGAATATGAACCTGTTCACGAACACGTAACGAACACGAACTCAAATATGAACATGTTCACGAACATGTTCGTGAACTAATTCGAACATTACAAAACTTAAATGTACGAACACGAACATAAATTTAACAATCCAAATTGAGCTCGAGCCGAGCTCGAACAGGACCAAAAATAAACAAACATTTGGCAAACAACGCTCGGCTCGGCTCGGATCGTTTACAACCCTAATTAGGAGAAGAAGAAAGCGAGTTACCTGAGCAGCACCAGCATTTGGAGGCCAAAGCAACATTTTTGGCTTGTAATTTGCAGTCTACAAGCAACCTGTTATGGAGGAGTTTCCAAAGGAATATGGACATGGATGGGGTAAGGCAATGGTTCTAAATAGAAGAGGAAAGGGGACTTTGTGGAGGGAAATCAGAGGTAAGTGACCAAGCAAAGGATATGGAAAATGTGCCATCAGAAGAGTGCCTCCATTTCATAACATCACCAAAGTGTATAGAAACTGGGATTTGGCTGATTTTGGTAAGCCAATCAGGTTCAACAACCTTAGTCGCTTATCAAGGTGACAAGGTCCCAAGTGCCATTATTCAAAAACAAATTCACATGGATGATATCTGAATCTGAATCAGGGATATTGCTTTTACACAATTTATGCAAAGGGGTTCCCTCAATCCAAATGTCATGCCAAAAACTCATGGTACCCTCACCAATACTCCAGATAATATTGTTATTCATGACATTTCTAATTTTGAAAAGTCTTTTCCAAATGGGACTATCCTGAATATGACAAGGAGCAGTGGGAGCAGGAAGACCCCCAACATATTTGGCAAACATAAACTGGGCCCAAAGAAAATTCTTCTGCCTAAATCTCCACCAAAGTTTCATGGAAAAAACAGTTATCATGTCAGAAATTTTCCTAATCCCAAGACCCCCATTTTTGGTAGGAGTACAGACTCTATCCCAAGCAATCCAATGGATCTTTCTTTGATTATCAGTGGTACCCCAGAAGAATCTAGCAAGGATTTGTTCCATTTTATGGACAATGTATTTAGGAGGTTTGAGGACTATGAGAATGTATTTCATTGGGATTAATCTTGGGCATTTCTCCTACAAGACTGAATATTGGTAATATAGTTGAGTCTTTGTAATTTCTTTCTCTCTCTCTTTTTTTTGTTTCCCCTTAAGAAACACACACTCACATACAAACAAGTGATTCTCAATTTTTAATAGGAGAAACCGATAAAAGTTAATTCAATATAGTATTTCTTTTTGTAACTATCTCAGGACTCAGTATAGTACTTTTTCTGTATTATATGATTTGAGTTTGTTCAAGCACTACTAATTTCAGCAGAATCGTTTAAACAACAACACTAGTTTGCTGTACTGCATCAAAATCAAACATAGAAAGAAAAAAAAAAAAAACAACTCAACCAACATTAAAATTGATGACAAATTCCATGCGTTCACATAATTTTACATAGCAACATATCTTAAAAGCTGGTGTTTTAGAGCATTTATATAAAAGTCCATTTAGTAAATCGACTTCTTAATAAGCGACTTTTCAAAAAGTCTCAAATTCTAACTTCTCTATAATGGACTTTTTGGAGCAGTGACTTATTCAAAAGTCTATTCTAAATTAACCACCAAACATCAAATATTTTTGAAATGGACTTTTAAAATCCAAAAGTCCATCTTAGAAGTGCTCCAAACTAACTTCACAAATCACTGTCATCAAATTCAGGCCGTCGACGATCTTTCCCAAACCGCGGTCGATCAACAGACACCCTCCGGTCCATCAGATTCATCGAATCACGACGCGCAAGGTTCGATTTCCCCCCTTCACCACCCTCAAAAATCTCCCCCAACAACGCTTCAATCGAATCCGGAGACAGGCACGACTTAACCCCGATCAAAAATTCCGAATAAACGTCGAAAAACTCCGTATAAACAGGCACAACTAGCCTCACAGTGGCACTCTTGATCTGCTCCCTCAAATCAGCATCAGAAACAATCTTGTAAACACCCCTATGCCTCTGGCACATCTCATCAAACCCCACCAAAAAAGACTCCATTTTTCCCCTAACCACCCCTCCAACTCCCTCCAAATTACCATTCACTCCCCTGATTTCCTCTCTGTTTAGCAATCTGACCAAACTCCCCCAAGCTTGCTTCTGATACATGTACGCCGATTCCTCGGCAGCACGACGATACGTTTTCTTCATGTACGTCTCGCCCAATAATCTCCCGAGCTCCACATTTCTAGCCCTCATGTAAATGTACCAATAAGTATTCATGGCGAATATTTGCGCGAGCACTTTATCGTTATAACGCGATTTTTTATACTCGATGTTCCTCACTATCGCCTCCATAACGTTAAGGATTGCGTCCTTGAGCAAATCTTGATCGTTTTCGGTGTCTGAAAAGATCCCGTTTTTCCACAACTGCTCGGTTTTTAGTACTCGTGCCATTGGCGCGCTATAACTATCCACCGCGAGGTTCTTGAGGTAGTTAGTGGCGTACCTAACGAGTTTAGGGACCGAGCCATCTTGAGGTGGTGGTAAACCGTCCTGATTGCCTTCGATTTGCAATCCAAACTCCCAAAACACTCTACTTGATGCATGGACTATGAGTTTTTCCAATTCCCTAAACCTTGAGCGAATATCAGCTCCGGCTTCGCCTTCGAAAATCCCTGAAAAATCACTTTTGAGCTTTTCAAGTGAATCAAACATGTCTAGAAGCTTGAACAGCTTCTGAGGCTCCTTGTTGCTTCTTGCAACGCCTTCGCCAAAACGGAAAAAGACGGCCATGATTTTGTCGGCGATCTTGATGAAACACTCGGGCCATATGATCCCATCCATGATGTTTCCTAGAACTCTGTTGGAGAGGTTCTTTTCGGAGACGAGGACGGTTTTTACCGCTAGGTCGAAGTGTTGGATCCAGAGAGATATTGCTGTTTCCAAGCTCTCCCATTCCATTTCGTCGATTTCTTCTGGGGTGTAGATTTTAAGGTAGTCTGGATTTAGTCTCATTAGTGCTTTTGCTGCCCTTCTGTATCTCACCTGTTGAATAAAGGCATTGCTAAAATGAAACTTTTATTTATGCAATTCAAGTTTAACAAAACTTATGGTATGGTACTTGATCCATATAGTTTCATCATGTATTGACTTCAAGGAACATATATATATATATTGCTCATGAATCTATTGAATACTATGATGAGGGATGGAAAGACAAACATAAGGATATACTATAATTCGACTATACAAATACATTTTGCAAAAACTTTAAGCATAAGTCGTTAGTAGTTGAGAATCAAAAGTTGGTAGTGTTTGTAAATAAGAGTTAAAAGTCGAATAAGCTAAAAGAGAGCGATTGCTGGCATAAGTCATAAAAATGCTTTATTTGTGCGTAAAATCAAAGCAGAATCAAAATCAGAAATATAAAGCATTCTTCCAGAATCAGAAGCAAAAGTTGGCATCTGAAAACATTAAAAACTACTTCTTTTCAGCGAAAAGTTGGCAATCACTTTTTTAAGTGTTTGCAAACACTTTCCTAACAAATATATGATTAAAATAAATTGAGAAAATAACTTCAAGCATGTTACTGATTCGGCATAAATTAGGCCGAACTTATCCTAATAGAAATACTTGAAGTCATGAGCTCGGTAAAAGCATCTGCAGCTTAGCCTCTAGAAGACTCCCTAATTAAGCTCGGCTTTCTAGAACGAATAAGAGCTCGGTTCGATTATGGACTTGGATCAGATATTTTAATCAGATAAATTTTGGTAACAAACTCTGACACACACCCCAACGGGTCTTAGATTCCCCATAACTATCCCCGTAATTTTCGAAAATCGCTCTATAAGTACCTTCCTATCAGGGTATGAATTACATTAGACACTATGCAGTAAAAGTTTTACTCATACTTGCTCTATCCTATTCTCTCCTTTAAATATATTTTGACTTGAGCGTCGGAGAGAGTACGCTGGAGCAACCCTCCGATCCTTTTTTTTGCAGGTTGTTCGGCTGAGTTCGGCGGAGTTTTTTGGTTGGACCATTACCATAACATCATAACAATCTTACCAATATTTCTCATAACTCAATCAAAACTACATACTCTGATTCATTACAAACATAAACTGGCTTGTAAATAAATCAAACCACAAACTACATCCAATACAACAGAAATATAATTGTAAGAAAACTTACACATTACCTTAACAAACATGTCAATGCATATATCCAAACAATCATTAGCAGCCAATGTCTCACAAATCCTCCCAAGTACCTCAACCTCCAAATCACTCCCCAAACATCCATCATAATCCCCAAACTGCCCCTCATGCCTCAACTTCTGCAACAACCCCTCAAACTCATCCTGCAAATTCATAAGCGCCTCATCCAGAATCCCATCAAACCTCATCGAATCGACCTCCGTCTCACAGACGACCTTAAGCGTCGCCAACGTCTCCCTCAACCGCTCCGTCCTGTAGTGATCGGTCGCTTTCGTCCTGCTCAGAAACTCAACAACTTCCTGCAGTTTATGAACCGCCGACTCGCACTCTCCGCTTATCGTACTTATCGATTCGTGCAGCTTGTTTACGCGGTCGACGTACTTGATCAGGTTCTTTAGCCTCTTTGTTGTTGGTTTGTTTTCGGATGAGAGTTTTGAGGCTGTCCGGAGAAGCTTTTTTTGGAGGGACTCGAAGTGTTTGAAGCTTTGTAGAAGGGACAGGGCCGGGGATATGGCTCTGTTTATTCTTGTTTCGAGTGCTCTGTTTGCTATGGAGAGTGATTGTAATGGTGCTACTCTTTTTGAGGCCATGTTGAGGTTTTCTTGTATGGTTTCGAATTTTTTGTCGAGTTTTTCGTAGTTTGATTCGATTTTTGTGGAGGTTTTTAGGAGGGTTTTGAGATTTGAATGAGATGTTTGTAGTTTGATGAAGGTTTGATCATCTTCGTTTGTGAGGTCCATTGTGAGAATGTGTTTGTGTTTGTGTGTGGTTGTGTGTTGTTTTCCCTTATAGAAAAAGTTGGGGAAAATTGCGGAATTGGTCCAGTAACTGTAGAACGGTAGGAAAAAGGTTCGAAAAACTTACATTTTACAAAAAAATCCTGTAACTATAGCAGACTTTCGATTTTGGTCCTGTAAAATACACGGCTTTCAAAATAGTATCGCAACCATATGAAAATCTCATTTTTGGTATTGATTTCACCGGATTTCAATCGCGCGAGTGACACATTTAGTTCTCAATTTCCGATGACATTAGGACCAAAATTGAGATTTTCATAGAGTTACAAGACTATTTTGCAAATAGTGCATTTTGCAGGACCAAAATTCAGATGTTTATATGGTTACATGATCTCTTTGCAAAATTTGATTTTTATAGAATTTTTTTACTATCGCCTTATAGTTACAACACTAATTTTGCCATATTGGGGTAAATTGCAAAATTGGCCCTTTTAAAATTTCACATGGAAAAATCACCATGTATCCTCGATTTAGTCCTCAATTCGCTAGAAATTTCAAATTGTCCGAAAAAATTAGGGATTTATGAATTTTCAACGAAAAAAAATGGGATTTTTTACTACATTTTACTTGGAATTATATGAACGAAAACCCTATTTTCGTTAAAGATTTGAGAATCTCCATTTTTTGCGATGCAATTCACGCGAGATTTCCTGGCGGGCAATTTTGAATTTTTTCGAATTAAACGATATAGGGTGATTTTGCCATTCTGAATTTCAAAAAGGACCACTTTTGCAATATTTCTATAATTACAGGTGTAAATTAGCAATTTACCCGAAAAAGTTGGCAGAATTATGGAAGAGGACGAAAAGGGTTTGTCCAATGTTGATAGATGATCGATGTAAACTATAAGAGCAAATGGCATTCAAGAATTGGAAATGTAATTAATATAATATTTGATGCGGAGAGTCCAAATATGGCAGCCGGTTTATTTTGAATAAGTCCAATTAATAGTTGGATGTAGGGGTGGCCACGGTTCTGGAATAGCTGGTTTTGGTTCTAAAATCATCGGTTCCGATTTCTCATTTTGGAGGAACCGGAATCGGAACCATTGTCTTACGTTCCGGTTCCAAAACCGAAACCGAACAAGTTCCTCCACGATTCGGTTCATTTTAACTAGAAACCGCTTTGCGCTTCTGATTTGGTTCCAAAACCAAAACCGAACATGTTCCTCCACGGTTTTGGTTTTGGTTTTAACCGGAACAGTTTGTTTATCTTTTGATAATTTTTGATTTTTCAAAATGGTTTACAAATTTTAGTTACAAATAATGGGAAAAGAAAGAAAAAGAATTGAACTTAATATTCAATTGAATTTTGTACTTAATATTAATAATAATATTAAATTGTCTATATATACTATTAGAGTATAGATGAATCAAAGTTCACGTAGTTCGCTTATGACATTTGGTTTAAAACGCGTCTCATGTGTTACGAATATAAAACGTTAGAATACACATTTAATATTTCTTCTAGCATATTTTACCAAATAAAAATAAAAATTATTGGTTTTAACCTTGTAGCAGTCGGTTCCACATACGGTTCTAGCCGACGATTAAAATTGCCGGTTCCACGATTTTTGAGACTAAGGAATCGGAACAGGCCTACACGGTTCCAGTTTGGTTTTGGAACCGTTGACCGATCAACGGTTCCGATTTGTAATCTGGTTTCGGTTCCATTTGGCCACCCATAGTTGGATGTTCATTGAAAAATAGGATTAGTTATAAAACTACCTCTAAGGTTTACTCTAATTACAAAAACTTAACATTTGTTTCCCTTTTGCACGTTGCACTACAAACCTCAAAAGGGCGTTTGTAACACTATAAGAAAGCATTTGTAATTTTTAAGGATGATTAGAGTTTTTTTTTTTTTTTTTTGTAATTAGGCTTGTGATTTTTGTTGGGTTAACTACAAAAGGGTGAAGATTTTAAAATGTAACAAGTTTGTGTGTTTTGACAATATTACCTAAAATTAGCTACAAGACAATATTAATTTTAAATGAGAGTTTTTTTAGAGGTATTATAAGTTTTATTTTGAAACATCCTAAATGAATAAAAAGTAATAAATTTTGGTTAAAATGGAATAAATGGTCAGAAATTGAAATTATATAATTCATGCTTGTTAATCCAATTTGTAAACTTTATTATAATTTTGGTACGTTATTTCATACTTTTTTTTTTTGAGTACAATGGGGGAATTTGGAAAGGGGATACGCATTCGTTTGGGATCGAACCCGGGTCATTCACCCTTACAACACATGTGTCAACCATTAGAGAAAGTTGATCCGCGTTATTTCACTATTTCATACTTCATATTACAGATGCAAGTCAAATATATATAAATCACGTTAAAATAGAATTTAATGTAAATGTTTAACTTATAATTAAAACAGCCCAAGTAGATGAACGGTCGAAGTCCAACAATGTTTGGCAGCCTTGTTACTTGTAGTTGTTCTTTTGTGAGTCAAACGGCAACTGTTGTTCAGTATGTAGCATGTACATGAGTACTAAGTATTAACTTGGTCTAGATCATGTAATTTTCTTATGGACAATTCATTTCAACACCAAAAATACATCATGCATGTATATCATTCACGAATCTCATGGAGTGGTCTAATAGTATAGCTGGTATTTTAGTTCGAATGCCTCAAATTTGAATCCCAACTTTATACCACTTAATTGAATTTGCCGCACATCACTTGTATAGTGTAGTATACCTAGTGGTCTGGTTGATGTGGCTATAGTACAGAGTTACCTAATGCAATTTACTTGACGTGCATGGCTCAGTGTTGTAGCATTGGTCTCACGGATTGTCTATAAGGACTAGGGCTGCAAATGAACCAAGTCGCTCGTGAACTATTTGGAGCTCGACTCAACAAGAATTTGTTCGAGTTCGTTTACTGAGACTCGTTAAAATAAATGAACCAAACTCAAACTTAGAGATATTCGGCTCATTAATAAGCTCATGAGCAGGCTCGTTATAAATTAAACTAATAGTTTCACTTTAATTTTAGTTGTTATACTTTTTTACTTGAAGAATTGTAGAAATGCAGAAAACATGAAGGAAAGATGAAAGGCGGGAAAATGATATTGTATTATTCATGTATAAAAGATGTACAGTACCCAACTTTATATAGGAGAAGTAAACCATGTAGAAAGCGTGTAACTAACAAAATAACAACTTCTAATATAACCAACACTAAACAACTAACAATCATAACAACCCCCCCTCAAGTTGGGCCATGGTGTGCATCCTTCATGCCTAACTTGGAACCAAGATTAACAAATTGAGCTGCCCCCAACGCCTTGGTGAAAAGATCAACCACCTGCTGAGAAGAGGAAATCTTTTGAGGTGTAACAAAGCCTTCCTTGAACTTGTTTCTAACCAAATGACAATCGATTTCAAGATGCTTTGTACGTTCATGGAACACAGGATTATCCACAATGTAGATAGCAACCTGATCACAAAATACAGGAATAAGAAGAGGAATGGATAAGGAAAGATCAACAGCTAGATAAGCAACCCATTGAAGTTCACAAACAGTAGAACTCAATGCTCTATATTCGGATTCAGCTGAAGACTTAGACACAATATTCTGTTTCTTTGTCTTCCAATAGCTCAGGGCATCTCCAAAAATATATGAGAAACGATTCTGAGTCTTCTTGTATCAAAGACAAGAAGCCCGATCGCATCACAATATGCAAGAAGCTTCCCATCACAAGCAGCAGGATAGAATAGCCCTTTAGAGGGACATCCTTTAAGGTATCTCAAAAGATGAATAACTGACTCCCAATGTGAGGAATAAGGATTGTTAAGGAACTGACTAAGCTGTTGGACACAGTAAGTGATATCAGGTCTAGTAAAATTCAAGTACAACAACCTCCCTACCAACCTCCTATATTTATCAGGCTCCCTGTCCAACCAATTTAACCCCTGTAGGAAAAGGAGTCTGTGCATGCTTACAAAGCAACATGCCTGCATTTTTAAGTATGTCCAATACATACTTTCTTTGATTAAGATAAGTACCAGAGACATCTCTAGCAATTTCAACCCCCAAAAAATATTTTGCCTCTTCCAGATCTTTAATAGTGAATAAACCATCCAAATATTTCTTAAGAAAAGCAATATCCTCCAAATTAGACCCTGTGATGAGAACATCATCAACATAGATCAAAAGAGCAAGAAATGAACTGGAAGAAGCCTTCACAAATAAACATCAATCATGAGGAGACTAAGTAAAGCCATAAGCCACCAACTTCCCACAAAACTCAATGTTCCATTGTCTGCTAGCCTGCTTAAGCCCATACAAGCTTCTCTGAAGGTGACACACCTCCCCTACTGCAGCCTTAGTGTAGCCTTCAGGAGGAAACATATATATATATATATCCTCATCTAAATAGCCATGCAGAAAGGCATTATTGATATCCACATGTGAAAAAAACCACCCTTTTGTTGTGGCTAAAGCAATAAAAAACCTGACAGTGACCAATTTAGCAACTGGGGAGAAACTATCCATATAATCAACTCCATAAATTTGATCATAGCCCTTTGCAAATAATCTGGCCTTATGCCTTTCAACACTTCCATCAGGTTTCCTTTTGATTTTGAACACCCATTTACTTCCAGTAGGTTTCTTCCCTGGAGGAAGGGAGGTAACAACCCAAGTATGATTTCTCTCAAGTGCATCCAATTCATGTTGCATAGCAGCAACCCATAGAGGATCATTGCATGCCTGAGCATAGTTGTGAGGCTCATGACTAGCATCAAGATTAGTTGAAAAAGCAGTATAAGCAGAAGTGAATGAAGAAGGACAAGTATAAGGGAAAGTAGTGAGAGGATACATTGTTGTAGCAGTAACAGAGCCAGGGAGAGTAGTTGAGGCAGGTGCAGGTGTATGTACAACATAAACAACAAAATCAAACATCCAAGCAGGTTTTGTAACATGTCTTGTGCTTCTTCTAGGAATGAGAGATGTAGGGACATCAGATGAATCGGTAGGAGGAGAAGGAGAGTTAGGAGAATCTGTAGTGTCAAGGAAAGGAATGGGAGAACCAATGAAATGAGTGTTGGATGGAGAAAGAGAAACAGGAGAGCTAGTGGAATAAGGAAAGATATCCTCAACAAAGACAACATCTCTGGATACCAAGAGATGTTTATTTTCAATGTCATACAGCATGTATCCCTTCTTTCCTTGTTCATAGCCCAGAAAAACACATCTATTTGCCCTGGGGTCAAATTTGTGTTTATGAGGATGGACATTTGTAGCATAAACCAAGCAACCAAATGGTTTAAGGAGAGAGTAATTAGGTGAATGATGATAGAAAAGCTCATAGGGAGTCTTCAGTGAACAACAGAATTAGGAAGCCTGTTAATGATATGAGTGGCAGTTAAGAGAGCAAAAGGCCAAAATTGAGAAGCAAGGCTAGAGTGGAACATAAGAGCTCTAGTCATATCAAACAATGTCATGTGCTACCTTTCCACCACTCCATTTTGCTATGGAGTGTAGACACAAGTTTTATGATGCAAAATACCATGGGCATGAAATAGATGAAGACATTCATGGTTCACAAATTCTAATCCATTATCACTGCGGATTATTTTAATAACAACATCAAACTGAGTTTTCACTAGGAGAATGAACCTCTCGAGCATTCTAGGAACTTATGATTTATGATGAAGTAGGAAGATCCAAGTAGCTCTACTATGATCATCTACTATAGTCAGCATATAAGGAGTATTAAACAAAGAAGTGACAACATATGGACTCCACAAATCAACATGAATTAAGTCAAAATTGTTTGCAACATAGGATTCACTTAAGGGAAATGACAATCTGGACTGTTTTGATTTGTGGCAAACATCACACTTCAAAGAGAGTTGCTGTTTATCAGTCTTACAAACAACAGAAAGGAAAGGTAAATGACTTATGATAGTAGAGGAAGCATGTCCCAATCTATGGTGTCACAATTCAAGATGATGCACAGAAAGAGAAGAGTTACAATTGAATTGAACATTAGAATGAAAAGAAGATGAAGGAAGAACATAGAGCCTTCCATACACCTTGCCTCTGGCTACCACTTCCTCAGTCTGCTGGTCCTGCAACACACAATGATCAGAATAAAAAATACATTTCAGAGAAGTGGTTTGAGTTAACTGAGAAACTGAGAGGATTGTGTTTAAAAGAAGGAACATATAGGACATCTGTGAGAGCAAGTGCATTGTTCAAAGCAACATGGCCAATGTGTGTGGCTGACTGGAAAGAGCCATCTGGCAAGTGAACTGTGATATTTGTGTGAGCTGGTAGTAAATGTGTCATCCAACTAGCATTGGCACACATGTGTCTACTAGTTCCGGTATCAATGATCCAAGCTACCTTGTCTATCTCCCCAATAACATTTAATGCATACTGATCATCACTAAGGTAGTTCATACCTGCATAGTCTATAAAATTTCCAAGTGGGGTCTGTGCAAGGTTAGAAGTACTAGATCCACCCTGAGAGGCCATAAACTTTGCAATCTCTTGCTGAATGATACTTGCAATTTGTGGCATCTGTTGATCTTTAACACTTTACTCTTTTGGTGAAGCAATCACACAAGTGCTCACAGATCTCTACCTCATCTCCTTTGGCAATTTATACCAATCGGGATAACCAATAAGCTTGAAGCACTCAACCTTTCATGTCCAGTGATATGGCAATGTTCACATGTGAGTTTGGCTCTTTCTTCCTTACTTCTGCGAAAATTACCTCGTCCTCTACCTCCATTCCAATTAACAGTATTGGTATTACCAGGAAATGATGTGCCCCACCAATAGCCCTTCCATACATAGCCATATTATCCTGTGTATCTGGAAATGCAGTCTGCACTTGTCTCTGTTTTTCAACACTCAATACCATAGAGTATGCCTTATTCACAATAGGCAATGGATCGATCAATAATATTTGACTCTGATACCATGAAGAATTGTAGAAATGCAGAAAACATGAAGGAAATATATATTATAGGTTTTAATATATTATGCATTTTTTATAATATATAAATTTATTTTTATTATAATTTGATGAATAATTTAAATTATAATTGATATTTACGAAGTTTGTTGACTCGATTAAGCTCGAAGAAGTTTGTGAACCATCAATATATTCCACTAGTACATAAAAGCCTATATGAATAACCAAATATGCATCGATTTCCACGAAAACTGATGCATAAAAGGGTCAATGGCAATTTTGAAATTAAAACAAAGTCCTTAGGCATCATTTGTTAATAAAAAACGATACCTATAAACTTTTTTATTTTTTTTTAATTAAACTAAAAACTTGGGTATCGGTTTTTAAAGAAAATGAGGCCTTTAATTACACTTTAGGTCTCGGTTGCTTAGAAGTAACCGACACCTATAATTTGTTTTTCAGTTAAACCCTAGGCCAGTCCCATTCATCTTTTACTGACAAAAACCATACCAGTGTTAGCCAATATATCTTCCATAAACAATTTGCAAGCTCACAACGTTCGAGTCCTGGGCTCCGGCGACACCACCGTCGTCCTCGGCCATGGCTTCGGCACTCGTCAATTCCTGGAAGCATTTGGTCCCCTACCTCGTCGACTAATACAGATTCATACACTACGACAACATGGGCGTCGGCACCACAAACTTCCTCCACCTGTTTGTGATTTTGCCCCAAAGGGAATTTCAAAATTGATGGAGAATTTTCTTTGATTAGGTTTGTGAACATGGTCGATTACTAACTAATTTTAAGAAATTATCAAAATTCTCTCGCCGATTCAGATCTGCTAATAGAAACTCCGAGCAATGGCAGGAAAAGGAGAAGGTCTGGCGATTGGAATTGATATCGAAACAACCGTACTCGTGCGTCGGAGTTTGGCAACAGGATCGTGTTGAAATTATAGCCAACGATCAGGGTAACTAGAACAACGCCGTCATATGTCGCTTTTACCGACACTGAGCAGCTTATTGGTGACGCCGCTAAGAATCAGGTTGCCATGAACCCGACCAACACTGTTTTTGGTAAGATCTGAGCTCCTCTATTTTACTATTGAGGCGAAACATGTTTTTTGTGCTTTTATTTTAGTTTTCGTGTTTAGATCTGTGTTGAAGGAAGAATATAGTTGATTTCATGTGTCTAATGATTATTTTTGTCTGAGTTTTGAATATCTATTTGTAGTGAGATGTTTGAGCTTGTTTCGTTCCGATTGTATTTTCTTTCAGATCTATCTTTAGCTTTGGGATCCGGTGTGTCTTATAATACATGTTGTGTTTTAAGACTTCTTTTAGGGGCAACATGGTGTCCAGTTTGATTGTTTGAAGCGTATGATTCTAAGTGTGAAATTTTCCTAATTCTATTGACCAATTTCTTAGATGTGATTCTGAGTGAGGTCGACTACCCATGTGCTTGGAGTAGTAAAATTAGTTTGAATAGACTTGATTTCAGCTTCTTTTTCGTAATCCTTCTTACCATATCCTCATGATATACACACATATATGAGATTTATCTATGTGGAGATTAGGTGAATATTGTACAATTTTTATGAAATAATTATGTTTGTATTCATTTCTATTTTTATTTGTGTATGGATTTACCTTTTATTTTCACCTTTGATTTTGTTAGAAGGCACTAACTAATCCAAGTTGCTTGCTGCATTTTCAAATCAGAAAGTATCCATGAGATATTGTTTAGTTGTTCTACTATATGATGGTTCTTCTATAAGATATAAATTTTACTAGGGGTAGGTTGTATACATATACTACCATTTTGTTCATTATCATTGCTTACCTTTCTTGTCATAATTATATGAACAATGTTTCTCTTGAATGTTTCTAGGTCATTGCCACACGTTTATTGGAATCAAAACAATCCACACCTCATTTGTATTTATCAACAGGTTTCAATCAATCGTTGATATGTTCTCTTTTAGTGTTACGTATTATGGTAAACATGTGATACTTGTTTCTCAATGGTTTGTACTAGATGTTATACTGGATCCTCTTCTCTCATTTAAAAAAGAGCTTATAGGTGGGGAATTTTCTTATCTCTACTGGTTCTTATTGTGAATGGAGCACTATTATGAGTTGTGATCTCATTTTATTTTGCTTTGCAGCGAAGTATGATGTTAAACTCTCAGTAAATGATATTGTGATCAAAGATGTTGCTATTGCATTGAGAAATGTACCAGAAGCAAATGGTAAGAGTTTTCATCTTTTGAATTGAAATTCTTATTGCTTGTCATTCAGTAATGTCAGCTTACTTGGGAAATTAGAAGATTCACAAATATCTGCTGCAGTCTGTTTTTGAATACATAAGTGCCTCTCTTGTATATTATACCATTTATTGTTCAATACTTCCTGCTACTTCATATCTTCAAGTTGGTTGAAATCTTCTTAGTGTAATGATCCCCTACCATGTAAATCTGAACAACAAGCAATCATTGTGTAATACTAGAAGATCCTTATTATTGTCCCAAGTGATTATGGTTATGTTGTGGCTTTTATTGTTGCACATCTTAAGTTCAGTACACTAATATTGTATCCAACATTTACCTGTAAAGAGAAAATTTATTCTTGAGATTTGAGTTAATAAGTTCTTCTGTTCCTTTTAAATGTTGCTCTTATTTCTGATTCTCTTGAATAATTTTCTGCTGAACAATGAAACTATGCCGCTTACTGGTATACCAGCAAAGATGAAAAAGGCTTATGTGATTTGGTTGACACATCTATTGCATTTGCCACATAGAAGGTATTCTGCGAGATATCCACTTTCTGTTCCTCAACAATCATTAGACTTGGTCTCATGACTCTCACCATATTTCTCTCAATTTCAGGGCTTGATGACTCTGATGGTTAGAAATGCAGATCAGAAGTCTATATCATCAATTTCCCGTGTCTAGTGTCTTGTCGTCTTATGGGCCGTTTAATTTTATGATTCATTTGATCTAGATTAATCTTTCCACTTGTTGTTTCTGTAGGTTAATGAACTTGCTGAAAATGCACGGGTTGGAAAGTTATGTTCCAAGGCGGCAGTTTCAGGTGACTTTCTATTATGCTTAATTTGATCATACACTCGTATATTGACATAATGAATTAGCCATTTCTTGTTTCTTTCCCAAAACCATCATAACTTTCCTTCTTATGCATCATCTCAAACTTGGGGATGTATCCATGGATCATTTTTATGCAATTATAAATCTGCCCCAGGTTCTCTCTCTCTCTCTCTCTCTTCTCTCTCTCTCTCTCTCTCTCTCTCTCTCTCTCTATATATCTCTATATATATATATATATATATATATATCCCTATGAGCAAATGAGAAAGCATCATTTCAAATTTTGGATGGGGAATTAAGCCCAAATTGTTTCATCTAGATTGGGTAGTTGTTTGAATGTTGAGTTGTTTATATATTCTAGTTTATGGATTTAATGGTCTGGTTTTGGATGTTATTTTCAGACTTTAATGATGAAATATAAAACATGAACCTCTTGTACTTTTTACCTATTGAATATGTATATGCATGTGTTGTAAAATTTCTCATAAGACCCGTGGATTCCATGATAAACTAGCATGTTTTTTATCTGTATCTCCAAGACACAACTCATGGAGATACTCGACAATCTTAAAGAAAAGCCAGATGTCGGAACATTATTGATGGTATGCTCTTTTTTGATACCTTACTACTTGAAATGTTACTCAAGTTGTTAAGATGTTTTGTTCATAAGTTGAAAATTCTGAAATTATAAGTTATAAGCCAGATAGACAATTGGATTACTGTCTATCAGTTGAAAATTCTGAAATTAAATTATACTTACATAGTAATAGGACGATTCAGGATTGTTTGGCTAAGCAGATTTTATAATGTATGTCACCATATGGACAAGTAACATGTTAGATTGATTTATATAAATAATTATGGATTCACTTTTGCACGGCAAACTTAAGAAGGAATATAATTTCCCCTCTGATAATGATAAGACTTTCAACAAATTGAATGTCAAGAATGATCATGTTAGGATAATCGATTTGAACTTTGGATTGTTTCGAGTTGCAAATTAATATACTCACAATTATCCATATCTCCACCTCCATTTCCGACAAGAACTTTTGTTGGTATGTACACCTAACTATTATATTATATGTTTGACATTATTGCACAGGTTTTTCAGTGTTTTAAAATTAAAGATGTTGCGATTGTCATAAAAACACCTGAGTCCAAAACAAAAGGATGTTAGACCAAAGTCATTGGTTATAGACAAAAGTATGGTGCAATTGAAGCGCTTTAAGATTCTGAAGGGTCTCACAAACGGCAAATGACGGAAACTTGTCCGACGCAAAGTGGCTTCTTGATTTGGGCCTTATGCCTAATTTGAATTCTGCAACTTGAGTTATTGGTTATAGACAAGTATACTTATTTTTCTTTGTTGTTGCGTATTAAGTATCAGAGTTTTGTTCTTTAAGGGTGATCTTTGTGAATTCACATAATGGAAGACGCAATATTCAAAAGTCTGAGTATATTTTTCTTTTATTTAATATCCTTAAACCATGGACTATATACTAATGTCCTGGAGTTTTAAAAATTTATATAGGTTTCTGTCTAAAATGAAATATAAATTGTATTTTAAATTAAAAAACAATAGGCATCGGTTGTTTTACGAACTGCCGCCAAAACTAACTTTATGCATCGGTTCCTTGCGAAAAACTGGTTCCTTTGGTGAACATTATGCATCAGTTTGTTCTTAGAAACCGATGCCAATTACTTACTTTAGGCATCGGTTGAAACCGATGCCAATAGATATGATTATCAGCATCGCCTTCATAAGCATCGCCATTGGAACCGATGCTTAAAGTTATTTACAACCGTTGCAAATGGTCAATTTTATACTAGTGTTCGATAAACTCAAGCTTGAGTTCGACTTGATTATAAATGAGTCAATTTAAAAGCTCGTTTCGGTTCGTTTCGATTGCACTCGTACTTGCCTAGTGCCCACCTCAAGAACAACACTAGTGAGTTCTCCCATTGTAATTAATAATAATAAGAATACATAATGTGTTACCTTGACATAAGATTACTGAAATTACTGTAATCTGATAATCCGAAGACAAGATTAATAGATTCATAATTTGATTTCTCGAAGACAACAATAATAAAATTACTGTAATTTGATTTCTTTCACCATCACATTTTCCAAATATTTATTCCTTTTTGTGCCGTTATAATTCGAATTTAGTTCGGGTTGGGGTTGGTCAAAACTCAAACCTTTATTATAGCTCAAACTCATATACCACTAGACCTATTAAATATTTTATAATTATAAAAATATTACTTCGTAAACTAGAAGAATATTATTTAATTTTTTGAGAAGATAATATTATATTTATTGAGTATATATAGGAGGATCAAGTGAGACCATGTCTCTAGGTGAGACACAATGGACTAATCTCAACCATCCCCCACTATTAATCAATGGGTGTGATTTAATAGATAAAAAATATATTAAAACATTAATTTAATCAACATAAGGGTAACAGGGTAAAATAACATAATAAGGTAGTTACAAAAATGGAATCAAATCTCTTTCTCTCATGCATCTCTCATCTCACGTGGCTCTCTCCCTCCCTCCTCTCTCTCTCTCTCTCTCTCTCTCTCTCTCTCTCACACACACACACACACAATTCCACCATTAACGCAAATCTGAAGAACTCAAACTGTAAAAAATAAAATAGTGAAGAAGATGCGCTTATGTTCGAATCATGATGCATGATGAATCATCAGTCGTGGAAAAAACTCTACCCAACAACATCAATGGTGTAGACATCGATGGAGAACTCGAAACTATCCATTAACATCAACTCTTAAAAAATATAATTTTCACGAATAAGACGATGCATAGATACTTATGAAATGATGCATAGATACTTATGAAACGATGCATATATCTGTAGGATATTACATATTTGAAAATATGCAACAAAAATTAACTAAATATACATTATCTGAAAACTATCTATGCAGCTTAAAAAAAACTAATATGTAGTATAGTATACTCAACTATGTAAGACATCATAAACTATGCAACAAAATCAACTAATTATGCATTATCTAGAAACTATCTATGCAGTGTGGAATAACTAAATATGCAGTACATTATGTAACATCCCATGTTTATAATTTTCCAAAAGCAACATATCATTTTCATAACTAAATATACATTATATTGAACCTAATTATGCAGTGTAGAATAACTAAATATGCAGTACGTTATATTCAATTATTTCTTGTTTTAAGTAAAAGCGATTGCCAACAAAACAACTAAATATGCATTATTTGATAGTTAATTAAGCAGTAGAAGAACCATAACTATACTGTAAAATAAAAATATTTGAAAAGAAAACAGCTTCCTTAAATTCCGCCACAAAATCCGGCAGTTCCAATCTCAGCCTATAAAACCCGTTGTGACCACTAATTTGAATTACAAAATTACAACCTTACCCTTAAAATCAGCAAAAATTAGGAAATAATTAAAAAACTGAATTAATCATATCCTTCATTTTTTAAGATCAATGGGTAAGATGAGTCCACACTGTCACACCTAGGGAGGGTGGTCTCATTTGAACCAAATCCTATATATATATATATATATATATATGTGTGTGTGTGTGTGTGTGTGTGTGTGTGTGTGTGTGTAAATCATATATATATATATATAGGGGGAGGATCAAGTGAGACCATGTCTCTAAGTGAGACACAATGGATTAATCTCAACCATCTCCCACTATTAATCAATGGGTATGATTTAAAGGATAAAAAATATATTAAAACATTAATTTAATCAACATAAGGGTAGTAGGGTAAAATAACATAACAATGTAGTTACAAACATGGAATCAAATCTCTCTTTCTCCAATCTCACATGTTGTCTCCCACCCCATTCTCGTCTCTCTCTCTCTCTCTCTCTCTCTTCTCTTCTCTCTCTCTCTCTCTCCTCTCTCTCCCTCTTCTCTCTCTCTCTCTCTCTCTCTAAAAACGCCAATAAGAAAAACTGTGAAGAATTCGAAAATTACAATTCATGAAAATTACAAAGAAAATGCAAGAAAAATCGGTGCAATATTACAGAGAAATAACGAACAGTGAGTTCGAAACATGATGATGTTCATCATTCGTGGAAAAAACTCTATCCAACAGCATCAATGGTGTAGTCATCGATGGAGAACTCGAAACTGACCATTAACATAAACTCTTAAAAAACTGTAATTTTCACGAATAAGACGATAAATAGATAGTTATGAAATGATGTATAGATACTTATGAAACAATGCATATATCTGTAGGATATTACATATTTGAAAATATGCAACAAAAATCAACTAAATATGCATTATATGCAAACTATCTATGCAGCGTAAAAAACTAATATGTAGTACAGTATACCCAATTATGCAAGACGTCATAAATTATGCAACAAAATCAACTAACTATGCATTCTCTAGAAACTATCTATGCAGCGTGGAATAACTAAATATGCAGTACATTATGTAACATCCCATTTTTATAATTTCCAAAAGCAACATCTTATTTTCATAACTAATATACATTACATTGAACTTATTTATGCAGTATAGAATAACGAAATATGCAGTATGTTATATTCAATTATGTCTTGTTTTCGTAAAACAGTGCCAACAAAATAACTAAATATGCATTATTTGATGTCTAATTATGCAAGTAGAGGACCACTAATTTGAATTACAAAATTACAATCTTACCCTTAAAATCAGCAGAAATTAGGATATAATTAAAAAAACTGAATTAATTACATCCCTTCATTTTTTAAGATCAATGGGTAAGATGAGTCCACATTGTCTCACCTAGGGAGGGTGGTCTCATTTGAACCAAATCCTATATATATAACTAATATCACTTAATTAGTAAAATATAAAAAGTTAAAATCTTAACTAGACATATTAGGTCGGACCGGATTTTAAAATTTGGCCTGGAATTCAATATTTTCAGCGTGTTTTAAAAATTGGATCCGACCAGCCAATTCAACCGGTTGAACCAGGTACCAGTGGTTGGATCGGTTCGGTTAGTTCACAAAAAGCATTTTTGGTTAAACCAGTCAAAACCGGCAAAAAACGGTTGAACCATTTGCTATTTATTTTCCATTTTATTTTATTTTTTTTAGTAATTTTAGAGTTTTAAATTTATATTTTGTTACATTTCTATGATTATTCTGAATTTTGAGCTATAATATATATATTGATTTAGTTGCTTATTTATATAATTTTCATTTAAAAAATATATTACATAATAATTTGTATATTCACATATACAATATAACATGAAAATTTTAATCTTTTTTGTCAAAGCTGATTGAACCCGGTCCGATGGTTGAATCGTAATTCGTGAACTGATTTCATATAAGGTATTTAGAACACTGATTTCAGGACTCAATCACGTTGTTGATGAATGATATCATGGGATTTTGAATTCAAGATCTCATTTACTTTTGTTCATGAATGCTTGATTAAACATATAATATGAAATGTATAGACAAGTTAAATTTATGACCATTTAAACGATGACACATGGAAAACTTAACTCTGATTCGATAATTATTATTTGTAAAATATTTTTTAGTTACTAAAAAAATAAGATATTCAAATTTGTTTAAAAACAAAATATATTAACTAAATTAATCCTCGTTGTATAATATGTGCAATTCACCATATCAATCCAAACTCGCCGTTACAAATGTCATGTTATTTTCCATATAATTCATTTAGATTTGGCCATTATTACCATATAATTCATTTAAATATGGCCAATATTGCCATATATAAATCAAATCGTTTGTTTTAGCTTAGTGTTGTCTTCTAAATTTAAATACATATTCCCTCAAATAAATTGAAATATATAAAGCATTTGTTAATTTAATTATATAACAAAATCAGAAAGCCTAAAACCCTAAAGACTATAATAAATGTAAAAGCTGGAATTAGAAAAATACACAAATTAAGTAGAATTTAAATCTAGTAATAATATCTATATACAAATCCATTACAAACTGCAAAAAGGGCGCACATGTACATATAATACTGCAGACAGGTCATATATAAGTACTCTGAATGCCCATTTAAAAAAAAAAGTATATATAAAAAACCTATATAATTATGATAATTAATTAACACTCTATCCTCTAATCTAAATTCTAATTGGTACATTTACAACTAATAATCTCAATTATCCGTAACAGATTTTGCGTCATCATCACCCGTAAAAAACCTCCACAAAAACTGATAATCCTTACCCTCACACGCTAATTTCACACCATTGCAATTAGCATTCACACTATTCTTCTTCCCTTTGCTTTCCCACTCAATCTTCACCCGGCAACTAAACCCATGCATACACATTTCAACCTTTTTCGATTCCAAAAACTGAACCGAAATCTCGCCCCCGATTCTCCTACACGCGCCGCCGCCGCAGATTTTACCGGCGGAGGCGCAGTCGAGCCAGCCGCATTCCGGCTGGCCGACTAACTCCTTGTACGCCGCGTTACACATTCTCACCTTATTGTTCGAATCGGATACGATTGTCGGCACATTTTCCGCCTCCACGATCTCCTCCACCTCCTCCGGCCCCATCGCCGCCATTATTTCCCGCCGGAGATCGTCGGAGATGCTCTCCACGAATATGCTCGATCCGACCGGCCGAACCGGCCGGGGAGAGATGACGCTCGGCTTCGCCGGCTCCTGAAGCTGCGGTAGTAAATCTAATTCCTCCGGCACCTGATCCGCCGCCGTCATGTTCAGATCTATTTCTTTCCCCTTGTTGATAACAGTCGGCTGGGCCGGCGCGCCGCAGAAGAGAGGCAGCGCGACCGACTCCGCCAGCGTCGTCACGGCGGAATCGAGGCAGCAATTCATCGGAACAAGTGAGATCTGCGGCTGCGCCGCAGAGAGCACTCCATTTCCGGCGATCGTGAATCCATGCATGGCCAGATTCTTCGCCGGAGAATTAGTCACCTGAAAAGGAGGCGAGAGTCCCTGGAGACAAGTCCTCGCTCGTTTCACAGACGGCGGCGCGAAGGCGGCGGTCCGGCCGCGCTTCCGCGTCCTCGTCGGCCTGGCCTGGAGATGCGCCCACACGTTCCTCAGGTAAGGTGATTTTCTAATACCGTTCGGTAAACCGGAGTTTTCATTTTCCGCCATGGAATTAGGGTTTGAGGACTCGGGTTTAGGGGCAATAGGCCTGTACCTGGACATGATTTCGGCGGTTCTAGCAGAGGCATAAGGATTAATTGTTTGCATCATTTTTTTTTTTCGGAATTAATTTTTTTTAAAATTAAATTTTAAAAAGATGGAAATATTAGGGAGGAAGAAGGGTGTGAGAAATAGCGTGAGGGGGGTGTGATGTGAGGAATAATGTGGTGAGATGAGGGGGTAATTTTAAGAGGGAATTGGACCAATGAGAAAGCGGCAACATGAAGTAATATGACAAGAGGAATTGACACTTGGAAGTGTACGGTGGGTACGTGTTTGAGGAAGTAAAGAGATGGGGACATGTGGGATTTCCACGAGGTTTAAACCAACATGCAAGCTTACACTTAACAGTGTGCAACAATCCCCTGCATTTCTTTTTGGATATTTTTAAGATGGAAAAATAGCAAATGAGTTCTATTCATTTGAGAGAGTTGGTGGGTAAACGGATCGAGTAGAGACGAAATTGTCATTGCTCGAGTTTCTTATCGAGCTTCAAAAGCTTTATTTAAATTTGGTGTGCTTTATGCTTATTAATCGAACGAGCCTCAGTCTAACTAAACATGATTGGAGATCGAGTAGCTTAATATTTTAATATATATTTTATTTATTTTCACTTACCGAATTGAATTTGAGTGGAGTTTCATATCTTATCAAATAAAAAAAAATATCCAAATTTTATTCGTTGTGTTAACTTTCAATTTTGAGTCGAATATTGAGTAATTTAATTGATTTTTTTCTAACCCCTTACCACAGGAATTTTTGGTTTTTTTTCTGATGTAAACTTTATGTGCGAATAAATAATTAAATAATATTTTATATACAAGATATATTGAAGAAAAGAATATTCTTCTTACATTGGCTACCTCTTAAATAACTTGAAAAGAATATTATTTAATTTGATGAGTACGGCAAACATCCCAGAGGTATTATCTTGGAAAAATACCTTTAGACATAAGGATTGGCCATTTAATTTGCTTATTATCAACGTGCTACTTGCAATCCCTCTCAAATTATGAATGAATTCTAGACGAATATTTCATTTAGAGAAGAAAAAAATATGTTTTAAAAAATGAATTTATCATTAGAAAATAATATTTACAAAGATTATATTTTGCTTTTTATACCAAGAAATTAAGAGGTTGAGTTGTTTGGATATGATTTGTTGGGGAAGAAGGCAATTACCAATCAGGCGGTGGGCGGTAATCTGATTGAAGCAGAGGAAAAGAAGGGACCTTTTGTCTAGTAACGCGTGTGGTGTAGGGCTGCATGCACGTCTACACCTATCAGGGGTTTATTACTTGCGCTAACGTTATTATTTATTCTACATTTACTATGTTTTGGAATGTATCTAAAATTAAGGTTTCCACTGTTTTTGCCTCTTGGTTGGATGGATGACGAGTTGCTTTGTCCTTGTACCTTTAGGTTTTTGACCAGTACAAGAGTTTCAATTTATTATATTTAGGTTTTCTATAGCCCTTATATGTTTTTTTATTAATTATATTATTTACATAATTTTATCCAGTGTTCTAAAATTCCCGTCGTGGTTTGGTAGATACTCTCTAATTGGGTAGCACTCAATTTCATTGCGATTCTGATATATGCTTAATTTTGATTTTTGTTTGGAAAAACACAAATGCATATGTCATAGTTGGATACATGTCAAAATCAGAGGAGAGTTGAGTATTACCCAATTGGTATCATTAAACAAGCCCCTGTCTAGTCCCCGCAACATTCCCATTTACGTTTCTGTACCACGTAGGACCCGCCTAATTCTATCTATATTTTGTTGCATCCCACCCAAGTCCCATTTAGATGCTAGGCCACGATTTGCCGTTTGTCTAACACATAGTGTTTTTAAACACAAATTTTATGAATATTTGTATGCTAGAATACCACCGTGTGTTAGACGGGATTTGTCCAAAGATAAAATTTACTGTCACAAGTTTAAAAGAAAGTGCAGATAGAATACTTGATTTTTGGATTTTTTGTTATCACTTAAATTTGTTGTCTTATAAATTCGAAAATATATCAATTGGACTAATATAGTATTTTTTAATTAAAATATGTTGATAGCTTTGATCAACATTAACTTTTCCAAACTAATTGTTTAAGAAAATCCTTTATTTTTAGAATTTTATTTTATCTTTTAAAATCTTGATTAAATTTGTTATCTTAATTTTATATATAGGATTGTCACATAGAAAAATGTAAAGTCGAAAATGGGAGGATGAGAATTTGACAAATGTCCAAAATTAATGAGGTGATCACATGTGTCAACTTTGATTTTTTTTTTTTGGGGGGGGGCTCTTATATTTATAAGTAAAGTTTATATAAATATTGCATAAAATATATTAGATGCAATACGGTCGATTCCCTGTGATTCCCAATTTTTTTATTATTATTCTTTTAACAAAAAATAATTTTCACATCATTCTTAATATAAAAATTAATATTACTGACAAAGAACTAATTAGGTATAAAACTTTTATAAATATAAAAATCTATATTCTCAGGCATATTTATTTACTCTAATATACAGAATGCATGAGCTCCTCTTTAGTTTTAATATTCTTCTTATAACTTATAAGTGTATTATATTATATGAGTATATATATAAATATATAATGTACACATATAACAAATTATATAGGCTCGGCACAGAGTAAAATTTCTCCAATAGTAACGGATGAGATTGGATTTACTTGATTTAAATTTTGGACAGAGAGGAGAGAAGAACTGTGGAAGAGTACATAGTTGATTTTGTAGAGGGACAACACGTAGGTTACGCGTGGCACTTGACTAGAAATTTACGTTTTCTTAAAGTGTCAACCACCGTAAAGCGCGCCTGCTTTTGCAACCAATCGCAGGCTTTGAATCAATGGAATGATTCAATTGGCCGTCGCCTTACTGAACTAAAATGATTTTTGCGAGAAGGATAAATGGGGAAATCAGATGATGAACCTTTTATTCACTTTTTTATTATACAGAATAATAAATTATATTGTGGTAATAGGTCAAATTAGTTATTTACGTTATGTGACAATGAAAAAATAATTATATTTTCTTTAGCTATTTTGACTAAAAATTACGCTCATACCTCTCTTCTATTCTTTAATTAGGTACTTGCCCATTTTGCAAAAAAGATTGATGAGGTACATTTTTTGATATCATGACATGTGTCTTGATACCAAGAAATGAACATGTCTCCAATGAAAAATTGACAAGTTGAATAATTCAACTCAAAAATGGCTATAAAAAAAAATCTGTAATAGAAAAATACCCAAAAGTCCGACGGACACTATTATATTTGATGGTAAGAATTAAGATATCGGTAAAAATGCGAAAATTGTGTTATGTTTGAAAATGATAATATTGTTTACATTATATCAATATGTTTATTAGGTGTAATTATTAGAAAATATTAGTATATAAATCGTTAAAGTTATTACTAGCCACCATAATCCATTTGTGTGTTGCACAGGGTCGGATCTGTGATTCATAGGGTCATAGGCAAGATTCTAAAAATGGGTTATGTGAAGCACTGTGAGTTTTAGAGGCAAAAACGCCAACAAAGCCACAATGTTTCAACTAATAATCTAATAAAAAGTAGTTCATAATAGAAAAAGATTTCTCTCTTTCATCTAAATACAACACGCATTACGGTTTTAGAGGCAAAAATATTTATCAAGTTTGTGTAATCTAATTGATCAACCATTTTTCTTTCAATTGATAACATAGCCAATCCATTCAATTTGTCTTGTGACATGGTTGATCGCATATAAGTCTTAATCAATTTCAACTTGGAGAAAGATCTTTCTACCGATGCAACCGTAACCGATGTGGTTAGTAAAATCTTGTAAGAAACATAAGCATCCGGAAACAATTCACCCTTTTCTAAAATTGTAGGACATCTATTGCTCTTGATATTTCACTTGACAAATAGCTCTGTAAGCACAATAATTATGTGCATAAATCATCTCCAACAATTTCTGCTTGCCCATTGTGCTTCAATGTTGCTCAAGATTCATGCTAGACTAGGGGTGTTCACAGTTCGGTTAACCGGCCGAACCAAACCGAAACCGAAAATTCGGTTCGAGTTCGGTTTTCGGTTTTAATTTTTACAAAATTTCGGTTTTCGGTTCGGTATCGGTTTTAGAGTTTGGTTCACCGAACCGAACCGAAAACCGAACTTTTTTTTATTATTATTCCTAAAATGAAAACTGCAAACACGTGTGGTGTAGGGATGTCAATGGGGCGGGGCGGGGGAGCGATCCCCATACCTGTCCCCGCGACCGCGGCGAATCTCCGTCCCCGTCCCCGCGAGACAATCGGGGAAAAATTTCCCCCTCTCGTCCATGGGATTCCTCCCCGCCCCACTTTAATTTCTTTTTTTTTTGCAAAAATTCAATTTTTTTATAAAAATAATCATTTTTTATATTAATAAATTATATAAAAAAAACTAATAAACTACTCATTAATAAAATAAATTAAATATTTTGTTATTTTTCATATTTAATGTGGATATATTTATATTATATTATAAATATTATATTATATATATAATAAGCGGTTCCTCGCGGGGAACGGGACGGGGATCCCCGCGGGGCGGGGAGTATGATCCCCGTCCCCGCCAACGGGGAGAAAAATTTCCCCGTCCCCGTCCCCACGGGGGAAAATTTCGGGGAATCCCCGCCCCGTTCGGGGCGGATCCCCACGGGAAACGGGGATTCCCCGCCCCACTGCCATCTCTAGTGTTGTGCTGATATGCAACAAAAAAGAAGTGGATTCCAAAACATTAATGGCTCTGTGTCAACTTCTACTTCTCCTCGCTTGTCCCTGTCCGGCGGCCATGATTCCATCACCGTCCGTCATCACCAAGAAGTGGATTTTAATTTTTTACATGTAATTGTTGTTTGTTGAGGTATTTACAAAAATCCCCAAATTATAAAACCCTAAATTATATATTTTGTTTAATTTATTGATAAAGAGATTTTTCTAGATACCAAGATTGTAGATAATTGGAACAAATCAGTAAGTTTTATCAATTTGAGTAACCCATGAAGCTTGAAAAACATGACGAAGCTTGAAAAATGACCAAGCTTTTGTCCGGTTCTTTTGTTAACATATCGAGTGCAAATCCTCATTTCTTTTCATTTTATTTTTATTTTAAATTTTCGGTTAAACCGAAAAACCAAAAAAAACAACCGAAATTTTTTTCGGTTTTTAAGCGAAACTGCTGTTTAATACGGTTCGGTTTTCGGTTTTGTATATCGACCAACCAAATTTTCGGTTAACCGAAATTTCGGTTCGGTTTGACCGAATGAACACCCTTATGCTAGACTTCAACAAACTATTATATGACTCAGTCTTTAGCTTCTCTAGTTTGAACAAAACGTGATTGATCGACTATGTAGAGGAAGTAATCAACTCTGAAAGATTCCTCAGCTGAATGCCTAACCTCATCACTAACATTTTCATCATATCATTTCTTTCTATGGATGTCGTGTTTATCTAAAAATGTAGGTTCAACACCTAGTTCACTTGCCATCACCTTAGCTTCATCCATGGCACAATGAAACCCATACTCACTAAAGTCATCAAAAAATGTAATGAGTCCTTGTAAAAGTGTGATAGCAATTTCAACATCCATGTCTTCAACTTGAAGAAATTTGCTCACTTTGTTGATTGCTTGTAGCATTCTATACCAAATCACCATTCAAAGCAAAAACTCAAAATTATTTAGCTCATGTGTTACTAACGTCTTCGCATCACTTTGTGTTTTGGGATCTTCACTATTCTCGGCTAAAAAGAGTAAAACATATCGAATTTGTAAAATTTGCTCTTTTATAGCCCTAACACTTTCAACTTGACTTTTCCATCGAGTTTGTGATAATGGTTTAACTGTCAATCCATCTACATGGTCTTTAAAAATTTTCCACCATTTCGTAGAGGAAGAGAACAATGTGTAGACACGTTGTACCACTCCAAAAAAGCTTCTAGCCTTTTTACAACTATTTGTCATGTCACAAATTTGTCATGTCACAAATTGCCAAATTAAGACTATGACAATCACAAGGCGTATAGAAAGCTCTGGGGTTCAGTTCTAGTAATCTTTTTTGTACTCCTTATGTCTTCCACTCATGTATGATCCATTGTCATACCCTTGCCCTCTTATATCATCAATATCAAGATGAAGTTTCTCTGGTGTATTTATAAGCTCTGTTGAAAGTGCAAGTCCCGAAGTATCATATATCTTCATAAATTCGAGCCAAAATTCTTCTATAGTCACTGAGTTTGTCGAATCATCCACAGACTGTATAACTAAAGACATTTGCTCCTCGTGGATTGCATCTGGAGTACAATCGAGTATAACTGAAAAATATTTTGCATGTTTCACCTTATTTATAATTGCACTTCTAAAATCACCTGCTAAAAGTTGTATAAATTCATTTTGAATTTTGGGACCAAGGTATGTATATTGTATTTCATGTGCTTCAGCACGCCGAACATGCTCATCTAGTACTGGATCAACCTCAGCCATCATTTCTATCATCTGCAAAAAGATGCCATTGTTCTCGACAAAGAGCTTTTCATTGTCTCCTCGAAAAGGCAAGTTATTTTTAGCAAGTCTCTTTACAATTATAGTTATGCTAGAAGCCCAATTTTATTCAAAGTTTGTTGGGCTGCGAACAACTTACAACAGAAACAAAAGATCCGGTCCAAAGAAGTTGAATAAACTAGCCATCTTCTCTCATCTTTTTTGTCCATGTGGCAATATTTGTATATATTATGATGAATCAAAATATCTACCCTAATCGCTGGGAGGATATATTATGTCATCAACTCTTTTTGGACCTATTTCAGCTAGATAATCTACCATCTTTTGATCAATATTTTTTCCAATTAGCAGGATCATCCAAATCTTTAGATAACGAACTCTCCTCTTCAACTTGTTCAATCACGTCCTCATCTCCAATTGATTATGACTCATGATGTTCAAACACATCCTCTTGATTAGCTTCATTAGGAATTTCATTTCATTAGTATCTTCATTCTTAGTCACCTCTGTAGTTGTTTCTTCTTCATGCGATCTCTTTTTACTACTAAACTTAAAATATTTGTCAATATCTATGTTTGATTTCGAATTACTTCAATCTCCATTTGTTTCTTTTTTTTTCTTTTTTGGGCATCTGACATATATTTATGAGACATTTTTCTACACAAATAAAATAATGTACTAATTTTTAAATGGCAATATATTTAATATATTAATTCTGTATGTGTTTTGAACTACATCAAGATTTATAAAATTGTACCAAACCAACCAATCAACATAATATAATTTGGTGTCACAAATTTTTTCGTTTCGACGGGACGGTTGTTGTGCCAAAATTTGTAAAATATAAAATAAAATATATTACGATATAAAAAATCTGAAGATCCTATCTTACAACAATTTTTTTTGGTGTTTTCATCCTCTGAAACCGTTTTATAATGATTTTGTGCATGTTTGGGATCACTTATGTAAAAGTTCATTCAGAAAATAAACTCTTAATAAGTGATTTTCAAAAAGTCTCCAATTTTGGCTTCTCTAGTATGATTTTTCCTTTTTTTTTTATAGAAGTGACTTATCCAAAAGTCCATTATAAATTAACCATCAAACAACTATTAATATGAAAAGTTGACTTTTAGATCCAAAAGTCCATTAGAAAAGTGTTTCCAAAAAAGTTGTTCATTATCAAGTTTCGAACATATATATCCCTCTATATGATAAACAAGACATTCATTCATCCACTAATAAATCATTATTGGACAGATGATTCTAATTATTTTGGCCAAGGCAGTGTTTGGCTTATTAAATTTTAATTCAACTTTTTTTTTATTACGACTCGATCTTAGTCTGAATTTTCAATACGGATCAACCCAAATTTAACAGGACCACTCTAAAATTCAGTGTAGTCGATGGACTGCACTGGTTCCAAGGTGGCTACGCCACTGGATAAAAGAACAATAAAAATAGATAGAAAATATGATTTTTTTTCTAACGTGTGAGAAAAGCTTTTATTTATCTTAGAGGATTGAACAAGCCGAATACGCATATGCAGTTTAGTGTCAACCCATACTTATTGTGTGTAGCTCATTTGTTGGCATATGTTAAGCCCTTTAACCAAGGAGAATGAAAATTTAGTTAGACTTATTAAAGGAAATCGCACTAATTATATATAGGCAATAGGAAAATATTGTTTTCTTTAAACTAATCCTGCGAGACAAAATGAATTATTAAAACTAAATTGTTTTACACATTAATTATCAATAAAAACTAATTACTTATTCGGAATCAATGAAATGAAACAGTACAAATGGGGCCAATTGACCCCATTGAGGAACTGGCAGCTAAAATATTCAAATCCAAAATAGTGAAAACATTAATTGCTTATTATGAATCGAAAATAAAAGAGGAGAAATTGCTGTAATAAAAAGAACTGAAAATGGCCCAAAAAAAGTGACTGTCCAATTAGGACTGGCCCAAGAGGCTTTTATTGAACCCCAGTTACACTGGCCCGTTATCCTTCCACTGCGGAGAGCGGGAGGTGATCGATGCTCTGTGAAGCCAGCCTGACGCGGTGCCCTCCGCTCTAAAGCCCAAGCAACCCAAGCCTTCGCCCGGGCCACATAGCCCAACTCCCCGCTTGGAATGGGCAGGCCAGATATAGCAACAGGGATCCAGCCACCTGGGCCAATCCAACGTCCAGTCACCTTAATGCCCCCACATGGGTCACAAGCCCACGTTACAAGGCTCGGCGAACAAATATGATAAGCCATGGACTTATAAACTATTCTTTTACTGTTTTCATTCACGATGTGGGAAACCTTTCACCTTCAGCTCTTCTCAAATTGGCTTTTAGTATTAATTAGAAAATCAAAACAGGTATTTAATCCAGCTCTAATTCATAAAGTTGTTTGCCCAGTTTCTGATCTATTGTAACAGTTTCAGGTATTTAATCCAGCTCTAATTCTTTGATATAAGAATATATTAATATAAAACATGCACTACGTTTTCTAATGGGCAAAAACTCTCAGCTTGAAAAAATTATCTGACTGTGGAGATGAAAACAATAATGAAAAATGAAGAAGCTAATGGGCCTGAAGAACATAGGCCCACAGCTACCGGGGGTCCAATATCTATATATATATATAAAAGCAAAATGGTTTCTAAAATTTAGACACTTTCTAAAAAAAATTCTGATTTTTTTTCGGATTTTGGAATCCAAATTAATATGGTTGACTTTTAAATTTTGGTATGTATACTGAAATTAAGGAAAATACATATAAGGAAGATTAATTTTGGTATCCAATTCAATAATATATCCTATTTAATTTAGTTAAATATGGTTTAAATTGACTAAATGACTATAAAAAAAATACCGAAATTAAGGCTAAATCTTGATTGCAATCACAAATAAATGTTGAATCTTTTTCTATAGAGCATGATTTAAAATCGAAAATGCTTAAATATCTATATCTCTATATATATATATATAAACAAACCCCTTTCTAAATCCGCTTTCCCACCTATTGGTCTGTTTCTAAAAATGAAAAAAAAAACATTTTTGGGTTTAACTAATAAAAACGTGTTAGATTTTCATATATATTTAATTCATTGATTTCATAGCTGGCAATATTAAATTAGTTGCTTATTTTATTGTTGATTTAATTAATACCATTTCTCAAATTATGGTAAGATAATCTAAAAAAGTTATATATCTACATTGTTTGTGGTCAAATATTCCAATTGTCAACTTTTCTTATTTGCTTCTTTTTTCAGTGATTGACAAAATACAGTAGATTTTTCGTATTTAAAAATTTATTGACTTTCCTTATTTTTTCAATTATAAATAAATAATATTTTGATATTATTATCGATAATAAATAAAATATGACCGACAATAAGGAAATTATGATCGATAATAATGAAAGTTGAAAATTGTGGCGCAAGCATCGTTAATATGGAAACAAAGTAAATTAACAATCCAATTAAATTTCCAAATTTACATTCATAATAACTTAATTACATCAAATTGACTTTCCAAAAGGTAACCAATAACAATAAAAAATTCTGCTAAATTGCTCAAAAGTAAAGAATTACATTCAGAATTAAATTATAGACAGAGAATTAATGGCCTATAAATGGTAATTAAATTAATTTGATTAGCAAAATTAGCGCTAAAATCCTAAAATATATTAAGATATTTTTTTAAGAAAAAAAACCATATTTTTCCATAAACAGGCTAATTGTTCACCTATATATATAGGTCATGAAATTTCATTATAAACTCAAGCAATGCACAACTGAAAAGTAGTAATTCAAAAATCTCTGTCGACATAACTTAATATTAATAAGCTATCAATATCAATGGCACCCATGATTATTCTCATTCGTGATTTGAATATGACAAAAACCAAATGGGTGGTTAAGCTTCATTTGATTCGACTGAAATCAAATACAAAGCTTTGAATGTTTCTTTCACGATATCGAGGTAACTTATATATTTAAATGAAAGTTGATTTTAGTTTTCAGTTTTTTACTGATTAAGTTAAATGAAAGTTGATTTTAGTTTTCAATTTTTACTGATCTTATTACTTTTGTAGGGCGATGGGATCCACGGGGATCGAGGCGTTTTATTGATTAAAGGTATTTAATTTTAAAATGTTTGTTTATTAAAATATTAAATATGAAATTAATATTTTAAGTTTTAAACATCATGTTAGTGTTGAAATTGTATTAATCATGTTTTTTAATTTTTAATAGGATTATTCATCAAAAGATGAGGTTAACACCCAAACAAAAGTGTCAATAGAACTAGCAAAGAACTCGAAGCTTCTCTCTAAGCTTCAGGTACAAAGCATGCTTTACTTGAGGAATTCTCATCTTCAAGCAATAGCAAAAAATTGAAGAGTATTATCAAGAAAGAGGACGACAATCTTTGGTTTGGCCTTATAACAATATTTGATTTTTATTGTTTTGCTTTTGGAACATTATTTTATTATTTTGTTTGGTTGGTTATATTTTTTTTTTTTTGGTTTTTTTTATTTAACAATCTTAGTTGTTTAGGTTTGAGTTTTTATAATTTGGTTAATGACATTAATATTTTATTTTCATTACTTTAGTTTTTGAACAATATTTATCTATCATGTTTTCTGTTTTGATTTGACAATTAGTTGTTTTGATTTATATTTTTACTCTTTTGTTAATGACACTTATGTTTTGGTCAATTTTGAATTTTCGTATAACATACTGATCTTTAGATAAGCATTACATTATTTTAATTATGTTTCTTAAGATGCATTCGAAAATAAAATACTAAACTGTATTAAATTGACCAAAAAAAATTAATTATTTTCCTTAACACATACAAAAATTATGGCCATCTTTGTAATGGTGATAAGAATATATAACCTGGAACCAAAAAAAAATGTTAATAGTGGAATTAATTATTTATATGAAAAAATGAATGGCTTTAAAATTTATTAACTTATCTTGATATATACAACACAGTATATCTTGAATCCTGAATCATAATAGAAAAATTTATTAGTTTATGACAAACAAAATATGAATCAATATATCCATAAGCATAAACATGAAATTTGCGTTTGTGGGTTATAAAAAAATTATTGTTTGAATTCAAACTGCATAATTCTAGAAGAAATAAATCAATCAGAACTACCAATATATCTTTTTCAAATAATATATCAAAGAACTACATTATGGTATTGGCTTTGATTACAGGACTTTAGTTTTTATATGAAAAAGTGTGCATCATACTATGTATTTAAAAAACAGAAATGGTATCTAACATTTTTTTTTTTTTTTTTTTTTTTTCATTTTCCAAACAGATCTACAAAACAAAAATATAAATCCAATGAAAACAAAATTGGTGAAAAAAATTTCGGAAATGAATCACAACATATACAACAAGTTCGAGATAAATCAGTGCTAATATGATTATTTACAGCAAACTTCCCAAAAAAAAAAATCCGATTGCATTAATAACAAAAAAATCCTAAATAAAATTATAATACGGATATTATAAATCAAAGAAAATAAAGCATATTTTTATACTCATATACGAGAAACATAAATAGAAAATCCTAAAAACCGAACAAAATTTAAATAAATAATCTTCATTCTTACCTAGGTCATATTTTTTTAGATCTGCGACGAGAAGTTGTCATTTGTGCAGTTCCTAGGGTTGAAGATCTCAAATCTGAAAATAAAAAACAAAAATATTAATATTCATACAAAATAAAAATAAAAAAAAAACAAAAATTAACAAATATAAAAAAGAACACTTATCTTGGAGATGTGTACTTTATGGTTTTACCAAATACTAGTGTACTGACCCGTGCGATGCACGGAAGATGTAATGATGAGCTCATATGATACGTGAATCATATATTATTGATTTGTCGAATTATATAATTTGAATGAGTACACAAAACAATTGTAATGAGCACAACAAAATAACAAAGACTATAAACGACTTTTTCAAATTAAAACACTACTTGTACATATTACAAATTTTGAAATACTTCTTTATACACAAAATTCATCGTTTGTTTATTGTTTGATTCGTCCTTGTAATCACTAGCCTAGTGTCGTTACACAATCAATTGGAATGGTCCATATTTCTCAAGAGTATAACTGGAGTCCCGAGCTTCAGATGCAACTCATGATTAGGAACCCCTAAATATTTTATCCCATTCAAAAATTCGGGAGCGTGCAGATCATGTAGGAAATCAACATTAGCATCCCATTTACATGTGTTGTCGGAAATCAAATACGTATGACCCTCCGATGAGTTTAAAGACGTCATATATTGATTTATAGATTCAACAACATTTAGGGTAGGAGCTAGTATAACCCTTTCTTTCAAGTACGTCGGATCATCAATGGCGTCTTTAAACATTGGACCATTTGAGATGTGTTGTGTTGAACCATATGGGATTTGTTGTGTCAGACCATATAAAGTGGATGAATATTATATTAAAATATATTAATATAAAACTATAAAAACAGACTTCAAACAAATGACTTCAAACAAATTATTCAGATTAAACCACTAAATTGAAAAGTTACAAATTTTAGAATACTTCTTTGTACATCATATTCATCGTTTGGTTGTTTTTTTTATTATCCGTCACCATATTACAATTTCTGAAAATACAATATTTTGTAATTGTATTAGATTATTATATTATATATTTAATAAAAAGCGTAATTTGTAATTTAAATATCTATAATAACTAATTCATAATTTAAATATATATATATAATTAAAAATTAATTTCTAATATACATTCAAGTATTAAGAAAATTATAATATTCAATTATATTCTCAATTAATTTTTTTTCATTGACGTTAACTAAACCAATTGTGTTTATGATCAAACCCCTTTACATCTAATATCAACCAAATAATACACTCAGCCCATTATATATAATCTGTTGGCCCAATTGTTACATTTTTCAGCCCAAGAAATTTAACTAAAAAAGAGAGCATAATACGTGTATTAATTAGATTGTGCATGTTGAGAGTGATTGTGATATAGACACAGGTATTAACGAAGGGTGCAGATTGAACCTGAAACCACAAAAAAAAAATTGACCAAACTATTTGTGTGTTAGGGCAAAAAACAAATTCGTCGGTCGCTCTTTTCATCTTCCACCCATCTTTTCACCATTTCAATTAAACATATCCATTTCTCTTAAACAAAATTGGTCGGCCCCTTTGTTTTATCTTTGTTAAGATTTTTTTAATTTAAAAAAATCGTCTCCATTTTATTCTCTCACCATTACTACTTGTTTATAAATTCTTTTGAAAAATCTTTTAGATGTTGAGTTCGACAGCTATGGTAAGGTGTTGATGTTAACGGCAATGACGAACAAATCGGGGTTGATTTTTGTTAACGTTGACCCATCACCTCAAATCGAAAATATTCGAGGGATAAGGAACATATTTCCATTTTCCAACAAAGATAAGTTCTCGTAAAAGCGTTTTTCTTCATATTTCTTGTTTTCATTTTAATTTTTTTTTTAATTTGATGCTTTTTTTTTCTAATCCAGGTTAGATTCGTTGATTTTTCAACTATGGCACTAAGAACATCCCCGTCCATATCGAATATAAAGGAAAAAAAGGTCCACAGGTTATCCTCGTTGATTTTATTATTTTCCGTATTTTTTATTATGATTTTTGTTGCTTTTTTCATGTTTATATTTGATAATTTTATTATGTATTATGATATAATTGGACTGTGGAAGAGTGTTTTGAGGACCCTTTTGTTCGTTGCTCTCTGTTAATTATGGGAAATTGTTTTACTTTCGCAGCAGGAATTGATACATCTCTTTGCACCACATCTGGCATTTTCATCTATTTCTGTTTTAATTGGTACATTTTTATTTTTTTTTCTCTGTTTGTTTTCTTTCTTTCTAAGAATTAGAATGGAAGGAAATGAAATTTGGGGTTGAGAAGTTTGGTTTTATTTCTTGATGCCTTTTTATTTCTTCATAAATTTTTTTGACACTGCAAAGTACCATTTGTTGGCTTCATGCTTAAATTTAATATTTTTTGTAAACTTGGACTCTGACGTGTATTCATAGTTTAAAGGATGGCTAAATTTTTTGCTGTTTTGTCGATTTCTGATGTGTATTCTGATGTGTATTTCGGACTCGAACCGCTGACATCCGCTGTAGGGTAAACCACCGTCTCTCATGCCCCCCGACTGATTCTACCATAGAGGACAACGATAGACAATAACTCCCCCCCGAATTTATGGTTTAAGGGATGCACATTGCTTTTGTTTTATGTTTTACAAATCACCCCTCAACACGGGTTAATTGTAATTTTGTAAGATAATAAAGTATTTCATGATTAGGAGAAACCTGTTAGATAAATATTTTTATTATGATTTTGATGATTTTGTTCAAATAAGTTTTTAAACCAAAACAATGTCCCTAAATGTTGTCTAAATACTTCCGATCGATTTAAAATATTTTTACTATTTTTGAGTATTTCTTGAAGTTTATTTTCGATAAAAAAATTGGACAACACATTTGTTTCGAAGCTCGCCGAGTCGCATACATATAGGGCCCGTACTGAGTTGAGTTTTGAAACGAGAAAATGGGACGTAAGAAAAAAATGGGGAGGGCTACAGGTACACTGGGAGCGACCCTCTTGGTTCGATCTTCTCTGTTTCGTAAATCCTTCGGCTCAGGTCCATGACTAAGGCGGCCAGGTCGCCCCCTTCCGGCCAGGTCCCCTGTGTTAAAATTCGCGAGAATTCAATTTCAATATTATCTCTGTGTGACCGGTCGAACTCCTCATTTTTATCGCCAAATTATCCGTTGCGTTTTGCATGATTTTTCCTATTTTGTGGGATTGATTTCTATGACTATATTGATCATTTTAAATGGTTTCTTTTGCAAACAAATCACTTCCCGAGGAGGAGCCAATGTGCGGAACAAGTCCTCTCCTATAAATAGAGGTTTCATTCAAGCAACAAGATACAACACTCTACACAAGCAAAAGCGATTGAGCAAACACTTTCATAAATCTTGTTGTATTAGCTAAGCACTTTCACTTGCACAAATTTGAGGTCTAGGCTTTCAATTCTTGATTACACTTGTACTCATATTGTTTCAATCATTATTGAGTTGTAATCTTGATTTTTGGTCATCATTCAACACAAGACATCCTTGTGAGTATTTTTGTGGTAAGAATACACTTGGGTGATCTAGGTGATAGGTGTTTGAAGGTTGTGGTAATCTTCAAGGTGTTGTAAGAGGGTTGTGGTAATCCTCAAGGTGTTGTAAGAGGGTTGTGGTAATCCTCAAGGTGGTGAAAGAGGGTTGTGGTAATCCTCAAGGTGTTGTATTAATTTTTGGTAAATTAATAAAATCATTTTTTTTTGAAATCCATCCCGGATATACTGGGGTGGTAGTAGATTAGGCCCTAGGAGGGTTAAACTACTATAAATCGACGTGTGCTATTTACTTTCCGCATTTAGCATTTCATCTTTGCTTGAGTCTTTCGAAAAAGAGGGGAAAATCTAAAAAACTGGGATAATCTATTCACCCCCCCTCTAGATTATTGTAGCCACTTGGACTAACAAAACCTCATGGGTAGTGTTTGTAATTACGCCAAATTGTTATGAGGTAACTTCTTATTTTTCAGGTTTTTCAAATACAATCTATCGAGAAATACTCAACTACATAATCGACAACAATTTTTTATACAGATAAGTAAAGAAATTTTGAGTATTTACTTTTTCATTCAAATAAACTCATTCACTGATTACATTTTTTTGTCTTTCAACTTATCTGAAAATAAAAAACTGAAAAACATGAACATTGTGGCATATTTCACACATATAAGTACGATTAAATGGTAAAAATTATAATATCGTTTGAATTATTTTCATTCCTTCTGCTTTTATTCCCCACAACAGTATGTTCTTTCAGCTGTCGCATGATTATCAGTTTCCATTCGTTTTTTTGTATTGCGTTTTTTTTGTCATTTGATTTATTATATGTTTTGTTATTGCTTTGCTTTTTTTTCGAGTCCATCTATGTTTTTCGAGTCCATCTGAAAAGAAAAATCACTCTCTAATTTTATGGCATCTATATATAATGCACTTAAATTTTGAACTATATTGTTGAATAGGTATATATGTATATAGAGCATCAATCAAATAACTTGATCCACATACAATTCTACTTTATTACCATATATATGCAGATCATGAAAATCACATCATATTATTTAAGTGCATATATAATATAAGATAGGGAAATCTTGCTTGCCATATATAATGTGAATATATATTATATATATTGTGCAATTGTCTAATCCTATTGATGTGAAGGTCAAATGTAAACAATAATTACAGAATAATAATTATTTTGACTGTCTTTATTATGTGGTAAATTTCTCAAAAATTTGTTTTATTGTGTTGATAATTATGGTATTGATCGAGATTTAGGCTTTTTTCATAATTCGTTTGTGTCCCTATATTGATTATATTGATTTCATTTTGATGTCTCTCTGTGAATTTCATAGTCAAAGAATATAATATATAATGATTTATCAGGCCGTTCAATTGATTGTTGTGTAAATTCTTATCGTTATTTGTAATCCTTCTTACACTAAGTTACTATCAAGAAAACTCTAAACTAAATGCTCATGCATAGTTACGAAGTTGTTCTGCTCATGCATAGTTACGAAGCTGTTCTGCTCAAACTTGTGCTTTAAACAATCTATTTTTCTCTATCAGACAACATATTTTTTCAGGAAGTTCTTTTGTTTCTTACTTCTAATCGAAATAGATTAGCAAAAATTACTGTCAATTATAAAAAATAATGCGTAAGTTTAAAAAAAAATGAAAAATGAATAAATAAATTACCTTCATACAATCCTCCCTCAAACTTGCACAAGATTTTCCTATCAAAATCTCGCAGTCTCTTTCCCAACAAAGAAGCAGTGCACTGGTTATGTTATAGACGACTTGGAATTGAACTTTATACCTAAAGATTCCAGTTTCGGTGTATTTGCCACTATTTTTCAGTATAAAATTTTTCTTCGAACTCGTCGAATTTCTTTAGTTAGTTAGGGCAAGACATATACCACCGCTCCCCATTACCCAATAAGAGAAATTGTCTTTGCACATATCCAAAAACTCCTAACCTAGTATGAAAAGTAAAGGAATTCCCTGATCGCTTGAGCTCGACTTTCTTTGAACCCCTTTTTTTTAATTGTTTAATCTGAAAACGGCTCACCGATCCATGAATTCGATCTCTCTATAAAAACTTCATATATTATTAGCAAGTGGAAATATCATAAATCAACTATTATTGTAGACATTTTTTTCATTTATTTGCCTGTAAAAAATATATATCATACCTCCATATCATGAAAGATGCACTCAATGTTTTGTGTTTGATTCTTATTATTATTGGAAGGTTTTTCATATATTTGCACAAGTATTAGCTTTACAACCCACTGGGTGTTGCTCATACCTAGATCATGAATTAATGTAATATTGGGTGTCATTGATAGATGAGTGGTTTCTGATTCAATTGGCTTGGATTCAATAGCAGTTGTCCCTTTTGGTCCAGAATGTTTAGTGGTCACAGAAGAGTACCGTAGAGAGAGGCTCTTCCTGGTGTGAGATTGCCTGTTTGTTTCAGGGGGAAGGAATTTGAGTGTTGATGTAGCTAACAGCCCCCTTGATAGTCGATTCATTAGGGTCGTCACCTTCCACCCAAAAAAGTATCCACCGTTTTCTCTGTCTCTTAAGATAATACTTGTATGATCGATGAAACAACCTTTATTTTTTTCCCTTTGAAATAGTGAGTTAACAATGAACCGGTTCTACATATTTATAGGGAAGCAAAAAGGTTAGCTTTGGTAATGTGAAAAAAACATATCATAAGAATCGAATTCTGATATTTGGTTATTTTTTATATTTGGTTATTTTCGTTTTTTTATTTTCATACATGGAATTAATGTTACTACTATACATGCTTGTTTCTTGGACAACAATTTACTATCTTTTCCTTTTATAAACTATCACCCTAGGAAAGTGATCAAGTTTGAATCAAAATATAATATAAGGTGCACGATTGTATTTTACAATATTGAGTGAAATATGATCTAAATTTTCCATATTTATTATAACATTCATTAATAATTAAATTACACTTCATGAATTAGATTGAAAATGATTTTATAGTAAATTATTTTTTTATCACTAAAACAATAGTTAATAATTGACGCAAATTGCATCAGGAACTGTATTTTAGAATATTTATTGAATTTTGATATAATTTACCAAATATATCACACATAATAATTATCTAAAATTAATTAACACAGTTAGAGTGATAATTATACCATAATTATGATTCATGATTGAAAAAAGTCTGATTTTAATTTGCCAGTAGTGTACATCAATTATGTAAACTTAATTAACAAAAAATTAGAGTCATAATCATACCATAATTATAATTGAAAAAAGTCAATGATATCTATTCACAGCCATATACATAATACTGCCAAACGGTTATTAATGTACAATCTCTATTAACCAAAAAAATGATTTATATTTTTAAATTAACAAAAAATATCACGTTTTAGTATAAGACGGATATAGATTAACGATAGCAAAATGTTATTTTTCCAAATGGGGTAAAATGTAATAGAAAAAGATTTACTGAATCTTTTTTTTTTCGAAAAAAAAAAGTATATTGATGTCGTGAAATTTTAACAAAAAAAAATATCACGTTTTTCTTTAAGTATATTTGAATCGTGAAATTTTATAATACTAAATTTAATGATTTTGATGTCAATCTTTTAATTATGCCATAAATAAGTTAAATGGTCAACTTTAACAAAAAAAAAAAAACAAAAAAAAAAAGAATAGGGCTGAATAATTCCAAAAATAGGCAATTGGTCAACTTTTGTAAAGAAAAATCGAGATTTTTATAGTCATTTAGTCAATTAAAACCATAATTAACTAATTTGAATAGGATATATTATTGAATTGGATCAAAATTAATCTTCCCTATATATTTTTCCTTAATTTAGGTATCATCCAAAATTTAAAAGTCAACTATATTAATTTGGATTCCAAAATCCGAAAAAAAAAAATCAGATAAAGTTTTTAGAAAGTGACATCTAGGCGGGAAAATAATTTTAGAAACCATTTTGCTTTTATATATATATATAGATTTGACCCTAACGCCGGATTCAAAATAGTTGAATTGGTTTTCGCCATATTTCACTGATTTTTTCGTCGGCCATTTCTTTTTTTTTTTCAGCTGAAATGATTTTCGATTTCGGAAGGTGAGTTATTCTGGGTTTCGTATCAGTCATGACGGATCTGATTTGGATGAAGGAAAAAAAAGAATAAATAAATTAAAAAATAATCAAATAAAATGAAGAGAAATAGACAGGAAAACTTATATTTGTATAAAATTATCTCGATACGCCCTTGAATGTTGCAGATCTAATGTTATTGATGGCCATTACAACAAAAAAAAATAACAAAAGAAGTTAAATCAGAAAAATGATGATAACAAATATTGTTTTGTGATGAAAATCAAAATTTATGATTACAAAAATTTTATAGATAGATAACAGTGAAAAATTAAAACAGAAACCCCAAAATTTCATTGATAGAAAAATTGGCGACAAGTTTAAGAGTAAGAACCGAAAAATGTAAAAAACTTATTAGTTAAATCTGTAAAAAGATAAGACAACAATGGTTTCGAACCATTGTTAGGAGATGAAAAAAAAAAGTAATTATTTGAAACCCTAAATTTTAGTCTGAAATGAGAGAGAGAGAGAGAGAGAGAGAGAGAGAGAGACGTGTGAAAATGAAATGAAAAATGACAGAAATGAGACTGGGAGATGAAATGGCGGTGGAGGTGGTGTATTGGCCTAACACAATGAAATGTCATCTCTATCTTTTTGTGGTATCAGAAACAATCTTCACCCTCCATTTTAGTACACGTGTCCCCATCAGACTCACTCTCACCATGCATCATACGATTTTGACACGTGTCGTACGATTTTCATAATAAAACTAAATTGGGTTAAGAATATATTATTTGTATTGGGTTATCATAATAAAACTAAATTGGGTTAGTTATTGTTAATTAGTTAATGATTAAATTATAATTTCTTTAATAATTTAAAAATTAGTGCCATTCATATAGATTTTAAATAATTATTAATTATAGATTACTATATTTGTAAATTTAAATATATAAATTATAAATTCCAATTTTTTATTTAAATTACGTATTTCAAATAAATTATTAGTTAGAATGCATATTTAAATTTATATATAAAGTACGAATTATGATTTTTTATATAGATATATTTATATTTTGCAAAAAAATATATTCTCCAGAAATTTGAAATAAATAAATCAAATATTTCAGTATACCAATTAATTCAATATAAAAAATAAACTAATTATGTGTTAAGTTTAATTTTTTCTTCTTAAATATAAAATTATAAAATAAAGTGTTCAAAAAATGATAAATTTCACTATAGCTTGAATGATATTAGTATTGATATTATACAATTCTAAATTGAATTAAATATTAAAGTGTTATCATTTTATATATTAGTACCTAATGTTATGTGATAAGTGCATTTTTGTTCACATTTTTTTTAAACCTTTTTAGATAATTTCTTTAACTTTTTAGTTCATTAATCAATAAATTTAAGAAAAATCACATTGGCTTGTTTTGAATAACGAAGGTAAAGACTTGAAGCAAATTCGTATGATTTCGTATGAAAATACGAACAAAAACAAAGTTTAAAAGAAGGCAAGAAGACTCAATCTCGTGCAGAACACACCCCTAGTGTGTTGGGAAACATGGTCATGCTTGAAAAGGAAGAAAAACAAGAAAAAGCAGAAAAACACACCCGGCCGTGCTTACAAAGCACGGTAGGTTTTCACACGCAAATCATCAAAACACGCCAAACCGTGTTTAAAAGCACACCGCCGAGAAAATCCCATTTTGCGAAGAAAACACGGTAGTGTTCGTCAAATTTGACGAACACGGCCGGCCGCGCTTTTTAGGCACGGTAGTGTTTTCTCCACCAAAAATCTTTTCTTCTTTTGGCGAGAAATAATGGAGACTTTTGCTTTTTGACAACCTTTGAGCAACTTTCACACCTCATCTTTTTGCACCAAAACTCCATTATCTCCTCAATTGTCATGTGGACACAATGATTCAACCAACTCAACCAATGGAAGTGGAGTATTGTCATGTGAATACAATGATTCAACCAACTCAACCATGAATGTGCTCACAATGATTCAACTAACAAGCATGGAAATGGAGCATTTGTTAATATGGTCTTTCACAAAGAAGGTGCCTATAAAAGCCAAGAGTTTGAGTTGGGAAATTCATTCATGTAATATTCATTCATATAGAGATTCATTGTGTATTCATCATAGATACTTAGAAAATATTCATTGTGTCCAATATTTTGAGTGGAATTGGGATCAAGAGGTCTTGGAGGAGTAAGCTTGTAGCAACATTGGAGAAGAAGGCTTGGATCAACATCATCTATCAAGGAAGAAGTCATTGAGATTTTGAGAAAGATAAGTACACAATGTCTACAACACTTAAATCTTCTTGTGTAATTTATTCTTTTTGTCAAAATCATGAGTAGCTAAACTACTAGTGTCTGAATGTAATGAACTCTAGAATGGATTTGTGATTAAGGTTTGTATGTTTTTAATAAAATTCTCATGTCTTGTGTGATTCACTTATATCATGTTTACTTCATTCAAGTTGATATTTCCGGTATATTAATTTGATATCTATTCCTCATCGGGTAGTCGAGAGATTTATGGTGGGAAAGAACCTATATAAGTGAAAAGAGTTGCATGCAATCCTAGATATAGGACGACATAAATCTTCTGAATTAGGGTCAAACCTAATATGGGAATTCATAAATCGTTATAATGCAATTTTGGGGGTTTAGACTAGAAAGAAATTTCAGTTAATCAACTTGAGATTAGGAGTTTTTCGCCTTGAAAAATGGTTTAACTTAAATCGGGAATTTCTACGGTCCACATAACATGAGATTTTATTAAAAGAGGTTGGCTTTTGCTTAAGAGCTTATGGTTGTATTTGTATCTGGTTGAATCACAAAAACATTCTAGAGGGATTTACATTCAACACATTTCTATCTCTTGATTTCTCATTCTACAATCTACTTTTATTTGATTTATTGTAAGTTGCAATTATTTTAAATTCTCTATTTTTCATTTTCCATTTTAACAAACAAAACTCTGAAAATTGCTAGATTAGATAACAAAAAGACGGTAATTATTAGTACTTACAATCCTCGTGGGAATGACACTCGGTACTCAATAATCTATACTACAAAATGATAGGTGCACTTGCACTAAGGTTTTCTAGAGTAGTTTTTGAGCCATCAAGTTTTTGGCGCCCTTGCCAGGGATTATGATATTAGGAACACCTTATTTTTATTAATCTAGTCATTTTTTTTATTAATTTTTTTTCTTGTTTGGGCAGAATGTGAAACTCGTCGCGAATCAGGAAACTTTACTTGGTAATATTGTGACCAATTCATGCGACAACCTCCACAATAAGGTGATGTAGTCGGTATCGACTATAAAGAAAGTCTTGTAGGGAGGCAACCCGATAGTTCATTTTTTTATATTCTTTTTATTAAGTAATAGGTTGTTAGGGAGTCATGAGTCAATAATTGGATGTATGGTGGGTGTTGGTATCACATCTATCTTACTTGAGCAAATTTGAGCTTTCACGGTATTCGAGTTTTTTTGTTGCAAATTCTTATTAGGTATGCATATGCCCGTGAAGACCCTCGATTGAACAGCCCAATGATCTCTCCAAATCGATTTCACTCTCATGATGAAGGTCGTTTTCTTTTTTTTTTTTTCTTTTTAGTTTGTTGTTTTTGTATGTTTTTGTTTGTATGTTCATCTCTTTCTTTCACATTGAGGACAATGTGAATCTTTAAGTTGGAGGTGGATTTGATTGCATGTTTGTTAGAATTTTTCTTTGGAATGCTTGTGTGTTTGCTTTTATTTTGAATTTGTTGATGGAAGATATTATGTTTCAAGGAAACAAATTGAGTATTTGTTAGTCAATAACTTGGCCCGATTACACATGAATTAGCTTTATAATTAATATTTTTAAATGCAAAAGAAATTGATTGTCTTGAATAGATTGACATGGATGTGGGTTGAATTTAGACGAGACTTCTAACACTACGATACTTAATTTGTTAAGACATATATGAAGATTCTTAGGGCTATGAAAGTCCGAGAACTCTTGATTTCGTAGTGGTTGACTAGTTGTTAAACCAAGCCAAAGAACAAAACAAAAAAACAAAGAAAAGCAAAAAAAAAAAAAAGAGGACCAATCGAGGTTATACTCCTCATTTGTTGTTACTTAGTAACTAGGAGCATTCATGAGCCTCATGTTTGTCTTTTTACGTAAAAGCGTCTACGAATATGAGTATGGGAAACCACCTTAGGAGTGTTTGAACGAAAATTCAAAATATAAACCTAGTGGAAGCATGCCTCGAAAGGTCCTAAAAAAAAGGAACGAAAAAAAGAGAGAATGTATATTTCCTTGAATTCTCATTCAAAAAAAAAAAAAAAGTTCAAAAGCTTAGTTACATGACTAGTAGACTAACTATAAAAATATATTGAGTTCTTATATTTTCATGGTGTTATTGGATTGAAGTTGTGCATAACTATCTGTATTTGTGGAGTGATGAGTTCAAGTCTAAATATAGCCCATTGATATTAATGTTTTTACTTGACAATCGATCGCTTTGCAAAATTATGTTTTTACTTAATGGCTAATTTGAGTTGAGAGGGCAAAGAATTTGACTGCTTATGGTCAATGTGTTGAGAAAAATATATTCCTTGTGTGTTGTGAACTATTGAATCCCTCATTATGGTTTTATGTTTTGCTTGAGGACAAGCAAAGTTCTAAGTTGGAGGTGGTTTGATAATGGTATTTTTATGCATGTTTTATGTGTGTATTTGAGTAGAGTTTGAGTCATTTTGTTGTTAGTTTCATGAGTTTTTGATTGTACATAGTTTATATTACTGTGAGGTGCTTTTATTGGTGTAGATTGATCATTCGGGGCTATTTTTGGTGGATTTCGGACCATGGATTCATGTCAAAACATATCCCGGGGTTTATGGATGCAAAAACACTCGAAATCCCAAGCTAAACGTGTCATTTCGGGGCCTTCGAGACAAACACGGCGGTGTGCTTTCAAACACGGCCATGCTTTTAATCGGCCAAAAAGAGCAAAAAAATGGCATGTCGTAAAAAGCACGGCCAGGGTGTGCTTTTGAGCACGGCCGTGCTTACAGGAACTCCCAAAATCGTGAAAAACATGGCCAGGCCGTGCTTTTGAGCACGGACCGTGCTCCGGATTTGTTTCGCGCGATTTTTGAAGGTATTTTGGGAAAGCACTTCAACCAAGCCTTTTGACAACTCTTTTCGCACATTTTCACCTCATTATCGTCACCAATTGCTTACTTTCCCACATGATCACATGAAAATAATGATTCTAACAACCCAACTCATAACTTTGAGCATTAAACTATCAAAAGATGACATTATTAAGGAATATTTTCTCCAAAATAATGTCTATAAAATCCAAGAGTATGGGTTGAAGGATTCATTCATTCACATACATAGAAAATCAAATTTTTGTGATGAGAGTCCATATTTTGGAGAGGAGAAACACATATTGTAGTGAGGAAGAGAGTCAGAAGGCTTGGATCACCATGGAGAGGCGCTAAGGCACAAGGATTGAAGATCGCTCGGAGAAGAAGATGAACTCCACCACTTCATCATCATACTTCCAACAGGGGAGTCTTATGTTGGTTTTGGAAGTTTTAACTTCAAATATTCATGTTGATTTCGAAAGAAACTTCTTGTTTAATTGTTGTTTTCATTCTCAAATCCATCATGAGTTAAATCGCTAGTGTTTGAATGTGATGAACTCTAGAACTTATTTGTGATCATTTGTTTGAATCTTTTAATATATTTTCTTATGTTTTTATGTGAGTCACTTATGTTATGCTTGTTTATTCAAATTGGTATATGCGCAATATTGATTTGAAGTTTATTTTTTCACCGGGAAATCGAGAGATTCATGGTGAAATAGAACCAACATAAGTGAAAGGAGTTGCATACAATCCTAGATATAGGACGACATAAATCTTCCGGATTAGGGTCAAACCTAATATGGGAATTCACAAATCGTTAATGCAATCTTGGGGGTTTAACTAGAAAGAAATTTCAGTTAATCAACTTGAGATTAGGAATTTTTCGCCTTGAAAAAGGGTTTAACTTAAATCGGGAATTTCTACGGTCCACATAACATGAGATTTTATTAAAAGAGGTTGGCTTTTGCTTAAGGGCTTATGGTTGTATTTTTATCTGGTTGAATCACAAAAATATTCTAGAGGGATTTACATTCAACACATTTCTATCTCTTGATTTCTCATTCTACAATCTACTTTTATTTGATTTATTGTAAGTTGCAATTATTTTAAATTCTCTATTTTTTATTTTCCATTTTAACAAACAAAACTCTGGAAATTGCTAGATTAGATAACAAAAAGACGGTAATTATTAGTACTTACAATCCTTGTGGGAATGACACTCGGTACTCAATAATCTATACTACAAAACGATAGGTGCATTTGACTAAGGTTTTCTAGAGTAGCTTTTGAGCCATCATTATGATAGTAGGCAAAAAAGTAGTTTGTAAAATGCACTCCTTTCACATTGTACTATTTTGCATTAAATAATTTGATTAATATATTTTAAAAAATAATTTGTGTAATTATAAGTTATCTTACATTTAATTCAAATAATTTAATTGTGAACATCTCATTTTCGTATCTTACTCATTCTGGTATTTTACAGACAATCAAAGTACATCTCCAAAATTGTCTGCAAGATTTGAATTGAACGGCTCATTTGATTGAGGAACATGGACCATTCGGTTAGATTGTGTAATGACGCTAGATTGGTTATTACGAGGCTCGCCAAAAATGTACTTGAAGCTAAAATTCTCACGGGAACGAATGCAGGTCAAAAGGTGTTGATTCCGCAAATGACATTGACCTCATCGGACCTCATAATTCCCTTCAAGTTTCAACGAAGACAGTTTCGTCTGATTGTATTGTATGTCATGACTATAAATAAGCAAGACCAATCTCTCTCTAATGTCGGGCTATTTTTGAGGAATCCAATATTCAGTCATGGCCAATTATACGTTGTTGTTTCCCGAGTTACCAATCACAAGGGATTGAAATAATAGTCTGTGATGACGACGAATCAAAAAACAAGCAAGCAATGAATGTGGTGTACAAAGAAGTATTTCAAAATTTGTATTTTTTTTTTAATATAGTGCTTTAGTTTGAATAATTTGTTTGAAATTTGTTTTACATTTTTATATTTCATTAATATTAGTTTTTTTTACATCCATCCAATAGTCCGAGCGCAACAAATTCCATATTGTTCAATACAAAACATCGCAAATGTCGATATAACACACATCGTGCATCGCGCGGATCAATTACACTAGTTGCATTAATGACCCACCGATATTTTCACATCTGCGTATAGTAACCTTGACTATTATTTGAAAATCTAATGGTAATATTTTGCATTAGGGATGATTACAAATAGTGCCATTAAGGTTTAACATAATTGAAAAAACACTCAATTATCTTTTAAAATTACAAATACATCATTTTTAGATATGTTTCTATTTTACAAATTACACCCTATTAAGGCGTAATTTGAAAAACAAACAAATCTACCACAATACTTGAGAGGGCATTATATTACGTCCACACTCATGCACGATGGGTATGTAAATTTACTAATTTGACCTTTTTCGTCCGATAATTAGTAATAGTTCCAAAAGTAATTAAAAGGCTTCTTGTTTTTAACTTTGTGTCTATGATTTGCGATCTATAAGGTGATAAACACTTTTTTTAGTTTGCAAACATTTCCAATACATGTAATCAATGGCGGAGGTAGGGCCCAATCCCCCCTCCCCTAACAAAAAGTTTTTTTTACTAGGTAAAATTTGTTAGAAATCGAAATCACAAAGGGCATGCTTTAATTCACAAAACCCAAAAGCATGCTTGACCGATCTACCATGATAATCAGAAAGAGAAGAGATTAATCCTAATCGCGGGCGTGCACGAATCCGTTAGGAAATTATTGAAAATTCTTGATTTTGGTTTGATCTTCCAAAACAAACGGTTCTGCCCTCTAGTTTTCTCTGAAACTGTAAAAACGTTCTGTAGAGAGAATACAGAAGTTATCTGGCTTTTTAAGAACCGCTGTCTTAGGGACCATAACCGTTTTGGATAAGTATCCCCTTTATTTTCTATTTGGTCCCTCAACAAATAGAAAATCTCCTAATAGTATCTACACATTTAATCCCATAACAATTTGATACCCTTTTAATCCAAAATTAAGACCTTATTAGATCACTTTAATTGGATTAAACCGTAAGACAGTTATGCACATTTAATTAACATATGTTAGTCCAAATTAAATGTTTCCAACAATCTCCCACTTGGACTACATATGTTACCAAACAAATGTGCAATACCTTATGAGCTCAAACCTTGCTGTCACATATAAGAGTATCCCTTAACAATCTCGTCCATTGATTGTACTAATACAGGACCAAAGAGGCTTTCATCACTTTATGCGTGAATAAACCCATCAATAATCACATATACCAGCACAATCGAATGACATAGATCAATCATGGGTGCGTAGCATGGAAATTACATGTAATGTGATCTAACATGTCTATTTCCAACTGGTCCACCTTATTCCTTAGTGAGATCAATCATAACCAAAATGACAGAGTGTAATAAATTGAATACTTTATATCTGTACAGAAATATCCAAATACACAAAATGTGTCCAAAATAATGTATAGAGCAATAAAATTATAGACTCCCACTAAACCAAAGTATCCTGAAACTATATTACACCCATACGAGCAGTGTGCTCGTGAAAGACCCTGGGTGTTAATCCTTTAGTAAGCGGATCCGCAATCATTGAGTCTGTCCCGATATGCTCTATAGTTATCTGACCACTCTGTACTCTTTCCTTCACAACCATGAACTTTATGTCAATGTGCTTTGACTTAGTAGAGCTCCTGTTGTTATTAGAATATAGCACTGTCGAGTTATTGACACAATACAACTTTAATGGTCTTTCTATATTCCCAATAATGCGCAACCCGTTGACAAAATTTGTGACCATATTCCATGATTGGATGCCTCATAGCATGCTACAAATTCATTTTGCCATGGTAGAAGATGCTACAAGTGTGCGCTAAAGCACTTCTCCATGAAATGGCTCCCTGACCAATAAGAAAATGTAGCCGAAGTGGATCTCCTTTGTCTTGGCATCCCGCAAAATCGAATCGAGAATGCCCTATGATCTCCAACTCGATCTGATTTTACGTATGTGAGCATGTAATCTTTTGTTCTCTGTAAATACCTCATCACCCGTTTGTTGCTTTCCGGTGATCCATGCCGGGGTTACTTAAATATCGCCCAACATACCAACAACAAACGCTTATATCGGTCTTGGGAGACTGAGCATACATTAGACTCCCCGGTGAAGCATAGGGAATCTCGCATTTCCTTAATTTCAGTTTCCTTTAGGGCATTGTTCGAGACTAAACTTGTCTCCTTAGCTATAGGGGTGTCTCCTGGTTTGCGATTCGCATGCCAAATCTTTGCAACACTTTCTCTATGTAGCTCTTTTGTGATAATCAAGAATACCCCGAGAACGATCCGGTGTATCGGATTCCCGAGAACAAAAGAAGCTTCCCAAGATCTTTCATCTCAAATTTCTTTGATAGAAATTTCTTGGTATCGTCGCAAACAATCCTGAGTCATTAGTGACAAGTAGAATGTCATCCACATACAAGACCGAGGAAATATACACTTACTCCCATTTGAACTTGTGATACACACAATCATCAACGACATTAGTCTCAAAACCGAACGAGACTACTACTTGATGAAACTTGTGATACCACCGACGAGAAGCTTGCTTGAGCCCATAGATGGATTTCTTTAATTTGCAAACCATAGACTTTGGGTCTCCGGACACAAAGTTTTCGGTTGCACCATATATATCGTCTCATCAATGTCTCCATTGAGAAACGCCGTCTTTACATCCATCGATGTAACTCAAGGTCAAAATGTGCAACTAATGCCATAATTATCCCGAAAGAGTCTTTCGTGGAAACCAGGAGAGAAAGTCTCTTTAAAATCAATGCCTTCTTTACGAGTAAAGCCTTTAGCTACAAGGCGAGCCTTATATCTTTCCACATTACCCTTCGAATCCCTTTTGGTCTTAAAAATCCATTTGCAACCAATAGGTTTCGCATGACGTTCGAGTAATGGGACAAGATCCCAAACTTGATTGTCTTGCATTGACTTATACTCTTCATTCATGGCATCAATCCACTTTTGAGAGTTTGGATCTGCATGGCTTCGGAAATTGATAGGATCATTTTCCATCAATCCATTATTATCCTCATTTTCTTGGAGAAATACCACATAATCATCCGGAATAGCATTTCTCTTCTCTCTAGTGGACCTCCTTATGAGGTTGTTGAGTTTGTTCTTCCTGAATAGTTTCAACCTGAGTGGGGAGTTTTTCAACATTATCCTGTTGAGGTTCTGAATCTACTTCTCGGCTAATGACAGGAATAGAAACCTGAACATCATCAGAAGCAGTAGTAGGTGTCGAGATCGACTCCTCCTCAAAGGTAATGTCTCTAACCTTATTTCTCCCCCCAAACTCAACATCCTCAAAGAATACCGCATTTCCCGTCTAAAAAATAGACCTTCTAGTGGGTTCATAAAACTTAAAACCCCTTGATTTTTCTAAGTAACCAATAAAATAGCTGCTAACTGTTTTGGAGTCCAACTTCTTTTCATTTGGCCTATAAGGCCTAGCTTCAGCTGGACATCCCCATATGTGAAAGTGGTTTAGACTCGGCTTTCGCCCGATCAAAGCTCAAAAGGTGTTTTAGAAATTTGCTTTAGTTGGTACTCTGAGAATATAAGGCTGCAGTCTTTAGTGCATCTCCCAAAGTGATTCTGGCAAAGAGGAATGACTAATCATACTCCGTACCATATCCTTTAGAGTCCTGTTTCGTCTTTCAGCAACACCATTCATGCTAGGCATCCCCGGCATGGTGTACTGTGGGACGATTCCACATTGCTCTAGGAAGATAGCAAAAGGCCCTGGACGTTGTTCTCCTGAACCATCATATCTGCCGTAGTACTCACCTCACGGTCGGATCGACGACTTTAATTCTTTTGTTGAGTTGATTCTCAACTTGACCTTTAAAACCTTGAACATGTCCGGTGCCTCACGATTTTTCATGAATTAGATATAGGTACCCATAGCGTGAGTAGTCATCTATGAATGATACGAAATATTGTTGACCATTCCAAGAAGCCTTAGGAAATGGCCCACAAATGTTTGTATGTATCAATTCTAAGACGTTTGATGTCCTGTTGGCACCTAATCTCTTTATTTTGGTCTGTTTTCCTTTAATACACTCAACACAAAAATCAAGATCCGAAAAGTCAAGTGTATTCAAAATACCGTCGACACAAGTCTCTCAATTCTGGTTTTTGAGATATGACCTAAACGCCTGTGCCATAATTTAGCCGAATTTTCTTTATTTAATTTTCGCTTAGTACCTCTTGATTCAACATGCAGGGATTCATTATATGAAACAATAATATCAAACATATATAGATTGTCATAAGCACTTAACGAACCAGTACCAACAATATTGGAATTTAATGAAAGACTAAACTGACAATTTCCAAATGAACAAGAAAAACCGTATTTGTCCAGTGAGGAAATAGAAACCAAATTCCGTCTAAACGACGGTACAACAAAGGTGTCTTTCAAATCCAAGAAAAAATCAGTTCCTAATAACAATCTAAAATGTCCTATTGCCTCCACTTCCACATTTTTGCCATCACCCACAAAGATGTATCTTTCACCATCAGTTGGCTTTCGGTAGCTCAGGCAGCCCTGCATTGAAACACTTATGTGAGTAGTAGCACCAGAATCTAACCACCAAGTGTTTCCAGGTACTGAAGCTAAATTAACTTCAGAACAAACCAAAGTAAGAAATGTACCTTTCTTCACACGCCAAGCGCGATACTTAGTACAATCCTTCTTTTTGTGTCCAGGTTTGCCACAAAAGAAACAGCCATCCTGAGTTTCACATTTTTGTTTCTTTTGTGTTGGACCCTTATCATTAGCAGCTTTCTCAACATCATTTTTCCTTTTGCCCTTATCCTAAGATCTTGGCCGAGTTGAGCAATCTCAGTTCTTTCTTGCTTCAACCTTTCTTCCTCTTGCACACAATATGAGATGACCTCATTAAGAGTCCACTTCTCCCTTTGTGATTTAAGCGACCTTAAAGCGGCAATTCTGCAGGAAGCGATATTAACACTAAATGCACGAGTAAGTCCTCAAACACCTCGAGCTTTAGTGCCCTTAACTTTGAAGCAAGATGAGACATCTCCATGATGTACTCCCTTATATTTCCCTTGCCCTTATACTTTAGTGAGATCAAGTTAGCCAAAGCGCGCTTGCCTCGGCCTTATCGTTTTTAACAAAAACGCTCTTCAATTTCCGCAAGGTACTCACTGGCCGTAGTAATTTCCTCAGAAGCTGTGCCTCGAAAGGCTTCTGGAATGCCGCGCTTAATGATCATCAGACTAACGCGATTTGAGCGCTCCCACTTCTCAAAGTTCCGCTTTTCCTCTGCAGAACTTGCATCCGTAAGAGAATGGGGTTGTTTCTCGACCATAGCGCATAGTCCGGATCCATGCGACCCAAAATGATCGAGAATGTTTTCTTTCCAATCCTTAAAGTTCGACCCATTGAGCATGGGAATGTTGTTGGTGTTAGCAGAAATAGAAGTAGCAGACATCATAGCTGAACAGAGAACAAAACCAAAATTAACCGTCATGCTCACATTAAACCGAATAATCAATCATTAAATTTAAATAAGTTGGTAACATCTCGAGGCACCTAGCACAACATTAATATCAAGTCTTTGGACAGTAATATTAACTTGTAAGTGGCTACCTCTTGTAGTGATCAAACACTGACAATAAATCATGTCAAGTAATATTGTCTTCCTTTGGGCCGACAAAATCACTTACATGGACAACCTTATAATTGCCACGTATTTACCACCACAGGTGTTTGTGCATTTCGGGCCAAGTATTAACCTTCCTTAGGGCCGACTAATACCCGCATGAATATGCACAAACACAAACATCTAATATTCTTAATGAATAAATCTACACAAGAGAGGTCACTTTGGCGACTTCTTGTTTCAATAAATCCACTTTAAATATTAGACAAAACAAATTGGGACATGAGATGCACCAAACAAATCTGAAATAAAATAATTGAATCATATATTAGCACATAATACATATATGCTAATCTATAGGGGCCAATATAAAAATACTATTAAGTAGAGTTGAGCCCCAAACACAATCTGAAAGCCATCAGACTTTTCAAACTCTAAATGGGCCTAAGAAAATTGATTTATTCTATTGAAGCCCAAATCAAGAAAGAAGGATGAAAGAATGCCTTCTACAACAAAACGCCTTCTGTATCCATTTCGTACAATTCATAGAGCAACAATATTGAATATTGAATTCATAACTGCACGTCATCAACATATGCAATACATGCAAAAGAGTTGCTGTTTCTAGTTTCAAGATTTCCATCATGTATAATATGCAAAAGTTCCTTAAAAGAAAAATCAAGAAATTTCAACAGCACCAATATCAGATACGAATAGACAAAATCCAAAATTTTGTGAAACCGCCGTCTTCGATTCCAATTTTACTGAATATCTAAAACTGATTCGATATAACCGGTACGGGTTGCCAAATAACTTACGAATCATCATTCCGTACCATGAAAAATCAGAATCAATCGGAAAAACAGAAACCCTAATTTATTATCACAAAGAACCGTATAACTATCCCGAAAATCTTCGCAATTCTCAGAGAATCATGAGTAGAGTGGCTCTGATACCACTTGTTAGAAATCGAAATCACAAAGGGCATGCTTTAATTCACAAAACCCAAAAGCATGCTTGACCGATCTACCATGATAATCCGAGAAAGAGAAGAGATTAATCCTAATCGCGGAAGCGTACCTGAATCCATTAGGAAATTATTGAAAATTCTTGATTTTGGTTTGCTCTTCCAAAACAAACGGTTATGCCCCTCTTGTTTTCTCTGAAACTGTAAAAACGTTCTGTAGAGAGAATACAAAAGTTATCTGGCTTTTTAAGAACCGCTGTCTTGGGGACCATAACCGTTTTGGATAAGTATCCCCTTTATTTTCTATTTGGTCCCTCAACAAATAGAAAATCTCCTAATAGTATCTACACATTTAATCTCATAACAATTTGATACCCTTTAATCCAAAATTAAAACCTTATTAGATCACTTTAATTGGATTAAACCGTAAGACAGCTGTGCACATTTAATTAACATATGTTAGTCCAAATTAAATGTTTCCAACAAAATTTTTTTTGGTTAATATTATTTGTATTTTTTTTAATTTTTTTATTTGGCCCACCCAATTTCGTGTATTGGTCCATCCCGTAATAATTCTTGGCTACGCCATTGAATGTAATCTTTACGCGCGTAAAGATAATGGCTCTTATTATTGGGACAATTTCATGGATTATTAGCAAGGATGTTATGAGTTCTATAAGCTGCCATGCCTAATAGATGTTTTCCAGGTTTTTGAGTTGCAGAAATTTTGAAATATTGTGTTGTGCATGTAGTTTTTGCCTTAACAGAGCTTTAGATTGAGGTTTTCAATTTCCTGCTGCAAAACAAGTTCAATTTAGTTGTTCTTTTCACAACTGCTTAATTATAGGGGTAATTACAAAAACACCCCTGAGGTTTGGGCTAATTACAAAAAAAAAACTAGTGATGTTTTAAAATTAAAAAAAAAACTTTCAAGTTTGATTATATTCTAAATTTGGGTGTAATTGTAATATTTTTATAAATATTAAGGTGTTTTTTTATTAATTAGCCCGAACCACAGGTGTTTTTATAATTATACCTTAATTATATTTCTCATTGGGGTATTTGTAAAAGTGGATATAGAAATGAAATAATATATTGCTTTCGTTGAGAGTCGAACTCAAGACCTCCCGCTTACTAAACGGGTGCTCTAACCAACTGAGCTACGAAAGCTGTTGATTGCCTAAGTCCAACATTTATATAAGATTACCAAGTTGAGCAACATTTGCTAGACAAGATTCAACTGAAAAATAGGAAATAATTCAAAGCAAATGGAATCCAATTTCTATTTTCTAAGTGGAATAATAAATTATAACAGATTCCATAAAGTAATAAATGCATTTCTATGATTCTATCGACCCCAAGGCCCAGTTGAGCTGTTCATTGTTATGTATAAAAAGACAAAGAATCGTGCATCTTATTTTTTTTTTATTATAGACATTTCTTTGACATAGTATCTAATATTTGTAGATTTGTTTTTTATATTTGGAACAACATTTATTATTCATACTTGTGGTTTGCAAATTTATAATGGGAAAACAACACACTTTATATTATATTCAACGTTGTAAAAAGCGTTAGTCGCGGCAGACTGGGGCCTAGTGCCTAGGCGGAGTTTAGGCGGGGTTAGACTGATCAATCGGAAGAAAAAAATCGTAAATAGACAAGGGAAGCCTAGCGCCTAGGTGAGAATTTTTACAAACTAGATTATATTATATCAGTCTGAAGTTACTTCACATTAATATTTGTTTTCTTTTGTTTTATTTTTATTCATTTTGGTAAGAGGGGTTCTCCAAAATTTGGAAATTCATTTAATTTCTGTTTGTTTAGAGATGTGGAGTTTGATTAATTAGAAGGAAAAATTACAAAAACACCCCTAATGTTAGGGATAATTACAAAAAAGAAATCCAGAGATGTTTTAAAATATAAAATAATCATCATATTTGATTATGTCTTAAATTTAAGGGGTGAGTGTAATGTTTTTATAAATGTCATGGGCATTTTTGAAATATTTATTGCTTATGAAGGTGAACCGAAATCAAATCTCAAAAGAATTTTTGTAAGTTTAAAAATTTTCTGGATTTTTTTGAAAATATTATCAACATTTATGAAACAAGGGGACAAAAATCTGAAGCACATGGCTTGGAACAGCACACGTGTGGCACTTGACTAAACCTATTCCCAAAAGACTTAATGCTGGTCCACGTGGGTTTTTGACATTTCCAATTTTTTAATCAGAATTCTCAAACACTGACTTAAATGATAAAACAATAATATGAAGAAAATATAGGCTAATCAATTATTATTAATAATGAAAGAGGAAGGTGTTGTGGTCACTCACCTAAAAGACGAATTGACATTTCACACCCTAAAAGACAAATAGCAACGTCAATCTTGTTTTTACTCTCGCTCATGTGAACAATAATTTTTCTTTTAAATTCATTTAAATAAATAAATTATATTATTATTAACTTCTTATTGAATTTATAAAGTAAAAAAAATATACACTAATCACTCGGAAAAAAACACTACACCCCAGTGTCTGGATATTTCATACGATATTATACATGTGATTAGAATCGTAAAATGGGTTGGATTGGGCCATACCGTGCTAGCCTACCACATCAAGAGAAAACTTGGATTGGGTCAGGTTGGATGGGGTCTGGCCCTCATTTTTTAGGCCAACTCGGCCCAATCCAAGAAAATACTAGGGTGGCAATCTCTGGTGGCCAAATCTTAGGAATCTTTTAGGTAAGGCCAAGAATTTTCAGTAGAAAAGGATCGGACTTCTTTTGGCACAGGCGCCGACCTACCCGAGGTAAAATGAACTATTTGATGATTGACGGTGAAAAAATTGTTGGGTAATTTTATTTGGTTTACTGTTTAAGAAAATGACTAAGTGTTTGGATGTTTTGGCTTAGTCGAGGCCTGAATTGGATTCAATCTCCACAAGATGAAAACGCCCTGTATATAAGTGCTAATGATTTCGGCGTACGTCCCTAAGATATAACGACTATTTCAGTTTCGAGTTCACAACACTTGCAAACCGGAAACACAACGAACTCTAAGTGTTTCTGACTTTCAAGCTTTTGAATGGAAAGTATGTCAATATGCTTGAATGCAAAATGACTCGATTATAATCTGATCTCTTATGTTTTCGTGTGTCATTTTAATCTGCAGGGGTTAGTTTATAAAGGCATCAAGGTGCCCGGATGGAAAGAACACGTCTTTTGGCTCAAAAAGACAGGTTTTCAATGAACAGACGCATTTGTTCTGCACTTCGCATCGACGCACGACGTGACGCACGAGCCGTGCGTCAACCCGTGCTCGTGTGCAGATGTGAACACTTCCCAGTTGGAATCCGTTAATTAATTAATTAGAATTAATTAATTATTTATTTTAAAGGTTTTTGGTCCAAAAAGAATAAGGGCTTTGAAGCCCAAGCCACGACCCGGGTCGGACCGGCCGCTGGGCGGGCGGCGGCGGCGCGCGCGTACTTTTAACCAAACCCACAAGCATGTAGGTCCTCACTTCTTTAAAAACTTGGATGCCCCCAAGGGCCCAAACCCATAAGTCCAATTTGGGATATATCAAGAGAGCAAACTTTGTCTCCTTTTCCTATGTGGGATGAAGCATTTCTCCTTCCCGATATTTTCCATACCATTTGTTTGTATTAAGTGACTAAATTATAGCATTAATTTCTCATTCACCCGGAATTGGTTTTGAAAAATTCCAAATGCTATTCTCATCTACTCTCTTAGTAGAATTTTTACAAATAATTTAATTTCATTTTTCACTAATGGAAACTACTTAATTATTTGGTCAAATCGGGTCAACACTCATTTTACCAAAACAAAATTCTAACAAAAATCAGCCCAATGAAATTTCGGTCCAGCCTGACTTGATTGCCACCTGTAGAAAACACACACGAAATGACTAGGCCGATCGGACTTTTCGGTCCAAATAGGTTCGGTCCTTTTCAGGCCTTCAAAATTGCAGCCAGTCCGTCCTTTTCACTAGATTGGACTTATTTTGACACCTCTAGACGTGATTGTAAATGAAACAAGACACTCCAACTTTGTCCCCACATAAGAAAAACAAACTTATTAAAAAAATAATAATAAGTATCAAGATTACTGGTTCAAGTGGTGTACCAGAAAGCTAAGCATGAGAAAATGTTAGCACCATAAGGGCCAGGAAAGAGGGCAAGCAGTACAATAACATAAATAGATGGAATTTAGCTATCTTACATTTCAGTGTTGTCAGCTTGAAACTGACATGCTCATGCTTCTAAATCAACACAATTTATTTATTTATGTGTGTGTGTGTGTATGGATGCAAATTGGCTGTCAACTCTGAGAATGATAGTCCTCTTTTGTGTGGTGTGTTTGTGTTAGGTCCACTCATACATTTATTGTTCAGATGCCATTCAATTATTGAGCTACCCCCTATTCAAATTACTCATCTAGCTATTTTCTTGTTTTTTTCACTAATATTGTACCCTAATCCAATGGGGTGATTAAGGGAGTGTTTTGCAAAATACTCCGCTTTTAGAAAAAAATGATTTATTAGCGGAAACCAAAAATAGTTGAGAGAAATAAGTTGGCAGTTTTTGCTAACATATCTAAAAGTTGAATTAATTAATTGAGTGATTTATATATAAAATGTGGCTGTTGTTTTTTATCTGTAAAAATCAAACCAAAAGTAGAAATAACATTTGCAAGCACTAAAAACTACTCTTTTTCGTCATAAGATGATAATAATGCTTTCATTTAGTTATGCAAACACTCTCTAAAAGCAATTTGGACATTTGGTACACATCAAGGGGTGGAAGGGGTGGAAGTTTGTGTGGTGTAAAACTTGATTTGAGACCTCATCAGCCAAAAATTGTGACTGCTAGAAATTTATGTAGTCATGTGGCTATATATGTTGATTTGATTTGCTATTGTAATGTGATTTGACACAGGCTAGCAATTTGCTAACATTTTAAGTATAGTAGATGGAGCATGTAGTGTTGCATTGCTAATTAATTAATATAAGTTTCTCGATATATGAAGCACAGACGGAGTTAGGGGGCTAGCGGCGGCTGTCGCCCCTCCCTAACTTCCTAACATACGTCAAGCTACTGAGACTACAAGGACTCTTTTACATTGAAAAGAAAATGAAAGTATTATGTTGATTTAAGGGTTGATCGATCGAGCATAGTTGCGATGGAGTATAAATTATATATATATATATATTTTTTAGAGTCTTGCCCTCGTAAAAAATTTAAAAACTCTATTTACTCGTTCCCCTAATTAATGTTTACTTTCTGACTCTGTCCTAGCAGAACACACAAGTTTTACATGTATAGAAAAATAAAAGGAATTAAAGGTCAATATAGCTAGAGAGTTGATTTTTCTAGAAAAGAAATCATTATGTAACTTTCAAAAATATTGGAAAGAGATAACACTTTTTCATGCATAATAGGAGATAGATAGGGATTTGGAGTCAATTGATATAGACTTGGTTCTTGTTGTGACTCCATTGAATCAAAGAAAAAGATGGAAAAAAATGTCCTGTTGTGAGAGGAAACTAATGGAAAGATTTGGAGTTTCTAAAGCTCATTGTATGTAGCATTTGACCTTTATAATTTGCAAAGGGACCAATGGCCATATGGCAATTAAGCTTATCTATGATGGCCCATACTACATTTACAATATCTTCAATTTAGAGCCAATGTCAACTAAAGCTGGCAACTTTTTATACTTATTTAGGAGCAAAGTTTAAGTCACTATTTTTCCTTTTGTAATTTTGAATATCAGAATATAACTTTTAGGAAACCTACGTGCCCACATAGTTTTGTTTTTTTTTTTTTACTTTTTTTACTATTTATTATATATTTTTAAAATTTATATATTAATTAGGTTAAGAAAATGAAGTGTGACCCCTAATTAATTATCTTTTGGTGTAGTTTATATTGTATTTATTTTGTGCCCCTGTAAAAGTTATTGGATCCTATAATTAGCAAACTCCAATGGGTGAAAGAGATAATTAAGTCTACGCACATTTGGTATAGTTTTAAGACATTTATAACTGAACATGCAATATTGATTTATTTCGTTTTGATGTTCATTATTATTTGGGGTATTTTTTCCCTACCAAAGGTTTTTCCGTTTGGATTAGTTAATTTGATCGGCTTGTGATCAAGTACATGACCTTTTTCCTTTAAATATATTATATATCACCATTTATTGAAGAAAACTAATTGAACTAATAATGAACAAACTAGTTGAACTAAAGAAAAGGCATGGTAAAGAAATTAACATATTCAACAGTATTAAGATTTCAAAAAGTGATTATCAGTGTGAGAAATGAAATAGAAATTGAGATTGGTTTTGGTCCAAGTGCATGTGCAAGTTAAAAGTAGGTTAGGGGACCAGCTGACTCACAAGATCCACATATAGCTAGATTTAGGATAATATGATCCATAATTAGTTTCCCCCAAAATTAAAAATAATTAAAGCTGTAAATTACAGCTATACCTTCTCAGGTTTGACTTAATTGCAAGTAACTTCGGTTTTACTTTTTTGGATTTTTTTTTATCTATTCTATGTGAAGTTTTTGTTGTAATGTCATGCGAACCCCAAAAGAAATGGACAAAATGATGTATTTACCCCAGGAAATCTATTATTAAAAAGAGTAATTACAAAAAATACCCTGAAGTTTGGTTTAATTACAAAAAAATAAGTTATCTTCAAAATTACAAATAGTACCTTGACATTTATTCTATTTTACCAATTGCACCCTCAAGAAAGGAGTATTTGTTAGGTAAATAAAAATCTCATATGGGTATTTGCAGCACTTTAAGTGGGTATTTGTAATTTTAAAAGATAATTGATTTTTTTATAACTAGCTAGACTAAATCTTAGGGGAAGTTTTCTAATTATCCCAATTAAAAAAAAACAAAAAATAAAATAAAATGAAAAGAATGGGGACTATGTAATGTTTTAATATTATAGTGGTTTATTAATGTGATATATCATAATTATCGATTTTTTTTACCCTTGATGTACGTTGGGGTACATCCCAACGTACATCGGGTGGCCACTATTCCACAATCGTCGGTTCCGATTCTTCCAAATGAGGAACCAGAACCAGACCCAGAGCCACAGGATTCCGATTTCAAAACCATACCGACAATTCCGGTTCCAAGCCGGAACCTGGTTCCTCCATGATTTCTCTTTTGATAACCTTTTGAATTTTTTTTAACAAAAATAATTTATCAATTTCAGTCATAGAAAAAGGGGGGAAAATTTGGACTTAAGAAACCTGCGGTTCCCATAGTTTTTGAGGTCAAGGAACCGTAATCGGAACCAGTCTACACAGTTTCAGTTCCCGTTTTGGAATCGATTTCAGGTCAATGATTCCCAGAAATATTGACCACTGCTCTAGTTCCGATTTGGAATCCAATTTCGGTTTCATTTGGCCACCCCTCGGTACATGTAATATTTACATATCCTAATTAAGGGATGCTATGAAGTTTTACATAATATCTAGGGATAATTACAAAAACACCCCTGAGGTTTGGGCTAATATAAAAAAAAAATCCAGAGATGTTTCAAAATTATAAAAAAAAAAAAAAAACATCATGTTTGATAATGTGTTAAATTTAAGGGGGTAACTGTAGTATTTTTATTGTGTTAAATTTAAGTGGGTAATTGTATTATTTTTATAAATATCAGGGGTTTTTGATATGTTGTTTGCTTATGAAATGGGACATATAAGACGGAATCAAACCTTAAGAGGTTTTTTGTAATTTTCAAAATTCTCTGAGTTTTTTTATAATTAGCCCAAACCTCAGGGGTGTTTTTGTAATTATCCCTAATATCTATATAAAAGAGGTGTTTTTGTAATTTTCAAAATTCTTCATTATGAAAAGGGCATTTTCGGAAGAGCGTCCAACTCTTTTGAAAGTGTCACTCTAAAGCACTATTAACTGGAAGCAGACAAATGTTGGATGGAGCCCCAAGGAGTATACTTATAATTCATCCATTAGTAATTTTTCTCCTTGTGTAAATATAGTTTCTAATATTTGGCGGTTAAGATCCTATGTTACAAAGAGTGTTTCATTTTCTATTTTAGTAATATTAACACACGTTATTTGTGCATAATGACACTATTTTATACACATCAAATTGAAACATATAAGGAATCACCATTTAAGATAAAGAAATATCCCTCTTGATCGGCATGAGTTCTGATTTACCACCTATATTTACCCCACAATTTTGGGCATAGGTCATAACATTAATTCAATTTGACACCATCTATGATATACATAAACCCTTCATGCCACTAGAAGAAAACTCGAAAATAACTACAGAAATTTCCATAGTTATATAAGTAAAAAAAGGTTCGGCAAAAAAAATAAGCAACGTTATTAAAAAATTAGTCGTTAAAAGGCGTTCCATAAACAATTGAAGAAAGGGAAAAAAATAAAATAAAATAAAATATCAGATGTTTAGGTACAAATTAACGACAGATTTAACTATGGAATATCTCTGACGTTACTTTAGAAATTTTAAAAAAAAATAAAATAAAAATATTTGGTCCACAATTGTTTATACCAGATGGTCGTACCAATCCCTGTATTCAGTCTAGAAGTTATTATTGTGTAATAATGAGTTTCTAAATAAGGAATGATTCAAAGTAAAGAGGGTCTAAATTAATGTTATTGATTAATACCTAATTAAGATGCAATAGATATTGTTTTCTTGCAGGCAAAATGCACCTCTAATTGTGGTATATATGTTGTAATAAGTTAGAAGTACTAATATATGTATCTATCAAAACCTATCTGTGCATGTTACCAGAAGCACATGATGGGCCTATTATCATATGTACCCTTTACTCTCAGCTGGCTTCTGCACATTTTTGCCTTTCTCTTGCTCACTATGGGCCAATCTTGCATTAATTCAATTTGACACCATCTATGAAATATATAAACCCTTCAAGAAAATAAAAAAGGCAATTTTTTTTTATTTTTTTAATAAAAAGTTGGGATAATTAATTACAAGAGGTAATTTTAATTTGCCTCTCAAACGATCCGTGTTTTTCTAATTTGTCCATTTAACTTTAAGTTGTTATGCTCTACCACTCAACTTTGCAAATTGTTGCATTTAGCCTATAATTTCCAGTTTTACCCTTTAACATTTATGGTTATTTTGTTTAGTGATATCTGAAAATGGTATCATAGTCTAAGTTTATTGATGAAATTTACTATTATTTAATAGTACTGTTTGTATATCGACTGACGATGGGGAGATTTTGTGAGAAAGTTGATCGGAATAATTGTTCGAGATGTACAGCTACAGATTATAATCCACTAACAGTGAGGGGTAAATTTGGAAATTATAAGTTAGGTGTAATAATTTGTAAAGTTGACGGAGTAAAGTAGAACAATGCAAAGTTAAGTGGGCAAAGTAGAATAACTCGTATAGTTTGGGGGACTAATTAAAATACCTCTAATTGCCTAATTACAACAAAAAAAAATCAATCTTTTAAATTACAAATGCCCCTTGAAATATGATTTTATTTTAGAAATTGCACCTATACAAAGTGCACAAATACAGACTTCAAGGAGATATTTGTAATTAAAAAGTTAATTGTTTTTTTGTAATTAAGCTAAACTCCAGGGATCTTTTTGTAATTATACCTAAAAGGTTTATGGATGCTATAAATTATTCTAGTCAAGAATATAAGACAAATTCTACATGCTAATGAAGACCAACCCCTGCCCTTTTATGTTCACCTTTAAGTGAAATAAAGGTAAAAAAAGTTAGGAAGAAAGTTGTTTTAATAACCAATAATCCAAGCAAAGAAATCAGAGGATTAATTCTGATGTAAAATTAAGAGACAACCTAAGCACTTTATGTGAGTTCTTGCTGAGTATGAAGCTGACCAGGCCAGAGCAGCTCTTTTCCAATTCTGAAATCATGTGTTTTTCTCTTTACCAAATGGTGGTCACACTACTTTTCTTTTGAATAATAAGGACACTAGTTTCTGTCCTTTAAAAGTAGGACAAGAAAAGTTAAAAATGAATGATAAAAAAAACGGTCCTAATTGTTGCACTTAATAAGAAAAAAATAATCAACACCCTGTCTAGTGCCGATGTTGCAATTGCACCTCAAGGTACTTGGTTCAAATTTTGACTATCGTGCAGTAAGTGATTGGGGTTTATCCTTCCTCCCCCAGAGACTAAGACCATTCATGAAAAGAACGGATGTCCCATAATCCAGAAGGAAACAGATCCCTGTATATTGTGGGATACTCTCTATAGTAAAAAAATGAGGAAAAAACAATCAATTGCTTATAATATTTAGGCTGAATAGCTTTATCTATAATTGGTTAATCAAGTGTTACAGTGCATCTGGACTTGGATTAGCCCTATAAAAAAAATGTAAATTATATATGAGACTAAGGAAATGTTTGCAAAAAGTTTTGCTTTTAAAATAAGTGATTTAATGCACTAGAGTTTAGATAATAAAAAATTGGATTAATTACAAATTACCCCTAAGATTTAGTCTAATTAAAAAAAAAACTCAATTGTCTTTTAGAATTATAAATACCCATCTGACATTTATTTTTATCTTACAAAATTGTATTCTCTATAAGTCTAAAGAGAGAGTGCTATTTGTTAAGTAAATATAAACCTCAATAGGATATTTTTAATTTAAAAAGATAATTGGAATTATTTGTACCTAGGATAAATCTCATGGGTATTTGTAATTATCCCTAAAAAAATTTGCAAATAGAAGGTAATAGAAGGTATAAGTTCATTTAGTTTATAAAAGTGTTTGGCTATAAGTTATTAAAGTGATTTTACATATTTCAAAATGAAACGAGAAGCAAAATCAGAAATCTAAGAGCTAACAATCACTTATTTAGTAAATGTTTGTAGACACTCCTAATATTGTAGTAAAATGAGGATATTTTCCAGGCTGTCTCTGGAAGCTATGTATGTTCCAACTTATAACTTAATTTGGCATAACATTTATGTCCATGGAGGGATCACATTTCTTGGCTTTTTTTCGCTTTTGATTACTTCATCGTTGTCATACGAATAATCGTGTTAACTATCAGCAATATGCCTAAGGTTTTTCTCCCCTTGTTTGGTCACAAAAAATGGTGCATCACTTTATAATGTAAACCTTTTCACCCGTTCTTCGTAAGATATGTCTGGATTTTAACTACTTTCTTTGAGGCAAAATATGGTACATTCATATTAGGGTTAATTGCAAAAACTACCCCTAAAATTTAGCCTAATTACAAAAAAAAATAGTTATTTTGCCTCGATATTTGTTTCTAATTTGCAAATTGCAATCACTGCATTATTAGGTAAATACAAATATCAAGAGGTTTTTGTAATACCTTAAGCGGATATTTGTGGTTTTAAAAAAAAAAAAACTGGAGTTCTTTGTAATTAGGATAAACTCCAAGGTGAGGTGATTTTTGTAAGAGGTAATTATAAAAAGTAACCATCAGGTTTAAGCTAATAACTAAAAAGCCCAGAAATTTTTGAAAATTACAACATTCCCCTTAAGGTTTGATTATGTATTACACTTTATCCCCATCATAAGCAAAAATATTTCAAACACCCTCTTTATATTCGTAAAAATATTATAGTTATCCAATTACATTTAAACACAAAATCAAACATCCGGTTTTTTTTATAATTTTGAAACGTCTCTGGGTCTTTTTGTAATTACCCCAAACTTTAGGGTAATTTTTGCAATTATCCCTTTTTACAAATATCTCTTCTTTTTTATCCCCACTGTGAAAAAATAATGGTTAACCACCGTAAAAATAATTATATCTCTTGGTCAATTTTACCATTTTATTTTACCACACCATCAAATGTCAATGACCAACTTATGTTCCCCACACCACCCCACAATGACCAAGACAACTGGCAATTTTGATTCTTCTCGAAACAGATAATATAATATTGGGCAAAAGGATAAAGCCAAGGACAAAAATTAGTCTAGGATTTTTGAGTGTATCATTTTATTTGGTCTCATTTATATCCCCTTCTTATAAATACACACATACAAGAAGAAAAAAATAAAATAAAACAAGCCCATATATTAATTCTTCTAATTTCTCTCCAATCTCTTTATAAATGAATTTATCAAATTCTGAATATAGTAGTGGGTGTGAATCTGGATGGACTATGTATTTGGATCAACTCTCAAATATTTCAACAAATGATCCTTTTGTTACAAATTTTGAAGGGAAAAAAAGTGTGAATGAAGATTATGAAGATGAAGATTTGTCTATGGTGTCAGATGCATCATCAGGGCCACCACATTATTTTCATGAGTATGATGAAAAATATGAGACTCTGTGTTTTTCTGCTCATGAGGATAAAAAGAAAAGCAGGGAGAAAAGTAAAACAAAAGAGACTATTATCAATAAGGCTAAAAAGCAGCACAATTTGTGCCTTGATGACACTGCTAGCTCTCCAGTTTTTGATTTTTCCCAGGTAAGTTTAATCAACAAAATTGATGAAACATCTTTTGTGTTTTAATTTTGGGTAAATTACGCTTTGCCTCCTCAAGTATGTCAGTTTTTTTTTTTACTTTGGCTCCTAAATTTTTTTTGGTAACACTTTACCTCCTGAATTTAGTGTTTTCTCATTGTTCTGAACATCTCAGTCTAGTTACGATTAGTTCCCGCCTAGTTACTAGACTTCCATTGTCTGCCTACGTTATTCTTGCTATTAGGCACCGCCTAATCCCGCTCATGTTCTACCTACGCCCGATTTTTAGAACACTGGTTTTTCTTACACCATACTCATGTGGAGATGGTAAAGTGTACAAAAAAAAATATTAAGTTTGGGGTAAAATATCTCAAAAAATGTTAAAGGGACAAAGTGCAAAAACTAGCATAGTTTAGGGGTTTTAGTATAATTAACCCTTTTAATTTTGATTTTTGTTGATTTTTTTTTGTGTTTGTTATTGAATTTCAGGACAATGTACCTCCTTCTGATTTCCCACAAGTGTTCTCTGGTGCACATTTTGAGGTACTAAAAGATTTTTCAGTTTAGTTATCTCCAGTTTTCTCCCTACAATTCCTTAATATTCACATGAAGTCTTGTTATTTGGTTAGGGTGAATCCATAACAAAGAAGCATTTTAGTTTCTTCAAATCTTCCACAAAAGGGAAATCAGGTGAGTGTTTTTGAACACATTCTTTTGATAGATTAGAATTAGGGTTAATTACAAAAAATACTCTTGATATTTAGTTTAATTATAAAAATTCCACTTATTTTTCAAAATTACAAATACCCTTCTGTTTTACAAATTGCACCCTCAGTGGGGGAGATATTTGCAATTTTGGAAGATAATTGGGTTATTTATGTTTTTTTGTAATTTTGTATTTTTCCTTAAAATTATATGAAAAAATGTTAACAAGGCCTGATTTTGGCTCTTCTTGGCTTTGTCAGGCAGTTTGCTGGGAAGAAAGAGGCAGTAAGAAATGGCAAAGATTATAATATTTTCTGGGTATTCTGCTGCAATTTGCTCAAAAGATGGGGACTCAGATGTAAAAAGTGAAAAAGGCAGCTGAATTTTAAAGATCTTTGCTTGTATCTCCTTAAAACTATTTGTTTAATCTTTTTTCTACCCTGTGTTATTTGTATTGTTCCTGTCCACGCAGTAGGGAACAAACCTGAGATCAGAAATGTAAAAAAAAAAAAAATTGAAGTAAAAAAAAAAATAAAAAAAAATAAATAAACCAAAATTTATTTTTCCCCTTGAGTTTCTCTCATGATTCATATACCCTTGTCTTTTTAACATAAATGAAGCTCCACTTCATCTATCTGTGTTCAAAAATGAAAAAATAAAATAAAATAAATTCTTACCTAAATTCTTGCTGTATGAGAGGAAAAAACCCCGGGGCACAGCGGAGTGGTAAAGGGAGGGTCAGTCATCCACTTTGTTTCCTGTTGTGTGCTCTTGTCTTGGGTCAATCTGGCAACGGAGTAGCTAGACTTGGTTTGACTTTAACTACTCTGGTACATCTCGTGATTTATCTAGTGGCAGTTTGCAGGGTCGGGACTGTCATCTCAGAACTAGTCTTCGGGCATAAGTTCGAAACCCGTTTATCAAAAAAAGAGGGGAAAAAAACCATGAATAAGGCAAATGAGTGGCTACACTTTTTTTCCACACTTAGAATTGCCAGCCTAGCCAAGAAGTAGTTGAGGTGGACAAAATTGAATAAATTTGGTAATATAATCTGTTCTAAACTTAAAGGGGACAATATCTATGATGAAAACTTTGGGGCAACTTAACTTTTTTCTTTTTCTTTTTCTTTTTATTTTTCATATTTTTTCCTACCTAAAATTCCAAAAGGGACATCCCACCACTTATGACAGCTACATACTAAATTTGTGATCCCAATAAATATAATTTCATGCAATAATTGAATTTGGTTCAAATTGAATTATTCCAAAACTGTATTAAAGCTCTTGAGATCCTCAGAAATTGAAGCCCATATCTTTGGGAATGACAGAGATTTTAGGAAAAGGACAAGGGCTCCCAGCTGTGTTCTTGGCCCTAACAATCTCCTCCCTCATATCATGGTACTCTAATAATTGACAATAGTAGTTTTAATGGTTTTGGAGTGAATTCAAGGTTGAATTATACTATGGAATATATACATGGAGACTTATCTTACTTGATAGCCAAAATCAAAATGTACAAAGTGGATTCCAACAAAAGAAAAAGGGATAGTTAATTTTATAAAGTTATTCTTGAGGTTTAGCTTAATTACAAAAAAACTCCAGTTAACTTTCATTAGTTATAAATACCCTATTGAGGCTTGTATTTACTTAATAAACGCCTTCTCTTGAGCAGAGTCGTCAAATAGGTCATGTCGGATCGGTGTTGACCCGTCTGCTCAAATAGAAATTTTGGTATGTGTCGGGTCGAAGTTCCACTAATCCGGTGATTTTGTAGCTCAGGTCAACCTATGCTTTGAAAATACATGTAAAATGACTAGATTGGTTGCTGCGGATCTTTTTTGAGCCAAAATGGTTGATCTCTTTCGGGCCTATGAAATTGTAGCCCAGATCCTTTCATTAGGCCGGTTGGTCGGGTAGGGAGTCTTGACAGGTCTTCTCTTGAGGGTGCAATTTTGAACTAGAAACAAATATCAAATGGATATTTTTTTTTTTTTTGATTTTATATCAAATGGATATTTAACATAGTGAAAGATAGATGGATTTTTTGTAATTAAGCTAGACTCTAGGGATACTTTTTGTAATTAACCAACAAAAAATTTAGAAAGAAAATAATAATTTTCATGAAAAAAATAAGAATAAAGCCCAGAAAGTCATTTCTTTTCTTTTTTTCCTCACTTGTTTTTCCAACAATAAGTAGGTAAAATGTATTGATATGTTTCATACGTGCATCTTGAATTTATAATATCAATCATGAATTTATAATATCAATCATGTAATGGATATATATAGCAACATCTCAACTCATCGTCGTCTCATTATATTTTCTATGCAAATGGAAAAACTTATGATAATAACGGTTTTGATGAATGTTGCGACAAGAAGGGCATATGTTGTAAAACTTTGATACTTTGCATTTTGTATGCATTTATAATGTTAATTAGTTTTATACAATTAATTAATATTACAAACTGCATCCTACCGACATCAATTGGGTTTAAGGCTTTAAGCCTTAAGGTGATGAAGCAGTAGGTAAAATGTATCAATGAATTTCTGGAAAAATATATTTTTTTAGGTATTATAAATATTAGGGGCATGTGCATAGATGTTTGGGAATGATTTTTGTTTTACTAGTCTCTGCTGTACTCAACTAAATTTAACCTAATTTTGTGTGGTGCGTAAGTGAAATTTTGTTTTGTTTTAATTGATTGCTATCTTTCTAGTCAAACGTTTGTCCCATGTTAATACAAGTGTTTGTCCACATTATGTTAAAAAAAACAAGACTTTGGCCTCGCGATTGCCCCCAATTATTCTTTTCTCTACTTTATTGTTCTTCAATTATTGAATAAATTCAGGCACACACGTGCAGTACATTTAGGCAAACCAACAAGAAATTCAAACAAATTATTAAAATAATTCATGAGATGCTAATAAAATTTCTAACGGATTAACATCCACGTGTGCACACTCTTACACAATCAGAAAAAAAAAATTGTACTTGACTGTTTCACTTACAAATTATGTATAATGTATACATATATAAGGTGCATGGGGAAAAAAATCCAGCTCAATTTGAATGGATAATTTAAATGAATAAAACCGGAAAGCAATATTTAAATGTTCTGCTAATAAACTCTATTGATTTTGTACTTTTGTACTTTTAACCACCGATAGGGCTGCAAATGAACTAAGCCACTCGAGCTATTTGGGTCTCGGTTCGAAAATATTCGTTCGAGATCGCTCGAAGCTTAACGAGCCGAACTCGAGCCTAAAATTCGAGCTCGAACTTTTAAACGAGTTGAACTCAAACTTACGGATATTCGGCTCCAAAGTTCGAGCATGTTCGTTTATAGGCTCGCGAGCCTATATTCGAACTCGGCTCGCGAACTTGAACTCAAACTCGAACTCAATCTTTAACGAACTCAAGTTTGCTTTCACGAGCTCAAATTCGAGCATATAACGAGCCTTTGACGAGCCGAGCTCGAGCTAAACTCGTTAAAGCTTAAACGAGCCTTTTGCGTACCGGGCTCAAGCTAAGCTCATTGAAGCTTAAATGAGCCTTTTACGAGCCGAACTCGAGCTAAGCTCATTGAATATATTAAACGAGTTTTTTTACGAGCCGAGCTCGAATTGTTCGCGAACCTAATAATTTTCAAACGAGTTGAGCTCGAACTCAATTATGAAAGCTTGAATCGAACTCGAGACGATCCAAAAACTAAACGAACTGAACTCGAGCTTGTTCTTGTTCGGCTCAGTTCGCCTCGTTTGCAGCCCTAACCATCGATTCCGAAACTAGTTGCATGGACCGTTCTATAAATCTGAGATACATTTTTTTTTAGCATCAAAAAAATTTCATTCAAGTGAAAAATAATTGATTACAACATCGAGTAAGAAATAGTTGCAAGGCCTACAGATCATAAATCAATACATATCTAAAACATAATTTGAAACCTAGACATATCTAATTGATCCGTATAATTGAAAAATTCACCGAATATTGTACAAAACACAGTTTTCGTGACAAATTATCGGATAATAGTTCATGTGGATCATTGGAACAAAAGCCCACATATGAGAACAAACTTAAATCTGAAACAAAAGTCACTTATTGGGGACAAACTTATTCATAAAGAATAACTAAAAACATTAGAAATCATTCTCCTCATTCTCCATGGAGGATGAGTGAATAACAGGATGAAGAAGGTAGAGAAGGAGAATACGGCTAGGATTTTTTAGAGACGCTAGTATTTTTACTGAGATAAAATTATTATGTTTACATGTAAATAACAAATTATTTTAAAGGAGACTCGCTATTCACAACCTCATTTTCCTCTAAATTCACTCACCTTCATTTCAAACCCTCCAATTATTCTCAATTTACCATGCATCCATCTTTATATGGCAGGATCATTATGTGACACGACCAGGCACATGACAATGTGGTAAAGTCGTGCGGTACAATAGGTAATAAGTGCATTATAATCTTTTAAATGTCATTAATTTAAGAGGTGTATTTAGAAGAAAAATGGATGTGAATAACATCACCCAATATCATATTAAATTATTTTTAATTTCAGCTCCCAAGTCTGAACCGATAATGATGATGTCCGCACTTCATGCCATATTTAAGTATCCCACGGGAAGGAATCTTACTAAATTTTCTGTAGTATATAGTTATATACAACTGATACAATTGTCATACATACATATCCATAGAGATAATTACAAAAACTACCTCTTGAGGTTAAAATTAATTACAAAAAACTCCAGATATCTTTAAAAATTACAAATAACCCACTCCTGATAGTGCAATTTGTAAAATAGAAACAAGTGTCAGTGGAGTACCTGTAATTTTGAAAGATAACTGAGTTTTTATTGTAATTAGGCTAAACCTCAGGTAGTTTTTGTAATTATCCTTATGGTATAATTGGCATTCTCTCTATAGGGCAACAAAATCCACTGGAAGCTTGATAAGAATAAGAAGCAAAATAAAAAGAAACTTGAAAATGGCATCATTAAGTCACCAACAATCAAATGCTAATTGAAGAAACAATGCAAACTTGTTGTAAATAAGAATTTGTATTAAAAATTATCACTAATAAACAGAACTATCAAAGGGATACATTTCACAACATGGTCAAGACAGCCTAATCTCTTCCCCCACCCCACACCCCACCACACCTCAAGTGCGCAAAGAGACGCAAGAGCAAAAATGATTGAAGGCAACGTTCGGTAGCCTTCCCAACCTAGTAATAGTATTCATGTCCCGAAAACATGTCTGTGAACAGGCTGGGTATCAAAAGTGTCAACAACTTGTATCCATGGTTTGTCTATGACCAAAAGAGAATTTTTCGAAAGATGTTCCACAAATAAAACGGGATCTCTGAATGCACAAAACTCAAAGTTCTTTCTATCACTCTGTTTAGTTTCTAATTCTTGCAGTTTACGTTTCAGTACTTCGTTGCTCTGTAACTTACTCGTTAATCCCTGCCCATTTGCCTCGTTGCTCTGTAACTTACTCGTTAATTCCTGCCCATTTGCCTCGTTGCTCTGTAACTTACTCGTTAATCCCTGCCCATTTGCCAACTCATCATCGCTATCAACAGGCATCCCGAAATCGATCAAGCACGTTGCCCTGGAGCATCACAAGATGTCAGTGAGAATGAAATATACGAGAAAAGGATTGGTTGGAAGATAGACTCGTTGCTACACCAGAAATATAAACCAACTAGCTTAAATTTTCAATTCTGTAGAGATAAGAACAGAATATGGGAGTTTTACGACTAAGTCCAGTAAAGCTTCAATTCTTTGTATCTTTGCCATCTGTTAGTGTAAAAAGTAAGACATGATTAACAGGCGACCCTGTCGTGAACATATATGGATGGCTTCTAATTGTTATTTAACAAAATAGGGTAACAAAAGAACTTGATGGTTAATTTTTTCCCATGTAGGCAAATGGATATTAACACCCAAAAAAAAAGGAAAACTACATAAAGTTTCTATTACTGGCATATACCATTCCCCCGCGAAGGACGTGAATTACCTGGGACTATAGACAATAACAGAAGATGAACTAGAGGATGGCTGGAAGGAAAGACCAATAACTTCTCCAGGAAATTCCTGATATGTTCTGGGCAGAGAAAAAGTATGACGCATGGACCACTCCCCCAACTGCTTTGCCTCCACATCTAATGCATACACCTGATTTGAAGAGGTGGAGACAATGAGAATGTTGCTATTTCGAGGAGTAAAACCACCAGCAGTGACGGAGGCTCCATCCAATCTTGATATGAACCAGTGTTGCCTGTAATAAAAAATAATATAACATTAAGGAAACCGTCACAACATATGAGATTGGGTTTCCAAATTTCATCATACTTCGTACTTCTGGAAATCACCTAGAAAAATTAACTTTGCGATAAATAAAATCAGAACAACATAGTAGCTAAACATGTTTAAACTGGTAGAGCAGGCATCCCTATCAAAGTACAAATAACCAACTATGTATCTTCCAAGTAAATATATCAAGAAATGATTTACTTATCCATCGTCAGGGCGCATCCTCCCCTATGAATGCCCCCCAAATTTTTGAAATCTCAATTTTGTATATGTATATTTTATGTTAAAATATTAATTTTAGTACTAAATATTTTTTTTTTCATTGATTTAGCCACCAAAAAACTTTTAGCCCCCCCAATGTTTCGGGTCTAGCTCCGCCCCTGTCCATCGTCGTATTAAATAATTTAATGTTTGAGACCCAGAATAGGAAATAGGATTGAAAAATTTTATACGACTTCATTAATTATCCGCAAGAACAAAATTAACTGAACTTATATTTCAGTTGAAACCAAAAACAGATACAACTTGATCCAAACAAAGCTTATTTACTATTCAACCGACCAATCATAGAAAATGGCCTATCTTACCTTAGTGTCTCAAGATTGAAAGTATACACATCGCCAAAACAGTTGATGGCAGCTAACCACTGGCCGTCACTACTTGTGAACATTTTTGTAATGGGAGGTTCACTAGGTGGCAGACTCTCATATTCGTCTTTGCGACAAGGAGTGAAAGCATGAACTAGCTCTGCGCTTCCAACATCTACCACCTGCAACATGATCAGAAGTTTTAAGAGTGATATTTGCTAAAACACTTTCGCTGCTAAAGTTTGGGAGTCCAAGCCCACATCAAAATCACTTCATTATGTCATTTTACTTATTTGTTCAAACTCCATTAGTTGTGCTAGGAGAAACGGGTTAGTTCATAACAAAATCCAAACTCTCTCTCTCCTCATCAAATAGCATAATTCATCAAGTATTCTATAAGATTTATTTGTTTGTCACAAATTTGGCAAATGATAAAAGAGTGTAAAATGGGGAGAATAAAAGAAAGATAAGTACTTGTATACAAGCATTCATGTTTCAGAAATAGCAAGTAATGATACTATTATTGATAAGGTTGGGTGGAAAGATAAGGTAAAACACAAACACTACAGGGCAACTCTGTAAATGTTTCGTTTCTTTTGCAATTGAGGCTTCATGATATGGAAAAATGTTTAAAAAAAAACTAACTATGACTCATGAGAATCACAAGGCAATTTACTATAAGAAAAATAAACATATATATCCTCAATAAAGTCCTAAGAGTTTTATAATCCCCGGAAATAAAGGTGTGCGAACCTTCCAAATGGATCATGTCATTCAGTTCATATAATAACACATGCGGGTGAGGCTAGCCGAACCAAAACCTCATTTTGGCATGGCCCACTTTATAATTTAATGCTACAATTAAGTGAAATAACAGCTTCGACAGTATTATCTTTTTACCAGAGCATGCTGGTTGCCAACCCCATCAAAATAGATAGTTGTTTGAATGACTATATTAAGTCACCACATTAAGAATAATACAAGCAATCATATAAGTTATGGGAAAAAAGGAAGATAATACGTACATAAATTCTTTTGTCATGCCCAGCTAATAGCAATCGTGTAGAATCAGAACTGAAAACCATGAAATGGGCATATGGCAGTCCCTGAGGGAGTTGTCTTTTATTTACAATCCACGAACTTTTGCTTGATTTATTTCTCTTCAGTTCAAATAAATTGGGTTTCACATGGTCGGAGTAGGCAAAGGATGTGCCTGACAAAGAAATAGTACTGCATATGATCTTCCGAGAAACCTTACATTTAACTCTTGCCACCAAATCGATGCTTGCGGGCCCACCAGATGTGCCAGGACCGATATCAGATACAGTATGGTTTTTCAAACGCACCGAATAGATGTCCAACCAGTGTGCGGCCTGGATCAAAAGCAGTGGAGTCTTATTGAAAACCGATTTCGGCACAAGTTGCATAGGCATTCTCTGTGGTGCAGGGCATATATCATGCGGCGAAAACTTGGTAAACTCCTTTACAGAATATGCAAAAAGTTTAGTGTCATCACCAGCCGAGATAAGCATGGGCACACTCAAATGAGCCCACTTATGGTAACTGAAGTCAAGGGGCTTCCGCGGGCCACGTGACTTCTTCACCTTTTCATCAGGTGGCAGATCTGCTGATGGAAAGAGAACAGATAAGTTGGTTTTCAGACACCAAAAGAATAAAAGAACAGAAAAGGAAGTAGAATAAAAAAGCATTTCAATCATGATCTAGCAATGTCAAAATTATCAGAAGTACCCAGAGCACAAATCTACCTTCATGGCTGATAGGTGTAGCTACGGTTAATGCCCTCACATCATGTGTATGAGCTCTTACATAGCCGATATAAATCCATTTCTTAACAGCGTCAGGAACAAACTTTCTGTCACTAGAACCAACTGCCTCGCTAGAAAGTTTGTACAGTATGACCTACAAAAATAGCAAATCTCATAAGATAGTTTAACCAAATCACAGATGGAAAAGCAAAGATCATGCGAAATTGTTTTGAGAATAATAACCGAATTTATCAGCTATACAAGAATCATCTGAATAGAACCTACATTGTCAATTTTAATGTAATTGGTTGATGAGTCCGAGGTCTTTAATGTATTTTAATTTTTAACCACCAATGGCCAAAGGAGGAAACAAGAGTCACCTGAATTCTAAAGTAGTATAAACCAGAGCGGGAAAAAAATAGGTCCAAGTATATCAAACCTAAACATATTACCACACTGAAAGTCCATTGCGTGATTATCATGGCAAAACGCCTAGACCTAATGACAATTTCAACTATTATAGAGACGAGAATTATTGAAAAAAACATCAACCGATACACATATATAACCACATCCAGATAACATAACATGACTGTACCTGACCATCAGAACCAGCAGAAAACACTCTGTTGTGGCTAGGAGCTGCCGCTAATGCATTTACATCACCCTTGTGATAAGAATGTGCCTGCAAAAGAGTTCCAAACTGACCATCCCAGAACTGCACACCACCAGAACTATCCCCACTGACAATGGTCCCACATCTGAAACCAACAAATGCAATGAGAAGCAGCAAAAGAGAAACGAATTTACAGGTAAACAATCGGGTGCGGATATTCAGACGATACCAGATTCATAAGCAGATAAATAAAATGACCTAGTTGAATAGAACACATACCTCAATGCAAGTAAAGACCATATGCAAAGATCACTTCCACTCCCCAGACCTCCACGCCCAACAGTTATTCTATAGATCTCATGAGCCAACTTAACATCCCAACATCTTATGAACCTATTTTTTTAAAAAAAAAAAAGAGAGATAGTAATAATAATAAGTGTCAAACTTACTCAACATAAAAATTAATAATAGGTCTCACGGACTCATTAATTACACTGCCATATCTGCTGCAATTATCAGAATCTAATTATCAAATTTACTCAACAAACACTATATAACAACACTAACGTACCCGTCACTACTCCCGAATAAATCCTATTTGCATCCGAACTCCAGGTTACACTTAGCGTACGTCCTGCGAACATGGAAAACGACATAAGCAATTTTATAAACCTCGGCACAAACAGTTTCTCAACTATACGTAGGGCAGATGTCTCACCACTGACCCTTGGCAGCGTTCTGTTGTAAGTAAGTTTTTCTTCATCAGACACATTGTAGATTCGCACACAACCATCATCACAAGCAATTGCTAGGCGGGTATTCTTGGCATCATTGTGCATTTGAATCTCACGTGCATTCTTACCATCGTCTTCATCTTCGCTTTCACTATTGTCCTCTTCATCAGCACCGCTAATAGTTGAAGGATTAGCATCACCATTCTCATAAGACTTTATTTCCTGCTTTGCGTCGAGCTGCAAATCATTACATGGTTCTGCAGCAATCTGCCAAATCGAGACGCCGATAGAATCTAGAACTTTCTGCAGAAAAAGAAAGCAAAAGCAGAAACTTAATCGCAGTTTCTAATACACATAATCGGACCACAAAAGTTCTTCATTAGATTTATCTCTGAAAATATGAACTATATAGCAAAAAAGTTATCCAAATATCAAGATTCTACATTTCCATTAAATTTTACCTACTAGAACAAGTTCCTAAACACCAATATCAGTAAGATATCAACGTGCAATAATGGCAATATACTACAGAACAAAAGAAAGTAAATTATATATTGAACAGAGTAGCATTTTTAGTTAAGTGTTTCACCTTTTGTCTCAAGTCGAACAAATCCCACTCTGAAACCGAACCATCAATGCTGGACGATAACAATCGGCCCAACGGCCCACCTCTCGGCCCCGAACGACACCACACCATTGAAGACACTCTCGAATTAGGGTCCCCATGTATCGTCTACACATGAACCCCAAAACAAAACAAAAAAAATCAAAATCAAATTCCATAAAAAGTTTCAAAGAATATGAAAGGTCTTTCCAATTTTTTAAAATTAAATATATGAAAATAAGAGAGTGGTGTGGCGTACGAGCTGACAGTGCCAGCCGACGGAGCCGGGAGAAACGAGCCAAATCTCGAGAGAGCTATCTGCGCGGGCGGCGGCGACCTGTGAGCCGTCGGCGCTGGTGGCTAGAGCTACAACAGCTGACGGCTTCCACTCCACCGAGCTGATTCTGTGAACTTTAAGCATTTCTTGAGATTTTCTGAAAGATCTAAAGAATCTGACGAAGAAGAGATATGTGAATGACGCCGGAAAGTAGCATTAGAAAGAGAAAACACAGAGGTGGGCGAAGAGGAGGAATGAAAGTAGGTTTTCAAGGGTTTAAGCGCGCACGAGTTTTACCCGGTGGAACCGGGTCTTGTAGTATGGGTCGAATTGGATTCAATTACGGGCCGAATTTGAATTACGGGTTGCAATTGGGCCGGATCAATGTTTTAATGTGGAACTGTTGATGTGGATCTTTGAAACAGGCTTTTCAATAAATCAACGATATTATCATGTTAGTATTTTACTGTGCGATATTATCATTTTTTTATTCAGCCCATAGCCCGACTTGACTAAAGAAAAGCTAAGTGTGGAATTGGCAAGACCAATTCAGATTCACTTCACAAACAAAAAAACTCCACACCCAAAACTAAGAACACTCACACGTTGGGAGACTTCAGGACTCTTTAATGGTGACTGTAAAACACTAAAAAACCACAATCGGGCACGAGCAACCACTACATACTACAGATCAGATAAAACTGATCCACATACGAGTTTCGCAAATCAATCGGGAAAAAAAAGACAAACAAAATAAAAAACTACAATCTAGCAACAAAATAAAAAATAAAGAAATAAAACAACCACCTAGCAAACAAATAAAATAAGGGTATCTCCCTCCCCCAAATCCACCGCCATATCCCGACCGTGCGATTCACATTTCACGGACTGTTTTCTTCACAAAAATACTTTTTATTTTTATTAATTACAAAGTCCGAAATTTCAATAAATAATTGAAAAGTAAAAATAAATTATCTCTCTATATATATATAGAGATATGATCAAATGAGACCAAGCCCTTTAGGTAAGAACATGAGACCACATTTAGACCATTTGATTTAATAATCTATAGTCCAGATTTTACTCTCCATTTTAGGCATGGGTGGTGGCAAGCAAGTGTAGGAAAGTAATTTTTCCTTTAAGTTAAAGGATATAATTGTAAATCCCTAATTTTCGAATTTGGTAACTGAAATATGATTCTCATTATACCGCGATTTTCTCTTCTTCCTCTTTTCAAAATACACGAAACTGCTTCTCTCCTCCTCCCTCCATCTCCATCGACATCTGTAAAAAAATCGAAAAAACTAAAAAAATGCTCCATTTATCTCTCTGTTTCAAATATCGATCACCGGCATATTAAAGGGTTCAAACATCTCTAATTTTTGGCGACTACTCGTGGATAGGGTTCAACACAAGCTTCTAAGGTTCAATTTGAGTGTAAGTTTTCTGGTTGATTTTGGTGTTTCTTGATGTTAGGGTTCTATTTTGTGTTTTTATTATCGATTTTATTGTTCTTATTATGTTCAATTTTAGGGTATAAACATATATTGCATTCGTTCATGCTGATAGGGTTGATGAATGGTTTTTGCTTGTGATTTTTGTTTGTTCTTATGTTCTTGTGATTTATCTTGATCGATTTCGCACCTTATTTTTGTATATTTTAGCCTTTGTGTTAATGTACTTTTATGTTTTGAATAATGTATGCTCAGTTGCATGATAATGTATTTTAGGTGTATAATAATGTGTGTTTAGTTATGTAATAATGTGTATTTAGTTATAGAACACTGTATTTTGTTACTTTGTGCGAGCATGTATATATGTTTTGGAATTATGTGTATTTAGCTATAGAATAATGTGTGTTTAGTTATGTAATAATGTGTGTTTAGTTATAGAACACGGTATTTTGTTACTTTGTGCGAGCATGTATATATGTTATGGAATTATGTGTATTTAGCTATAGAATAATGTGTGTTTAGTTATGTAATAATGTGTATTTAGTTATAGAACATTGTATTTTGTTATTTTGTGCGAGCATTTATATATGTTTTGGAATTATGTGTATTTAGCTATAGAATAATGTGTGTTTAGTTATGTAATAATGTGTATTTAGTTATAGAACACGGTATTTTGTTACTTTGTGCGAGCATGTATATATAGTTTGTTTCAGTTTTTCTTCCCGATTTGTAAGAGCGAGCACATCTTTCTAGTGACCTTTGATCTCAAGAGGTTTAACTGTCATATCATTGACAACTCGAAAGCGTAAGGACAAATATGGAGATTTGTGAGCGAGTTTGAGCTTTTTTTTGTTGTTCTATCAGGATATGCATGTTGTGTATTTATTAGTGCTAAAATGTGTTGTTAGGTATTAGAATTTGTACACATAAGCTTACATATTTGAAATGCTTAGTGTATGTTTATATTTTTGCTTAGATAGGTATGTAATAGTGTGTACTTAAGTATGAAATTATGTATAGTTAGTTAGTATGATATGGTTAACTGTAATATATAGTCTATGAAGTTTGAAGTTGTTTTCCATGGTATATTCGCAGGTTCGGATGTTTTCGGACTACTTGGAGACTAAAGGTTGTCCGTAAATAGCGAGTGTTGTCCGTAAATGTACCCCGTCCAGACTATGTATGCCTTGGAGAGATACCACAAACAAAGTTGATTGTGGTATATATGCCATGAGGTATATGGAGAGCTACATTGGCGGTGGCACCAAGGGATGGGACTGTGGTTTGGAGAAGAACAATGTGTCTCAACTGTCACGAAGTCCTCAGCTACAATAATTATCCTCCATAGCAATGAGCTAAAGGACAGGTGTATGGAAGAAGCCAGAAAGTTTTGGACGGGGAAGATAGTATTGTAGTTCTGTTTTTTAATAGACAATGTACAATGTAGATTTATGCTCATCTTTTTGTATAGTTAGTTTGCTATGTTTGGTGTTTTTTGTCTGTTGGAGTCATTTATACTTTGGGAGCCATTTGTATATGACTTAGATGTTTTGTTGAATTATGGATATGAATGGATCAGACATGGATTGTTTTCTTTTTAATCAATATAACTTGGCATTTTTCACGTACACTTGGTCCAAATGTTGCCATATAACGTTAATATTGTATTCGTAGTTACTACATTTTGTGTACTTACGCACAAAATTATGTATAGTTAAACAGGCCACATTTTTTGGTTATGTAGTTATGCAATTTTGTATATTTAGGCATAAGATTATGAGTAAACTAATACAATGTATATCAAATGTGTTGTATACGTAGTCAATAAAATTGTATAAGTAGTTATAGAAATTTGTACAGTTACGTATAAGAATATGTATTTTTAAACACATATGATATATTGATCCTGATGTTGTCACTTAAAAATGATGTATAGGTAAAACACAGATAATGTGTAAATAAGTTGCAGATATTGTATTTTATGTATAGAATTATGTAAACCACTCATAAATTGCCATAGTGTATTGGATATTGTATGTCTGACGTTGGTTTGATCGTGGAGAAGAAGATGGCGATTATGGTAAGATTTCATTACTTGATTTCAGGGAAACAATTATTTGGTTGAATTTAATGTTCCAATTGTACCCCTATTTGGTCCCCACCATTTTTTAATTACTATAAAATCTCATTAAATCCTAACCTTTTATTTTATTTTGTTGGATGGTGTGGATTGAGTCTTATGTTCTTACCTATAGTTATGGTCTCATAGGATCTCCTCTATATATATATATATATATATATATATATATATATTCATAAATTCGAAACAAAAAAAATTCTGCTCTTTCTATTTCTTATATTAGGAAAATATTGTAAATGGTATTCCTACATTATATATGTATATAAATTAAGAAAATATTATAAATGGTATTCCTATTTTATTTTATATATGTATAAAAATTAGGAGTCCGAAACAAAAAAAATCCAGCTCTTTTTATTTCTTATATTCGGTAATATTTTAATTTAGAAAAATATTATAAATGGTATTCCTACTTTATATGTATATAAATTAGGAAAATATTATACATGACATTCCTATGTTATATGTGTAAAAATTAGGAAATTTTATAAATGGTATTCCTACTTTATACCAAAAGTGAATCTGTACTATCAATTCTACCTAGATATATTATTCATATTTGAATAATTATATAGTCCTTGACTATAATTAATTAACTATTAATAACATTATTATTATTAATACTAAATTACTACGATTCTATACATTATTTTTATTATTCATATATGTTATTTTGAATGGTGGGTGTTACTTTTTGTATACTATAATATTAATCAAGTTTTAAATACGAATTGACTATTTAAACTTTCCTAAATTGTGCAATAATAGTTAAAACATACGAATTCTGTTCGGCGGAATATTTATAGGAATATTTTATGCATCTTTTACCATTGAAGTGTCTTTTACCATTGAATTAACCATTAATTTTGTGTTCAGATATGTTTTTGGCAGCTTGTTATTTATGATAAATCCTCTTATATTTATACTACTTAAATTATTTTAGAGAGACACTTCGATATTATTGATAGGGCTGCCAACGAGTCGAACCGAACCGAATAGGAACATGCTCGAGTTCGGTTCGTTTAGTTTTTAGATCGGCTCGAGTTCGGCTCGAGTTTGATTTGAGCTTTCATAATTGAGTTCGAGCTTGACTCATTTGAAAATTATTAGGTTCGAGAAAAAGTCCGAGCTCGGCTCGTAAAGGGCTCGTTTAAGCATCAATGAGCTTAGCTCGAGCTCGGTTCACAAAAGGCTCGTTTATGCTTTAACGAGTTTAGCTCGAGCTCGGCTCGTAAAAGGCTCATTATATGTTCGAATTTGAGCTCGTGAAAGCAAACTTGAGTTCGTTAAAGATCGAGTTCGAGTTCAAGTTCACGAGCCTATAAACGAGCATGTTCGCGAGCCGAGTTCGAATATAGGCTCACGAGCCTATAAACGAACATGTTTGCGAACTTTCGAGTCGAATATCTGTAAGCTCGAGTTCGAGCTCGAATTTTAAGCTCGAGTTCAGCTCATTAAGCCTGACGAACGATCTCGAACGAATATATTTTCGAACCGAGACCCGAATAGCTCGCGAGCGACTTGATTCATTTGCAGCCCTAATTGTTGATCATAAATTCGAAGCGTAACCATGAAATATGGCTTTATCTTCATGTTTCCCCCTATTACCGTCTTCATCAAATGTCCCGCCAATATTGATAGTATTGAACTTGGATTCCGCACTAAACAAGAGTTTTTATATAGACTATATTATAGATTTGTACGAATGTTATTTGGTGAGTTTAATAAAAAAATATTTGTTTCTTTTTTGATTATTCCTGATAGTTTTGTTGTATCTTTTTTAAGTTGTATTTTGAATTATGATTTATTTATTTTTTATTATTCCTAATACTAACTCTTTCATTATGTGAAACTAATTACAAATTAAACACGTCGATAACTTCCATAATTTCTTCTTTTTGTGTCGAATAATCTATAGAGATACCGACTTTTTACGTATTTTTCTTAGTATGGCTTTTTACGTAATTTAGTTAGTGATGGCAAACAAAATTCTTTCAGAATTGAAAAATAGTTAAATAAATACTTAGTGATAAAACTAATGCTTACATTGTCAGATGCCCATGAGAATGATAGTTTAGATTAAATATCGGCTCGATGATTAGTTTTACAATTTTAATTTTTTCCTATTATTTTTGTAAAGAACTTATTGGAATAGCTTATTATATTGTTCCATTAGAAATTCATTACAAAGCTTAACTAAATATGTTGTCATGTCATTATCTCTTCAAATTGTAATTACATTAATTTTTTGTGTCAGCGTCTTCCATCCAAATTTGCACGTCATTTTAGTGGTTTTACACCATTAAATTGGGATTTGTATAATGTGAACGGACACACTTGGATAATCAAAATGATCAACCCCTATGGTGCGTTCTCTTTTACGGAAGGATGGAGCAAATCCGTCCATGATAACACAATTCTAGATGGTGAAGTGTTGGTTTTATCTTATCGTGCCAACCACGTTTTTGATGTGTGAATATTTTCTAATGACCATGCATGTTAATTGTGATAAATCGATGTGTACCCGACTATAAATTATTTTTTTATTTACTTTATATGAATAATTTATTATTAAAATAAAGTAATAAATATCAGCTCATGTTAATAGATAGTTTCAATATAAACAAATAAAATAAAATAATAATACACGTGAATAATAATAAAAATAATGATACATGTGAATAATAATAAAATAATAATACACGTGCAACACACGTGCGAGATTACTAGTTATGCATAGAACAATAAGTTATTATAAGTTGTAAAAAAAACCTCCCTAATTACAAAATAAATTAATTTAATTTAATTCTTAAATAATAATAATAGAAATGTATAAATCAAATAGAAACAAAATAATAGTATTAATTTTTTTTAAATATAGAACAAAAACTACAAAATAAGAAGCCAATAAAAATTATATAAATACACACCAAAATAATTATTAGATAAAAAATCCAAAGAATATTGTGTTCGCCGAAAATACAGTAATACTTGAAATAATATTGAAAACAAAATTGATTTACTAAATAAACCCTAACAATATAGAAACATATATATTTCTTAAGTCTAGTTATTCAATCAGTAGGACGTAGTGTCATTTTTCCAAACAATTGAAATGGTATTGAATATAAATATATAATTATATATTAATAAAAAATTTGGAAACTTATTGAACTTATTATATAACATAATTTAATAATACAATTATATATTAATAAAAATTTATAAAATTTTGGAAACTTATTGAACTTATTATAAATTGGTATGTGATGCAATGTGAGTGGTAGTCAATATCTAGGTTTTTTTATATATGGTTTAAAATAATGTATACAAGATGACAAATTTATGTATTGTATCAAGAAAACTAATAATTAAATCTAAATTAGAGCGACATATATTATGCTATATGATATAAATCTTCCACTTACCTATCGACATTATTATGTATTTGCAGGAAAGAAAATGGTTAGATTTTCATACACACATGACAAAATGTATTATATATAAAAATATTTAAGAAAAAACAAATTTCTATGTTTATTCATTTGTGGATATTATGGTATTAGAAGTATGTGATGTAGTTTTATGTTATTGTGAGACGATGTTTATAATTTTCATATATAGTTTGAAAGTAATTTATAGATGTGAAAACTTGTGCATTGTTTCAAGGCAATTCACAATTAAAATATAAATTACAATGACATTTATTATCTTATCCAAAGTCTTTTGGCTATTGAATGAGAAAGTTGTTATCGTGTTCCTAGGAGAGTAATGTTTTTGCACATTGTCTTGTAAATGTGCAACCGAATCATGTTCTCATTTTCCTCACGTTATATAAGAGAGCGGAGCAAAACAACAAAAATCATAACAAGAAAAACTCTCTCTTAATCTCCGTTCGGCGCTCACCTAATTATAGTTTACAAATTTATGCATTTTCTATATATATATATATATATATGTATAGATTTATATATATATATGTGTGTGATTTAGATCAGGTGAGTCCACATATCTTAGGTGAGTACATGAGACCAAATCTGAGTCATTTATTTAATTTATAAACCGTTAAGATTAATCAGGTTTTACTATTATTTAATATGTAACTGTAGGTCCCAAGGGGTGTAAGTGTAAGGTTTAGAAGGGGGGTTGAATAAACCTTACCAAATTTTCGATTTAGTCCTTTTAAATCTCTGAGTTCTACACATTTGTGTCCTTGATGGACAATCGAATTAGTCACTCAAGAGAGTTAATCTCTCAATGACTCAAATTGAGTTGTTGATGGAGTAACTCATTGTTGGCTACAATTTAACTCAATCGTGGTTTGTTTTTTGGAAGACTTAACACCCTTAAGTTTGATTAAGCAAGTTTTTACTTGATTTAGTACTTATAAATTTATCAAATGGATAGCAAATTTATCAGATATAAGCGATTAAAAGTGCAGTGAATTTAAATTTGAAATGTAAATGACACAATAAAATTTTTATAGAGGTTCGAAGATGGGGTAATTCTTCTACTCCTCTCTTCTCCAACTCCGGAGGAATCCACTAGGTAATGATCGTTTACAAAGTGGTAGCAGTCCAGATACATGTCTTGATCACAACAAGCCGACGGACTTGATCCTTTGGGACTCGCCCGAGACGCCTTGATCACTCACCAGCTTCTCAGACGACTCGCCTTCTTCACAGGCAATTTGTCTTGCTACTCTGACTCACTTGCTCAAGCACTTTGGATTTGATCACGAAGCCCTCCAAAAGCTTAAGACTTGGTTCACCTTGAACCTTTCTACAATCCTTCCCGGAATGTAGACCCCTTGTTTCGATATTTTCCTCTTCAACCGATTGAAGTTCTCTTTCCTTCACGAGGTAAGTGTTGGATTGATGTACTTCAAATGTAGCTTGAGGATTGAGAATGATTCGATTTTTGATAAGCTTGTATATCTCACGTGTGTGTCATTCATGCATCCTTCTTCTCAAACAAACTCCTCGGCCTTTTATAGTGAACTTTCAAAAATTTGCCCGTTGAAGAGATAGGCTCATTTTTGAAAGTCACTTTGCGATCGTTGGCTTGCGTTCTTGGAATTGCCATTTCTCGTATGAATTGTTTTATCACCTTTTCGCAGTTCGACACGGTGTAGTGCTTCCCATTGGTTCATTTCTTTTGCACGCCTCAGGGATCGAGCACTCCAAGAAAGGTGGTATGGAGATATTACTTGTTTAAGTAAATCTCTTGATTTACGCGGCAACGGTTCTTTTTGATTATCTCGACTTGACCGCATTTCCTTGCTTTCCCAGGGTGACTTAGAGTCACTTCCAATCATTGGATGACTCTTTCGTCACTTCAACTTGAGACTTGGCTTTCTTGAGTTGACTTGATCGATGTTCTACTCACCAGTATCTCACCGCTTCTTCTTGATCGAGTTCTGTCTGCTCTTCTTTGCCGTACTCAATTGTCTCTCACAGAGTTTTCCTTCAAGTCTTGATTGTCTTCTTGCATGTTTGGGCGTAGCCGACTTAACTCACTTGGCCACTCTAATTGTTACAATACACTTTACTGCCAGAAGAATTGGGGTGCCAACTTTCTATTCTAAGTTTTACATGACATTCATCAAAATCTAAACAATAAAATTCCTAACAATTTCCCCCTTTTTGATGATGCCAAAACTTAAATCATACAAAGATGCAAATAACAAAGATACATACAGATAGTGTATTGTCATAGAATGTATGCGTGAGAATCAATCCTTTTTATTGATCATATCATTCTTGTACTTAACATGTTGTTTACAAGGTGTATCGAGCACATTTTGTCTATACATCGAAAATAAAGAATTTATAGCTTTATTACGTAAGACTTACATTGTATGTATTTACATGATAAAGTTCACGAAGGGTGGACAAAGAACACTTCATCTTCTTTTGTCTCCTTCTTTCGTCTTGATCAAAGATCTTCTTCTCTTATTCTCTTCTTTCTCGTCATCATTTGCCTTCTTTTTCTTCTCATATGCTTTCTTGCAGCCTTCATCTATTCTTATTCTTTCTCGTCTCTCCCGCCATAGCCGAGTTTGTCTTTTGTTTTCTTCCTCTATTCTCTTTACATACTCGGCGTTAGTTTTAGCCACTCGCAAATTCGCCACTTGGTCAAGCCCAGCCCAGAGATTCCTCCTTTCTTTCCCGGATCTACGTATTCAATATTCTTGGCGGAGGCTCAGGTCCAAGCTTCTTCCTCCACCGCCGCTTCTTCCTCTCTTACCTGCGGGCGTATCTTTCATTTGGGTCTTTTCTTCCTGATTGATTGACTAGCGAGTGACCAGCAGAGTGATCGCTTAAGTCTCATTTGTCCGTCGCCTTCTTCACATAATGTAAGACCCTTTTCCCAAGACAAGTCCCAAGCTTGAGCCATGGACATATTTGCAAAATATCCTTGATTCGAGCGTTTTGAATTCGTCAATCGATCTTGCTCTGTCCCGACATACGAAATGGCATACGTGTCTCTCGTCAACCGGAATGCCTCCATGTTCTTTCAATATGTTCATCACCCTGGCATCCATTCTTCCTTCCACTTCCTTCATCCCCGCTTCAATTGCTTTTCTCTTCTCAACCATAGATCAGAGTGTTGGAGTGGCGAGTCACGGGAGTTTTCGCTTATAATGTCATTTGTGTGATAGACCTGTTGGGGGTTTGTGCAATCATCAATGTTACATCTCCGATCCTTCCCCTCAACAAGCTTTCCTTTCTTCTTACTTTCAAGATTTCCTGGTGATTTTCCTTCTCAAATTTGTTCCTTCTCCGCTCCTTTCTTTTTCTTCAGATTTTTTTCGCTTTAAGGTATTCCTCTTCCCTTTTTTGGCATCATCAAAGGATAGAGGAACTCCAGGAACATCTTTGGCAAGCATGAAGTCGAAGTCTTCGATGGTAGATTTCTCGCTTCAAGTCTGCTGCGTTGTATGCAACACGGAATTCGCATCGAGTAGCGTTGGATTCTCTTGAAATCGCTTCATCTCGGCCATGAGAAGGCTGAATTTTCTTGTCATGTGTTCTTCCAAACGCCGTATATCATTTGCATTTCGCTCACGCAGCAGACTTGATCTCGGCGGTGTGAGCTTCATGCATATGCTCAATGTGTTCCTAAACCGTTTCGCATCGGCATTTTCACTCTCCACACCAAAGACTTGTTGAACAATTGTCTAAAGTATCTCACATTGTTCCACACGCATTGTTTCTTCTTTGTTGCCACCATTCCCTTATTCGAATGTTATGCCTCTTAAGTCATTTGTAAGGGTGGCATCTCTATTGTCCAGCGCATGTCCAAAGAGGCTTGATGCCTCTCCATCCGTTCAATTTCAGCAAAGAGTGCCTTGAACACTTCTCGAACTTGGTGATTCTTCATTGCGGTGATGGCCATACAAAGATCGAAATCATAATCATTTGGAACAATGGTGTCTGTTGAAAGAACAGGAGGTGGTCTGTGATAGCGTGCTTGTTCATTTTCTGACTCTTCGTGGAGTTCTGGTATCTCCAGTGAGAAAGGGAAAGATTCCACAAAAGATTCATCACCACCGACCGGGATCTGTTCGATGATGAGCGGTGCGCGTGAAGTTCCTTTGGGAATCGATCCTGCTGCAGCCTTGAGGAGCCGGAGCGGTGGTCTCGGTTCAAGTGGTTTGGTTGTGAAGTAGACCCGCTTTGCCGAGCCTCAATTTGTCTTAAACTTCGTTGGTCTCGGTGATTTTTCCATTTGAGACTTGTCCTCGGCCTTATCAAGAATCGGCGTCATCGGACGATGATGAGATTTCTAGTGGTGGCTCATCATCAAAGTTAAAAAGTCGACAAGTAGTCTTGGGATCGACTTGCTCGTGCCTGGAACATCCGCGGTGAGTCTTTTGGATTTGTCATGGGGTTGACTCGAACTTTTCTTCTTCACCTTCCGATCCCGGAAAAGTAACATCGGGGTTGTCCTGGGAATCATGAAGTGCGCTGATCTCCTTCTCGGAAAGGGTCGATGATTGCGGAGGGATGTTCTCTACTTGACTCTTCTTTACCAGGGAAGTCTCAACCTCCGTGGGCCTTCATTTCTCCAGTCTCTCTCGCGAGGTCTTGGTCCTCCTTTCGACGAGTGTCGGTGTCTTAGGGTCTTCTACGATGGCATCCATTGGAGTCTCAACCCCATGGATTGCACTTTCATCGCCCCAGTGTTAACTCCCGGGTCATTCTTCCTCGTGCCTCGACCGCATCATTGGCGTCATTAGCCTTCAGAGCGGTTGGCACCTCACCGAGACAGATCTCAACTATCTCGAGCTTCGTTGATGGCAACTTCTTTTTCTTCTTGTGATTGTAATTTCTCTTCTTCGCCTCCTTGCTTCTTTGTCGAGTCATCTGCAAAGATCCTCCGACCTTGCCGGTGGGAGGAGTTTCACCAATTTGGAGCACCCGGTGAGTGACTTGGAGTGGGGTCACTCGTCTCCAAACTCCTTTGTTTTCAATTGATGGTTGTTAGTTAGGGCGGTGGTAGCACACCTTCAATAGGGGTTGGCTCGATCGGGGTCCCCACTAGCCCGATTTCATCGCCGATTCTTTATCGCCTTCTTTAGAGTGAGTGGGAAGTGGTAAAGCGGCAACAAATGGCTATTTTTGAAACACTCCCATTGGATCGATTTCAGTGTGTTCGGAGGACTCTCCTGGTCCCTCCATTAATCTTTGCTCGTGAAGGATTCTTGATTCGTGCAATGCTTGCGATTTGCAACTCTTACGGGCGTGAGATTCTCCGGTTCCTCGTCACTATCGTGAGAAGACATCAAGGAGAGGATGTGTATGTTTTGTGGTGGGAGATAGGCGGATGCTTGCCTTCTCACGTGCTTCGGCTTCTTTGACTTGTTTTTCTCTCTCCTTGTCCTTGTAGATCTGCGAGAATGTCGATGCGATTTGTCTTCATCCCAGCCGGGAGCACAGAGTTAATCCAAGGAAATTTAGCAGATTCCTCTTCTTCTTCTATGAACTCGGGCCGTTGGAACTGTTCCCTTGACTTGCTCGCTTCCATTTTCTCCACTCACGCAGACGATTTTGGATGTCCGGATAAGGTGGAGATAGGATCATTACATCACTATCCGCTGGGTGGTTCTTTCTTGAGTTTCAATTTGTGTGAGCTACAACTGTTTGTGTCTTGAGGTTGCCTCTCACGATCGCCTTGAGACTTGGTCAAGTTTCACCAACTACATCCGGAGACTCTACTTCTCCGGTAGTCTCCGGTATTTGTGCTAGTGAGTAACGGACTGGTTTCTCCTGTTCGGACTCCTTGACAAGTCTTCGTCGTCTCTGGTTTGTACCGGGGAATTTACAGTTCGGGCGGTGTCCTCGAGTCTTGGCGGCCGGGGCGGTGCTTGTGTTTGTTTCGAGAGCCGACCGTCTAGGGCATCGGGTTCTCCTCCTTTTGACGATCGGAGAAGGTATTTGGGAGTCCTTCTCGATCGGCCGCTGCTGCAGGGGGGAGACACGGCCATTTCTTTAGGGCGAGTGCCTCTGCTGGGGCGGGAGCATGTTTGGTTTTCTTTGTTGCAGGGGGGCAATGATCTTTGGCCGCAGCGGGCGACTTTCTTTTCTTTGGTGGAGAGGAAGCATTTGTATCTTTCGGGTCGGTGATTCCCCTCACGGTGGTGTCGCTCTCTTGGCGTAAGCTCGCACGAGCGCCGAGAGAGGTTAGCTCGAACATTTTCTTGTTAACATGGAAAGCCTTTCCATGCCTAAGAGGACTCCTTTCACCTCCAATATAGGCCAATTACCAGGCCATATCCCGAGATCCTCCAAATGTGCCATCTTCTTTGAAGGACTTGTTCCCCACGTTGCTCGGGCGAGTCCGGCCTTTGAGATAAACTCGCCCACTTTATCTTCTTTTCTTCGATGATTGCGGCCCATCACAATCAGCTTTGCCTTTGTGAGTTGGTCAAAGTCGCCAAATTTGATGTCGATACATTTGGCAACTATGTCCAACAATTTGTGATAATCCTCCTTGGCCAGTCTCTTGTTTTCTTTGTGTATATAATTTTATCAAAGAAGGTCGGACTTGGCTATCTCTTTCCATGCGTCGCCCAAGTTGACATCGATTTCTTAATCTCGGTTGCTCCTTCCGGCGGTAGTGAGCAATATTCACCAAATCTTGGCGGTGATAGTCACCGCTTCCGTGAAGGATGACTTGATTCCTTCATCGTGAATCTCGGCATTCACGTAGAATCGCGACCTCCTCCACATAGGTCATAGGATATTCCGTTAGAAACGGTTTTAGTCCTGACGTTTCCAACTTCTCCGCGATTTTCTTCACCAGGGTGTCGTCGGACCCCTGCTTCACCATTTCGTCAAAATCCACCGTCGAACCGGTGTGGATTTGCTTTCCTAACTTGGTAAAGTCATAAGTTGGTGCCATTTCTCAGAGTTATTTCAAGGAAAAACTTAGAAATTGATTTGAAGGTTGATAGGGTTTCGAGAGTATTTGCCTTTGCCTTTTGAGAGAAAGAGATTGAACAGTTTTTAGAAGTGTGAGAGAGAAACGGACGAAAATGGTTTAAATATGGTTTATGAAAGGACGTGCAGACGGTTTTTGAATCGTGATCGAAATCAACGGCTTGGATTTCGCACGCCTATTGAGCATTTCACGTCTCGTATTTAATGCGGCAGCATTTATATCCAATCATAAGCTTAGTGTGTAGCTTTATGTCTGTACACATCATCATTATGCTAACGTGTTCCTTAAAACATTCTCGCTTAGTTAAAACGATGGCGTTTTTGTCACTTTGCTCATAAGTTATTCAGCTTATCTCTTAGCTGATTTAACTCTACTCCTCGCAGATTCTTTTAGCGACTCGCCTATCGGTGACTCGGTGTATTTGTCTTTTCCGTCTGGTGATTTTTTCGGTGATTTGCATTTTCAACTCTTTTTCTCCCGTTTTTGCTCCATTTTTTTTCTTTTATCCTGTCGAGTGTCACCACCAATTAGCCCCAACTCATGCTTGAGTTCTTCAAATCTTGACTCACATAATGGTTTTGTGAAGATGTCGGCTAGTTGTTTTTCGGTTGAGATATACTCTAGGATGATGTCCTTCTTTTCAACATGATCTCTTATGAAGTGATATCCGACATCAATATGTTTTGTTCTTGAGTGCAACACAGGATTTTGAGTGATTGCAATGGCACTTGTGTTATCACACATGATTGGAATTTCTTTTTCTTCAACTTCATAGTCTCTCATTTCTTTGTCTCATCCATAGGACTTGGGCAACAATTTGCCCGCAGCCTATGTATTCTGCCTCACCATTTGTAGAGGTGGCTATTGAGTTTTGCTTCTTGCTAAACCAGGAAATTAGTCTGTTTCCTAGCATTTGACATGTGCCTGAAGTGCTCTTCCTGTCCACTCTGCATCCAAAGATAGTCGAGAATCGAATAGCCAATTAGCTTGAATCCACCTTCCTTTGGATACCATAGGCCTACTTCTTGGCTTCCTTTCAAGTATCTCAATATTCTCTTAGTCTTTGTCATATGGCTCTCTTTTGGAGCATATTGAAATCTTGCACATACACCTGACAAAGAAATGTGATGTATGGCTCGCAAGCTTTTTGTGAGATAAAGCAAAGTGATCCAATAAGTGCTCAGATCTTGTTTGATCTACTGTGCTTGCCATCCGCATCCATGTCCATTTTGTGATGTGTTCATTGGTATTTTTGAAGACTTCTCCTCCATACCAAATTTCTTCATTAAATCTCGGTGTATTTTGTTTGACTTATGAAGGTTCCATCCTTGTTTGTTTCACTTGAAGTCCAAGGAAGAATGTCGCCTCTCCCATCATGCTCATTTCAAATTTACTTTGCATGAGATTTGAGAATTTTTCACACAGCTCTTTGTTAGTGGATCCAAAAATGATGTCATCCACATATATTTGAACAAGTAGTATACTCTTCTTGTCTTGAATTCTGAAAAGTGTTCTATCTACTTTTCCTTTTGTGAATCCATTTTGATCGGGAATTGTGACGGGGTATCATACCATGCTCGGGTGCCTGTTTCAATCCATACAAGGCTTTCTTGAGTTTGTATACCTTGTCTCCAAGAGTCTTCTGTTCAAATCCTGGAGGTTGTTCAACATACACTTCTTCTTCCAATAAACCATTTAGGAATGCACTCTTTACATCCATCTGATATACAATGAAATTCTTGTGAGCTGCATAGGCAAGAAACATCCTTATAGCTTCTAATCTTGCTACAGGAGCAAATGTTTCATCAAAATCTATCCCTTCTTCTTGGCAATATCCTTTGGCCACTAGTCTTGCTTTTGTTTCTTACCACGAACCTTCCTCGTTCATCTTATTTACGAATACCCATTTGGTTCCAATAACATTTTGATGTATGGGTCTTTGCACTAATTCCCATACTTTATTTATCTCAAACCGATTGACTCTTCTTGCATAGCTTGAATCCAATGTGTGTCGTCAAATGCTTGTGACACATCTTTGGGCTCTATTTGCGAGATGAAGCATGTGAACATTGCTTCTTGTTGGGTTCGATCTTGTCTTGACACCTTCTCTTATATCTCCAATGACAAGTTTCGTGGATGGTCTCTCGGCCCATCTTACATCAGGTTGGAGTGAGTTAGTGGATTGATCGACTTGCGGTTTTCGTATTCATCGCGGGTCGACTCTCTCGTAATCACTTACCGCAAATTTTCCATTGTTTTTGAGATTGACTATCTCATCTTCTTTCGAATTGATAATTCCGACCAAACTTGACAAAGATAGGGACTCTTGATATGGTTGGATGATTCAAACTTATCGGTGACTCTTCAATGTCTTCTCCATTTACACTTGGCTCATCGAATACTACATGAATGGATTCTTTCAGTAACCATAGTTCTTTTGTTGAGTATTCGTCAGGCTTTGCTTTCGGTGAGTACCCTAAGAAGATACCTTCATCGACTTTAGCATCAAAAGCCTTTAGGTTGTCTTTGCCATTGTTGTGAATAAAGCATTTACATCCAAATATTCTAAAGTATGCAACATTTGGTTTTCTTCCATCCGGATCTCATAGGGAGTCTTTGTCAATTTTGCATTTATCATACATCTGTTTTGGGTGTAGCAAAAGTTTGTGTTGATTGCTTCAGCCCAAAATCTTTTGGTAACCCCGCTTCACCTAACATGGTCCTTGCCGCTTCTTTGAGAGTTCCTTCTTTTTCGCAACTCCATTCTCGTTTGTGGAGTCCTTGTCTGGCGATAGTTCATGACCAATACCATTTTCGACAAATCGAGTTATTATTCCATTGGCAAACTCGGTTCCTCTATCGATCTTATTTTGATAATGGTTTGACTCTTCTCATTTTGAATCATTTTCTCATTTGTGGTAGTTTTTGTAGAGTTTCTTTCTTCTTACACATGAATATTGTCCATGTATATCTTGAGTAGTCATCTACTACCACCAAAGTGTATTTCTTTCCACTTATCTTTGGTTTGGTTCCTTTGGACCAAATAGGTCCATATGAAGCAGATGCAATATTCTTGTTGAGGATGGGCATGTCTTTTCTTTGAATGACGACTTGATTTGTTTTCCTTCGACATGCATCACATATACTTTCCTTTTTGTATCCGAGTCGAAAGTCCTTCTACAAGATGACTTCTTGCCGCCTTGTTAATTGTTTTGAAATTCGGGTGACTCGGCTTTTTGTGCCACCAACTTGATTCAAATTGTGCTCTTTTGCTAGTAGACAGCCGGGTGTTGCGGTTGACCAATCCACTACATACATATTCTTCTCGTCTACTTCCTTGCAAAGACCACTTCATTTGATTCAATATCCTTGATTTGGCATACACCCATGTTGAATCCAACATTGTAGCCCTTGTCACAGAGCCGATCGATACTCGTAAGTTGAAGTTGAGTCCTTCAACATATGCAACATCTGTGATTTCTAATCCATTCCTCTTGATGGATCCAATGCCTCTTATTTCACCGGGGAGCTTCATTTCCTCCAAATATGACTTTGGCTCCTTTGACTTCCTTGAATTTTGACAGATTTCTCTTATTCCCTGTCATATGTCCGGAGCAGCCACTATCCATGTACCAGGTTCCTTGGCACTCATTGTTCTTGAACCGCAATCAAGGAAATTAAGTTTTAGGTACCCATACTTGTCCGGGTCCGAGGGGTTAGAATTGTAAGATGATCCAACCAACCTATAGCCAAATGGTTTGACTCTAAGGGGTTGCCATCTATCGGTGCCATAATCATAATTAATCCTGGCAAATTGCTTGGGGATTCTAGGTTCATACAAATTTTGTCTCTTTTGTCTCAGTATGCCGCATATGTGTTTTAGCAATTGCCTTTCTTGGGTAATTGTGGTGTTTTTGAGTGTAGTGCCTAGGTATATATGTGTGTTTGATGAAAGCTCTTGTGCTTTTGGAATGGCCTTTCTTTGAGTTCTAGGCCTTTGCCATCCGGGCTTATATTCCATAATTCTATCTTTGATAGTTCACATTATTCCAATCACTTGGCTTGGATATTTTCTACCATTCCCATCATATGTATTTCTTTTATGGATTTTTGGGATTTTTGGTAGCTCTCGCTTCCTTTTTACTGAGTATTTTCTGTTAGGAGTTTCTTTGAGGACTCGAGTTGAATCTCTTCTCGGTTTGCCCTTTCAAAGACACTCAATCGGGCATTGTTTTCCTTTCCTTTGTAACCAAGGCCGTTTGCTTAGTATTGTGCTTTGGATTGAAAGTGTGTGCAACATTTAGAGTTTTGGATTTTTCGGACTCTTCATGACTTGAAGATCCTTTTTCCAAAATTACTCTTGAGGTTTGACATGGCACAAAGGAATTAAATCTAGCCTGTCTTGTCTCCACATTCTCTTTGACTCATAATAAGATCATCCAATGATTTAGATGCCTTAGTGAATGAGGCAGTAACATTTTTGAGGTCATTCTCCCTCTTTTCTATAGCAGCAATCTCTGCTACTAATTTAGCATTTTCAGCCTTTAAACTTTCATTTTCAACATGACTATTTGACTTAGAGTACTCGGCTCCTTAGTCGGCTTTGAGTTTTGACTTTTAAGTAGGTGTTTTCCTCATTCAATAGTGTGTGTGAGGATTTGATGTGTTCAAAATCTTTCATCATTTTGCTTAATGAATCATAAAGATCAGTAGGTGATGAAGTGTGTGTGTCACAGTCACTATCACTAGTGTCTGAGCTTGTTGAATTAGATTGTACCTCATCTTCTTGATCTTGTTCTTTGGCCATTAAGCGGATCAAGGCTTCTTCTTCGAGTCACTTGAGTAGTCACTTCATCGCTCTCTGAGTCATCTCTCTTGACTTGGGTTGTCTCAAAGATCTCTGCAGCCATCATCATTGCCTTTTTCTTCTCTTGTCTTCTTTCTCTCAAGACCTTTCTTTCTTCTTCATTCCCTGTACTTGTTGACTACGAGGATATGAGCGATCAATGGCATAGTGACCTGGTTGTCTACAATTCCAACATAGATATTCGGCCTTTTGATCTCTCTTTCTACTCTTGAGTTGTCAATACTTTGATACTCAACTTGTTGATGATGCATTCTCTTGGTTGGCCTATCATCCCTTGATTTGGGAGGAGCCGAGTGTCTTCCTCGGAGGATTCACCCTTTCCTCTCTTGTAGTTCTTGTTAAAGAACTTGTTGAACCTTTTAACCATCGGGCTATTTCTTTCGGGTCAATGACTTCTTTGACCTCGGCTCTCTTCCCATCTTTAACAATTAGAGCAAATTGTTTTGGGTACATTTGTCTCTTCCTCGGTCTTTCCTTCTCACTCAAACTCGTAGGCTTTGAGGTCCGAGAATAACTCATGATTGGATGTCTTTGATAGGTCCATGGAGTGTCTCAATGCCATGACCTTCATTTCCCATTCAATTTGGAAGACTTTTAGGATCTTCATACACATTTCTTCGTGTGTATATTCCTTTCCAAGTGTAGATGACTCATTTGTGATTTCTCAGAACCGAGCATCCGGTTGATCCAGGTTTTCTCCGAGATCATTTTAAAGTTCTCAAATTTTTGTACAGACCATGATAGTTTGTTTTCTTTGATTTGCTCCGAGCCTTCACAAATCAATGTCGGTTTTGTCCTGCATTTCTTAGCCGTTTTGCAAGATTTCACTTTGTTAAATATGGCCTTGTCCAAGGTTTTGTACAGGATGTCATTGGCTACATTGTCCAGGTTGTACCTTTTTCTGTCATCATTTGTCCACTCGGTTCTTGGTTTTTCAACCATGGGTCCGGGAGCGCATCTTCTTCTCCTTCACCGCAACTCTTCGCACAAATTGTGTTCACCTTTAATATTTGCAGAGGCCCATCTTCTATCACTATCCACATCTCATCATGTAATCTTTGATAGATGAGCTCGCATACGAATTTTCCAATCATCAAATTCTTCAATAGTGAACATAGGAATGCGTGTTAGATTTGCTTCCATGATAATAACTTTTAATGATAGAAAAGAGTTTTGAAAGATTAAGTACTAAAGCGAGACTTTGAAAAGTTTGGAGATCTAGTTCAAGAACGGTGCGGAGGGTTCAATGAACCAACCGCTCCGATACCACTTGTAGGTCCCAAGGGGTGTAAGTGTAAGGTTTAGAAGGGGGGTTGAATAAACCTTACCAAATTTTCGATTTAGTCCTTTTAAATCTCTGAGTTCTACACATTTGTGTCCTTGATGGACAATCGAATTATTCACTCAAGAGAGTTAATCTCTCAATGACTGGTGATTTGTTGATGGAGTAACTCATTTTGTTGGCTACAATTTAACTGTTGTGGTTTTGTTTTCATTGGAAGACTTAACACCCTTAAGTTTGATTAAGCAAGTTTTTCTGACTTGATTTAGTACTTATAAATTTATCAAATGGATAGCAAATTTATGAGATATAAGCGATTAAAAGTGCGGGAATTTAAATCTTTGAAATGTAAATGACACAATAAAATTTTTATAGAGGTTCAAGATGGGGTAATTCTTCTACTCCTCTCTTCTCCAACTCCCGGAGGAATCCACTAGGTAATGATCGGTTTACAAAGTGGTAATGATCCGGATACAAGTCTTGATCAACAAGGCCGACTTGATCCTTTAGGACTCGATGAGACGCTTGATCACTCAAAGTGGCTTCTCGACGACTCGGCTTCTTCACAGGGGCACGCTTTGCTACTACACATGACTCACTTGCTCAAGCACTTTGGATTTGATCACGAAGCCCTCCAAAAGCTTAAGACTTGGTTGACCTTGAACCTTTCTACAATCCTTCCCGGAATGTAGACCCCTTGTTTTCAAAGTATTTTCCTCTTCAACTGATTGAAGTTCTCTTTCCTTCACAGGTAAGTGTTAGATTGATGTACTTCGAAATGTAGGCTTGAGGATTGAGAATGATTCAGTTTTTGATAAGCTTGTATATCTCACGTGTGTGTCATTCATGCATCCTTCTTCTCAAACAAACTCCTCAGCCTTTTATAGTGAACTTTCAAAAATTTGCCCGTTGAAGAGATAGGCTCATTTTTGAAAATCACTTTGCGATCGTTGGCTTGCGTTCTTGGAATTGCCATTTCCTCGTATGCATTGTTTTATCACCTTTTCGAGTTCGACACGGTGTAGTGCTTCCCATTGGTTCATTTCTTTTGCACGCTTTAGTGGATCGAGCACTCCAAGAAATGTGGTATGGAGATATTACTTGTTTAAGTAAATCTCTTGATTTCTCGCGGCAACGGTTCTTTTGATTATCTCGACTTGATTTGCATTTCCTTGCTTTCCCAAGTGACTTAGAGTCCTTCCAATCATTGGATGACTCTTCTCACTTCAACTTGAGACTTGACCTCTTGAGTTGACTTGATCGATGTTCTACTCAAAATTTGTATCTCACCGCTTCTTGATCGAGTTCTTTATCCGCTCTTCTTTTTCAGACTCATTTTGTCACTCGCCAGAGTTTTCCTTCAAGTCTTGATTTGTCTTCTTGCATGTTTGGGCGTAGGTGACTTAACTCGGCAGCTTGGCTCTCTAATTGTTACAATACACTTTACAGAAGAATTGGGGTGCCAACTTTCTATTCTAAGTTTTACATGGCATTCATCAAAATCTAAACAATAAAATTCCTAACAGTAACTTAATTTAAAAAAGGGCTTATTGGTAATTTTAATTTAAATCAATTTTTGAGAGGGAAATTATTTTTGGTAGTGGGCTAAATTTAGGGGCCGGTTATGGACGTGTAAATCCAAGATATTGCATATCTTTACAGTATCTGGTAAATGAAGAGTCATTTTCTCCATTCCACCGTCTTCCACACTTTGTCTCTGCAATCTCGTATTTCAACCGTCGTCCACCATATTTCCCTGCAAAAAAGTAACCCGTCTTCCACCACCATTCCTCGTGAAACAACCTCCATTAAAGTGAGAAACAAAAATCAAAAGTCCTAACCATACCCAACTTAACCTTTCGCGAAAAACACCATCTTTTCAGTTGAAAAATCCCCAAATCTTCGGTCGAGAATCAAACTCAGGTGAGGGCGAATATCAGACATTGTCGTTTTTTCCAGAAGAAGCCCATTTGAATCCTTAGTTTTCGCTGAAGAACACACCAAATTGTAGGGGTGGCAATTTGAGGCACGACACGATTGACCAAGAAACACGAACACGGCACGAAATTATAGGGTTTGGTGGGGCTTATCGGGTTCGGCCGTTATCGGCCGCACGATAAGGCACGATAAAAATCGGCCGATCGGCCGCACGATAAACACGATAAGGCACGATAAAACACGATAATTTTTTAATTATTATTAATTAATTATTTATATGGGTAATTTAATAATAAATAATTATTTTTACTTGACTATTTTTATTAATAATTTATTAGAATATATGTTTTAAGTATTAAATATAAAGAATATAAAAAAATCATAAGTTTTATTCGTTAACGGGCTTAATGGGCCAATCGGGCCTAACGGGCTTACCTAAATAAATTTGATAATTTTCCTTATCGTGCTTATCGTGTCGTGCCGTGTTTATCGTGTTTTTAACGTGTCGTGTTGGGTTTAAATTTCGGCCCGCGGTTTATCGTCGGCCGTGTTCGTGTTTGGGCTTATCGCGTCGTCGTGCCAGTTATCGTGCCAGCCCGATAACGGCCCGGCACGAACGATTTGCCACCCCTACCAAATTGTGTGAATTTTTATTGCGACCCGACAACAGTGTAGGTTAGGGCAACTTTTTTTCTCTTTTTATTTTCGTATTTTTTTTATTTTTATTGCATTTTTTATGTAGTATTCTATTTTATTGGTGGATTTGATTTTAATATTGCCTATATTTTGTTTCTTTAAATATGCTTATGATTGTCACGAATAATGCTTATAATGGGAAATGGTGGAAATTAGTATTTTTCCTATTTTGTCATCACTATGGGGAGACAGTTGACAAACAATAGCCAAAAATTGCCTCTTGTTGTCAATAACCATGCTCACATCTTTGTTTTTTACAAGTGTTGATTGTCTGCTTTAATGAGAAAACAATATCGTTTATGTACGTGTTATAGTATGCTTATATATATCCAAGTATCTACGAAATGGTTAGGAATTTTGCTGTGTTTTTTGTTTAAATTGTCTTTATTATCTTGAAAAATTGAAGTCTGGTAGAGTTGGTCTTATGGGATTTTTAAATACATTTTTGTTGCTGATAACTATGTATTTCCTACCTTTTTTTTCCAAGTCTGGTAGTTTTGAATGTTGATGACTTGTACTGCTTATTTGTGTTTAGAATTATGCTTACTCACATTCTATATAATGCTTACTTATCTTATGTATTAAGCTTATTGGTATTCAGAATTATGCTTACTCACATTTTATATCATGCTTACTTATCTTATATATTATGCTTAAGTCTGATAGAGTTGGCTCTTATGGGATTTTTACATACATTTGTGATGCTGATAACTCTGTATTCCCCACCTTTTTTTCCAAGTCTGGTAGGTTTGCATGTTTATAATGTGTACTGTTTTTTGGTGTTGACAATTATGCTTGCTCACATTCTATATCATGCTTACCTATATTATGTAGTATGCTTTAAATTTGTTTCCAATTTTTATGAGACAACTAAATGACTATTTGCTACCTTATTTTTTTTAGTGTTTCTTTTGGAGATGGCTAAGGAGAGTAAGAAGAGTAAGGGTACAATGGATAAAGGGAGCAAGAAGAGGAAGGCGACATATATTGATGTTGCTGCAGAGCCGAGCAAGAAAAAGGGGGGAAAGACAAAGGTAAAAAAGTGCTAGACGGTAGCCAGAGTGACGAAGAATCCAAATATCTCAGACTGTGTATGAGATCAACGCTGAGGAGGTTCGCCAAAGTTATTAAGAAATTGAACCCTGCACATATGGCTGCGATTAACGAGATTGGGTTCGGTGGCCTGTTGCACATGAAGATCGTGGAAATACCGGCACAGTTAACTTACTGGCTGGTTAAAATTTTCAACCCAATTAGCTGTGAACTGGTGATATCGAAGCGAAAAAAAAATTCACATAGACGCCAAGGATGTGAAACGGGTTCTTGGAATCCCAAATGGTAGTGTGAATATTGAACGGAAGAACAAAGTGGGGGGATGTGAACTTTATAAAGAATGGCTAGAGATTTTTAACAAGCCTAACAACCACATCACGGCAAAACACGTAGCTATGGATATGTTAAAATTTGAGGACGGAGGTGACTGGTTCAAGAGGCACTTTGTTGCCTTGGTGGACTGCTTGATTATCGGGAATAACCCTATTGGTTATGTTAACCCCCTCATGATGGACAACCTGGAGAATGTTCAGAATATTCGCAACCTTGGTTGGTGCGAGTACACGATTAATATGCTGGTGACAAACCGTGCACGTTGGGGAGAAGAGAATAAAATTATGTTCAATGGGCCCCTTTTGTTTTTATCGGTAAGTGGTAAATTATTATTGTTTTACATTTTTTGTATCACTACATTGCATATTTTTCTAATTTTTGTTGTTTGTGTGGGTTTTTATTTGGATAGGGTTGTTTTCTATACTAGGGACGTGACTAGAACTCTCCCCGGTATTAGAGGTTGGACTTCTGAAATCATCCGGAAAAGGGTACGCAAGGAGATGAAAGAATGTGGGTTTGGGCAGGGTCATTTGGCGGAACCGCTCTGTACAACGGTTTTGAACGAAGGGTCAGGGGCAACTGACATTGGGCTGGTAGGAAGTCAGTCAGCGAAGACTAAATTTTTTTGTCCTGTTTGGTTGGTTGAATCCATTTTGATTAATGCTTGTGATAGATGAGAATATGCTTATACATATAGTTAATATTGTTTATATTAGAAAATGATGGAGAATTTGATTGTTGTAATCCTTGCATACATTTCTAGTTAATAATGCTTATTATGTTTGCCAAATGTGCTTATATATGTTGCTCAAATGCTTACAAATGTTATGTTATTGTAAATTTTGGTTTCCCTCAAATGTGCTGGAACATTTTTTATGACATATGACAGTTCATCTTATATATTGTGCTAATATTGCTCACAGAATGATGTTTTTTGTATATTATGTCTAATTTTTTTGTCTTGCTTATGAGTTTTGCCAATTCTGCTTATATGTGTTGCATATAATGCTCACATAACGATGAAGTATTTAATTATTTGCATTTTTTCTATTTTTTTTGTCTAATGTTTTGGTTTGCTTATGATACTTTCCAATTATGCTTATATGTGTTGCTACTAATGCTTACAGAATAATAAAGTATTAATTAATTTTATTTTTGTATTCTTGTCTAATGTTTTTGGACTGCTTATGGGTTTGCAAATTATGCTTATAAATAATGATGAAGTGTAAATCATGATATGGAGTCATCCAAATATTTCTCCTGTAACTGACATTTTTGGTTTGATAACTTTTGGAAAGGAGTATAAATCGAGAGTGATGCAGAAGTTGTCAAGCCTTGCTACATATGTGGTCGACATAATCGCGTTGTTTGAGAATGCTCCAAAAAATATGACAGGTGACGCAGACTTTTGCAAATTACAAGATTCGGCGAGGATGCTTATATGCTCAACTAGTACGCATACATGGGACGCGGGCGGACCCCATGCTGACGATATGAGCGAGACACAGCTAAACGAAGCTTTTTGGAATAATCCCGAGACGATAGCTGCAGTCGAAAAAGTTGAAATTGCTCTTGGTCGCAGGGACGAGTACGAAAAGAGTGTGGAAGATTTGCCAAGTTTTAGCTTGGGTGTTACCCAAGAGCCTGTTAAAATTGTGGGTAGGGATGTAAGATTTTATGAGCTTTATTTTCTGTTATTACTTTAACATTGGTATACGCCGCTTACAGCACCACAAAAATGCCTTACTATGAATAGAATGTTGGTTTTCTGTATTGTACTAATGTGTGTTGTTGCTTTTTTTGTTTGATTAACAGAGTACGGTTAGCGGGGCACGTGATGTTGGCGGAGATGGTGTGGATACTGGAGACGGTGTCGGGGTCAGTGACGGCGAGGATGACGAGGAGGATGACAACGAGGGGGAGGATGAGGGTTGTTCGACCGCTAAACACCTATAAAAGTCTAATAATCCTCGCAAGAGAACGAGATCAATTGTAGGGTAGCAAGTTAACCACAAGTCGTCTCTCAAGGAAGACTTAGTCGACAAATAATTATTATGTATCACAATAAATAGAAAATAAATCCTAAACACTCTAACCAGATTTGTTGGTTTTAAATAAACTAAAGAAAAACAATTAAAAAAACAAATTAAAACTAAGCAGGATTAAATTTTGGAGAAAAAAATATGGGAGAAAGTCTAGGATTATGGATTCATCTCATCAAACTTGCAAGCAGAATATCAATTAATTGATCATGCGGTTAACAAATATAACAATCATGGAAAGACTAGGTCTAGATCTGACAACTCTCGTATTCACAGATTAGGGCTATCCCAACATAATTTGTTATTTTCATTAAACCTAGGGTTAGATAACACATTTCTGATTCATATCTAACCCCCTGAATAAATTTAATCCAGGGATAATATCTTCGATCGATCTCAATTATTCCCTTAAACAATCAAGAGTTGGCCAAACAATCAATCAACAAGTAAAACAATTTATTCAGAAAAGCAGATCAATTAAGCAATACTCATGCTTGTCTGTTTGAATCAAATCATAATAATCCTAGAACAAGGAAATTAGTTCATGCTTGGGGATGAGATCATAATCTCAATTGAAGGAAAGAAAACAATCATAAACATGATCATGCAACAATAATAATCACCCAACAATTGAAATCAGACAAAAGAGATGAAGAAATCTTACTCTTTGATTGAGAAGCAAAAATAACTTCAAGGGGAAGAATCCAAGCAATCCCAATGTTGAATGGAAGAGAAAAATACCAAAAACTAAAGTCTAAAAGTGCTATGAATGATGGTGTGTCGAAAATAGGGGCTCCCAAGTTTTATTTATAAGCCTAGAGTCCTAAACAAGGTGGAAGAGCCAAAAATCGGAAAAAAATCGAAAATTTCGTGTTCAGCAAGTCACGGCGCGCACTGCACGCTAAAACCGCGCGCACCCAAGCGTGCTGCACTGCCGTTGTCGGAAAGTGTGGCCAGCTTGTGCGCGACCGTGCGCCACTTGAGCGCGCCCGCGCGGCCTATAAACGTCGGAATTTAGTCTTGATGTCTCTTATGAGTTGTATCTCTATCTCTTAGCTTTCCATAGCCACTTGAATCACCTTAATATCAATTTTCTATAAAGAGTTATGGTCAAAATATCAAGACGTGTCATTTCCGAAATTTCAACATATTATTTCGACTTGCACATGATTTTAACCCATCCAAACGTCTTCATTTGCATTTTGTAGAAGAAATAGACATTGTATAACTTTGTCTTATCTTTCCAATGGTATATGAATCATGTCAATTGGACTTCGGATGTGAACGTTACGTCCAAAATACGATGACTTCCGCAGTTTCGCGAAATGACTTTTTAACGTTTTTTGCTCCAAAACTTGTTTTTTCCACCAAAACCTAAAAAATCAATAAAATAACACAACATAACACTAAAATATGCAAATGCAAATAAAACACGCCAAAAATATGTATAAATCATCACACAAAATACACACAAAAACATGCAAAACAAGGGTAAGAGCGACGATGATGAGGATGGTAGCAGTGACGATGATGAGGGGGATCCCGTTGACGCCGAGTTGGAACAAGAAGGCGGTGGCAGTTGGAACGAAGAAGACGAGGTTAACAGTGTCGATGAGATGGAGGGAGGGCAAATTGAGAATGGATTACAGATTGACATGTTGTCTAAATGTTCAAAATTTAAAATGATGGTATCGAAATGGATTTTTGAAAATTCGGTCGGTGAACCGTAAGTTTTTTTTTTGTTTATTTCAAAAAATGTTTTTTTATGAAGTTTTTAGTTTGAGCAATTGTATGAACACGCATGGAGGAAGTCATATTTGGTAGTGGTGAATTTAATATAACAAGACAAGATATGGAGTCTTCGAAGGGCGGACATTACGTCAGCGGGTCTATTGTGGATACTTGGTCGTTTATCCTGAACCGCAAGGAATCGTTGAGGGCCGATAGTTCTCCGCGTAGATTCTTTGCCACGATATACCCCACTGTATGTTTCACCCGCATTTTTTGGTAGATAATTTTGTGATGCATGAGTTTTGACCGGTTTATATGTTTTTTGTTAGTAGTATCCATTATTATGCTATCTTTTTGTAGATTATGCTTATGGATTTATCACAATATGCTTCCGAATGCTTTCCATTATGCTAGTGTTTGGGTGAATTCATGGATTATAAATATGCTTAAGTTGGGTTTGAATTATGCTTATTCATGTTAAGCATTATGCTTATGGCTACTCGTTTTTTCTTTTTGTATAATAGATTGCTTGTGTCTGTTATGATCAATACTTATGTATGCATTAAATGTTGCTTGCCAGTGGTTAATTGCTTCTAATTTATTGATATTTTTATTGCAGACATTCACAATTGTAATGCCCATCAAGGCGTCGGTTTTGAGTGAAACGGTTAAGACATTCAGTGAAAGCTTCGACGTCGAGTTTAGCGATTCCAGCGCGAGCAGGATGGAGGAGATCCAGTTGGTATGTATGATATGGTGAGGCTTAATTTATTTTTTAGTCCGTGAACCTAACATTTTTGTTACCCATTGTGTAGTTCTTGTTCCCAGTATTCAAGAGCGGACATTTTTTCGTGGTATGCTTCGACGTTAAAAAAAAGGTCTTCCACGTATTAGACAACTCCTCGGTTGGCGGCAACAAAACCCTCAAATATGACGGCGTTCCTGATAAATTGGTCAGTTCGTCTCTATAGATGATTGAAGATATTTTTTCATTCTTTATTGTTTCACTGATTCAAATATATATTTTTTAATGGACAGCGACAATTATTTTCGCAATACCTATCGACGAAGGGTTTCCCGTCAATTGCTCGTGCGATCCAGCAATCGACCACATCTCGTTTGTGCATGCCCTGGAGGGACAAGGATAACAAAGTTGATTGTGGTATCTTCGCAATGCGCCATATGGAGACCTATATGGGAGGTGGGATCAAAAACTGGGATAGCGGGCTCCGTAAAAACAACGAGGCGCAACTTTTGATGATGCATAGAAAGTACGCAGCTGCAATATGCTTAGACTCAATGAATGATCTTAGGAATGCGATAATGGGACGAGTGAAGGAGTTTGCCAAAAAGAATTAAGATCAACCCGGAATATTTTTTTTGTTTTGTACATTTTATTGATATTTGAAGTACTCTTTAGCGATCTTCCAGACACGGTAAACTTGCTTGGTCTCTTGACGTACTTTTTAGTGATGTTTTGAATGTTTTTTTGATTAGTGCATATGTAAGCAGAATTTAGGTGGTTAATATGCAGATTTTACTCCATTTTTAAGCAATCATTTTCATGATATGTTAAAATATTTCTAGCATTACTTCAAATATTTTTTAAGCAGTGTTCTTCTTCTCTGTAAGCAGAAATCAACTGCACTGCAAGCAATATTCCAATGTTTTAACTTTTTCAAGTATACAAATATTTCGTAAGCAGAATTCAAACGGTGCACAAGCAGAAATCAACTGTCTTGTTAGCATTATTTCAAAAATAATAACTTATCAAGTATCCATACTATATAGCATTATTCAAATGTGTTTAAGCATTAGTTAATTGTTGTCCAAGTAGATTTTAATGTTTTTGTAGGCACGTATATCATGTTATTTTATATTGTTAGTAAATAATCAAAGTGCAAGGTAAAAAAAAATTAAACATGCAGTCTCAAATGCTTAAATATGAATAAACTTTAAAAAATAAGCGATAAAATATAAATAAATAAGCAGTATCAAATGCTTTAATAAGCAGTCTCAAATATGCACTCCAAGAAAAAAACATCAACTACTTGTCGCATGTTATGCTATTGTGCAAACCTATTTCTCCGCATTTCCCACAACGTCTCTTCATTTTTTCGTCGGCCCTTTTATGCTTTTTCCTTCGACTCAAGTCGGCTTTTGACTTGACTGCCGCTCCCCTTATTTTTGGCATGTGTTGGTGGCAACACTACAACGCCTAGCTGGGTTTTGTCCCCAACGAATCCTTCGATCAGTGTTTGTTTGTTCACCGAACGGGAATCAATTTGTTGATCCTTCAGCAATTGTTCTTTATGTTCTTTTATGATCCTTGACAGGTATTCAATCTTGGATTTGTCGTCATTTGATAGAATCAAACAATAGTGAATGTCAGACCAAATCTGTTGGATCGTTGTATCACACTGCATATATCTGACCCGAAATTGTTCAACGAATCATTGTTTGGACACCGTAGCATGGATGCATTTTTCGTCCATCTTTTGTGAATATATTTGGCTGGGATTTTATCGGACTCTTTTAGTAGCGAGAAAATATGACGACATACAAGCCCGATACGCTGAAAAATTTTGCAACTACATTCCATCGCATCTTCATTTATATACGAAACCACTGTAAAGACTCCTATTTCCACGTCCTTGATTTTATAAGTGCAGGTGTCAGCCCCGTTTTTGATTTCCACTGTCACGCACTTGTAACAAGATGATTCGATTTTGGCGCTCACAACAGAAAACACTGTTCTAGTATACACAACTGATGCATGTTTTGTTTGATACATGTTTTTATCTTAATTTTGATGATTTTATTTTTACACCAAAACAATGTTTTTAATTGTTGTCCAAATACTCCTAAATGATTTAAAATGGTTTTAATATTTTCCAGAGTATTTCTTCAAGTTTTATTTTAGATAAAATTGGACAACACTTTTAATGATTTTATGTTTATAAGTTTTTACTTCAAAACAAGGTTCCTAAATGTTGTCTAAATACTCCCGATCGGTTTAAAATATTTTTACTAAATTTTCGGAGTATTTCTTGAGGTTTATTTTCGACAAAAATTGGACAATATTTCTGTCTTGAGGTCAACCGGTCGCCCTATAGGGCAACCCATACCTGAAGATGAATTTTGGAACAAAAAAATGAGACGTAAAAGTATTTGTCCAGGTCGACCGATCGACCAGGGTGTCGACCGGTGGCGTCGACCGGTCGACATCCCTGTCGACCAGTACCTGGGCATTGGTTTTGAAACAGAAACATTGCTCCTTGTTTTTGCATCAAGGGGGACCGGTCCTTGACTCCTTGTAGGGGTCGACCGGTCGAAGACCCCCTGGACCGGTCGCCCCTTGTATTCTTGCTGTGTTCCTTCCTTTTCTCTTATCAGTGCGCGACCGGTCGCCCTCAAGTTTGACAGCAAAATTCTAACCGTTGTGCAGCAGACAAACTTTCCTTAAATTGTGGGACTGATTTCTAATAGCTATATTCTTGATTTTAATTGTATTTTTCTGTAGATTTTCAATCCCCAAGAGGAGCCTATGCTTGATCAATCATCTCCTATAAATAGAGGAAGTTTTGGAGCAACCAATACAACAATTGAGATATAACACAACAAGATACATTCCAAGCAAACACTTGTTCTTCATAGTTATTATTCTTGTTGTAATTTGCCTAGCTTATCACTTTCACATCTTGAGGTCTAGGCTTTCTTTTCTTGATTACACTTGCACTCAAATTGTATTATTCATTATTGAGTTGTAATCTTGATTTTGGTCATCATTCAACTCAAGACATCCTTGAGAATACACTTGGGTGATCTAGGTGATAGGTGTTTCAAGAGTGTGGTGCTCTTGAGGTGTTGAAGAATTTGGTATTCTTCAAGATTGAAGATTGTGGTGATCTTCAGAGGTGCCGTTGAAGGAAGATTGTGGTAATCTTCAAAGGGAGATTGTGGTAATCTCCAAAGGTGGTGTTGAAGAAGAGTGTGGTGCTCTTCAAGGTGTTGTAAGTTGAATTTGTATTAATTTTGGTAATTAATAAAATTCTTTTTCTTTTTCGAAACCCATCCCGGATATACTGGGGTGGTAGAGCACGTAGTCCCTAGGTGGGGTGAAGCTCTATAAATCGACGCATGTTATTTACATTCCGCACCTTTATTATTGTCTTGGCTTGTTTTGTTCGAAAAAGAGGGCATAATCGAAAATATGGAGATGATCTATTCACCCCCCTCTAGATTATCGTAGTCGCTTGGACTTACAAGTGGTATCAAAGCCAAACTCTTTGGCAAGCTCGTTTCACATCGCGAGTGAAGATGAACGATCGTCAGCTATGAATGAAGCTCATCTTTCCGACACCTCCACCACCAAGCCACCTCGATTTGATTCCAAAAATTTTGCATTTTGGAAAGAAAGAATGGAATGTTATTTACAAGGTTGCGGGTTCGATATTTGGAACATCGTCATCAATGGAGAATCCATTCTGATGAAAGACACACCATACACCTCCAAAGCTCTCAAGGAGCTCAATGATGAAGAAAAGAAAACCATCTCCTTAAATGGTAAAGCTCTCAATATTTTATATTGTTCACTTACCAATTTGAAATATGATCTTATTGTAGGAATTCGATCGGCTCATGAAGTATGGCAAAAATTAGAAGCCATTCATGAAGTATATGCAAATGATAGGAGCAACTCAAAAGCATCTACTTCTCAAAGGGATACAATGTCAAATCTAAGGAACAAGACAACTTCCAATTATGAAGAAGTTGAACATTGTCTTATGGGCATCGAAGAAGAAAACGAATAATGCCTTAAACCCTCTACTTCCTATGATATTGTTATACAAAATGATTATAGTGATTTGCAAAATTATTTTGATGACCTTCAAAATGAATTTCAAAGCTTGCTTGTTAAATACAAAAATTTGAAAAAGGAATTCAATGCTTTGAAAAATGATAAGGATAGTTTATTTACCTCCTATGAATCACTATCATATGCTCACACCACCACACTTGACAAGGTTAGAAACCTTGAAAAAAAAATAGTACTCTTGTTGAGGATATTAATTGCATGAAAAAGGATTTGTCAAAATCCAACTTGAGTACCAATAAAATGACCGATATTGTTGATATTCATAGTTGTGTTGAAACAAGAATTTGACCATAAGCCTAATGTCGTTAATCATATGAAAAATAGTCAAGTCTCTAAGCATGTTGGTCATTACACTTCTAGAATTATTACATGCTTCTATTGTGGTAAAAAGGGTCATACGGTAAATAATTGTCGGGCTAGAAATAGCTCTAATTATTGTTGGAGACCTAAAAGTCTCAAGACTAATCCCAAAGGACCCAAACACTTGAGGGTACCACAAAACAATGTCATATTAGGTACCCGGCGGAATAATAATCAAGGAAAATTCATACCGCCTAGAAGACATCAAATTACCATCTCATTTGATCAAAGAAGAAGACACCACCAAAATGAATTTCCAAGAAGGAAATATTATCAACAAAGGGAAGGATACAATCCTTGGAGATGGAGCAATTGGAGAAGCCATCATCAACAAGATGATTTTCAAAGAGGAAGATATTATCAACAATGGGAACGACACAACCCATGGAAATGGCAAAATTGGTAAACCGTATCTCCCTATTTAAATATGTATTTTATTTATTTATTTATTTTTTTTGCATGTTTTTATTTATGTCTAAATTGCAAAATAAGTTTTTATAATTTTAAATTTAAGGTCTTATATATATATTTGTGTTTTTAAAATCCTTTGAAAATGAGACCTTACATGTTGTTTTTAAACTCTTATGGATTTCTATAGCATAAGCATTTTATTGTGATATCTCTTATTGCTTGGCCTACACTTATGCTATTATGTCTTGTGCAAGATTTGGTTAAAAGAATTGTGTAGGTTATATATCTCCTATTCATTGGCTATCGTCTATTACTTCATCTAAGAGATTCTTAAACCATCGAGGTATGTTTACTCGTATTATTCTTAGAACTCGATATTTTGTTCATGCCTTGTTTATACACTTTGTGAATATTTTTCTCAAAAGGGCACTACTCGTAAAATCTCGTTTTTCTCGTATATATGTTTTCTCGAAACTCATATTTGTTGGATTTTGTCCATAATTATCTTTTTGCAAAGGTTTATAACTTTTGGGGTGAGAAATTGAATTTTTGAAAATTCTGGAAAATGAAATTGCACTGAAACTGGTACCCAGAAGCAGGTACCGGTCGACCAGGGGGTCGACCGGTCGACCACACCGGTCGACAACCCCGTCGATCGGTCGACTGGGTAAAATTAGACGGGCATAATGTTTATATTTGAAACAGGGGTTGCTACTCTTCAATTCCTCTCTTAAAAACTTCGAACCCTAGCTCATTCTTCTTCAATTTTTTTTTCTTATTCTCTCTTATTCTCTCATTATCTCATCTTTGAGTTTATATCACTCAAATTCATCTTGTTTTTATGGCACCCCATCAATTCACCGGACGAAATCCTCAAAAGAGGAGAATAAAGCAAAGAGGAGAATCTTCCTCCAACCCCCAACAAGATGATATTTCACAAATCACAAGGAGATAATCAAAACCAGCTTACGAAAGAGGAGATTGTTGAATTGAGAGTCGGGATTTCAAAATCAAATATTCATTGGGATTCAAGTAAGTTATATCACTTCTCAACGAGCCTCCCTCTAGAGCTAATAGATTTCGATTTCTAAATAAACTTGCGGAGGAGCACTATGAAAATATTGGATTGAACGACAAGAAAATTGCTTGCACTCGTATGGTTCGATTTATGGCTTTTCATGATGAATATTCGGAAATTAGGGCTTATTTTGAAATTTAAGGTTGGGTTTCATTATGGGATAATCCATGTTTGCATTATGATGACGAGCTTATAAAACTTTTTTATGCAAATATGTGGATTGTTGATGCTACGGAAGATAATCCGTTGGAATTTCATACATTCGTTAATGGTAGGCATTTTTCGTGGACATTGGCCGATATTTGTAATCATTTTAATGTACCGAATGATGGAGTTGTTAATGTGGATTGCGCTCATTGGGATGATGATCTTTTTGGTGTCTCACTTTATGAGGTAAAAACATTTTTAGGAGTTTTTCCGGAAGTAACCTTCTCGGCAATGCCGCCAAATTATCGGATTGTATCTATTATTTACTCCTATTGTGTTTGTGGAAAAGAAGTAAAACTCCCGAGTAATCTCGAACTCTTTCTTACCTATAAGATTATCCGAGGAGAAAGAGTAAATTATGGGGTTATTTTTGTGTATTGTTTGTCGGAATCAAGAAGGCTAACTAAGAAAAAATATATATTGGAAAATTTGATTTGTCAACTATTATACCTATCGGGCTACCCAGAAAATGAGATGAATACCGAAATTCGTCACAATGACTATGATAATGCCAACATTCTACAAATGGTAAGAATGCGACAGAATTTACCACGGGTTCCCACCAAAGTCGCTAGGGGACGTGCTCGAAATCCACAACAACCTCGGGATGACTTCTTTAATGACAATGAGGTTGAAAATATTGGAAGAGGTAATGTCGTAGAACAAGAAGAGGAACAAGAAGATGAGGAAGAAGAGTATGGAGAAGAGGAACAAGAAGTTAGGGAGGAAGAAAATGAAGGAAATGAGGAAGAACACTATAATGAAGGAGAGGATGGAGAAAATGAACCGGATGTTGAGGATTTGAATCTCAAAGAGAGAATGGAAAAGGTGGAAAGTGAGACATTTAGAGATGTTGCATCTCTTAGAAAAGAGCTCCGGATTGTGAAGGAAGAAAATTCTAGATTGAAAAAGTCTATGGGAAAATTGAAGAAATTCATCAAAGAGCTTATTCCTTCGGCTTGCTTCTCTTCGGATGAGGATTGATGTCCCTACCCCTTGTTTATCTTAGCATTTTTTACCTTGTCCTTGTTGTTTTGTAGTCTTATGAACTATATTGTACAACTCTATTGCACTAATGAGATTTGCTTGTTTTCTTAAAGGGGATAAAATAGTAAGTTGAAAGTGGATTTTGGTTGATCTTGGTATTATTGGAGTATTTGATGGTAAAAATACTCTATTTTGCATTGTTTGTATGAAGTACTTGATGGTAAAAGTGCTTCTTTTAATTCTTTGCTTAAATGCATTTGTGATGCCTTGATCATTTTATTTAGTTGGATATTTTGGGATATTTGTAATGTCTTATTTGCATTGATATGAACTACTTGATGGTTCTTTAATTTTTGTTTGATGGCATTCGTAATGCCTTGATCTTTTTGGCTAAAATTTATCTCAATTGGGTTGAACCCTTGAGAATTTACTTTGTTGGGCTTTTTATTTGTTGGATATATGTTGAAGATTTGTTTTTGGTGATGGTATGAAAAAAACTTGGCTTAATATCTTTTACAAGGGCTATATACACCTTCTTCTATTTTTGACGCCCGCCAAGTGTTCGATTAATGGTTTCAATGAAAACTTCAACTTCTACATGAATCTCTTGCTTTCAAATGTCTTAAATACTTACTGAGATCATGTTTTGGCAAATAAAACGAGCTTATGGATTTTTCATGATACATTTCTCCCATTTCTTTGGATTCTAAGCCTAATTTTTTCAATGATTGATAAATCGTATCTTTGACGCACTTTGATATACTTGTATGATGTTTTTATCATCCTAACATTCTTTTTGATGATTCCAAAGGGAGAGAAACAGGAAATTGGCTCGTTTTTTTTAATAGTAAAATAACACCCCGGGGGGTGGGGGATTTGTTAGTCCAAGTGGCTACGATAATCTAGAGGGGGGGGTGAATAGATTATCTAGGTTTTTCAGATTTTGCCCTCTTTTTCGAATAATCAACCAAAGACGAGAATGTAAATGCGGAAATAAAACAACACTCGTCGATTTAAAGAGGTTCAACCCACCTAGGGCCTAATCCTCTACCACCGGTATCTCAGGGATGGATTTCAAAAAGAAAGAAAAGATTTTATTAATTTACCAAAAATTAATACAACACCTTGAGGATTACCACAACCCTCCTTCACCACTTTGAGGATTACCACAATCCTCTTACACCACCTTGAGGATTACCACAACCTCTTACAACACCTTGAGGATTACCACAACCCTCTTACAACACCTTGAAGATTACCACAACCTTCAAACACCTATCACCTAGATCACCCAAGTGTATTCTTACCACAAGAATACTCACAAGGATGTCTTGTGTTGAATGATGACCAAAATCAAGATTACAACTCAATAATGATTGATACAATATGAGTACAAGTGTAATCAAGAATTGAGAGCCTAGACCTCAAATTTGTGCAAGTGAAAGTGCTTAGGCTAATACAACAAGATATATGAAAGTGTTTGCTTTGTATGCTCTTTGCTTGTATATTGTGTTGTGTCTTGTTGCTTGAATGAAGCCTCTATTTATAGGAGAGGTCTTGGCTTTGATTTCCGGACATTGGCTCCTCCTCGGGGAGTGATTTGCTTTGCAAAAGAAACCATTTAAAATCATCAATATAGCTGTTAGAAATCAATCCCACAAAATAGGGAAAAAGTCTCAAAACGCATAGCGGATAGTTTCTTTGTCAAACATGGGGTTCGACCGGTCGCGCAGAGATAAGATTGAAATTGAATTCTGCGAATTTTTACAGGGGGACCGGTCGAAGGGGGTGCGGCCGGTCGCCTCACCGGACGGTTGCCCAGCGTTTTTACTAAAAGCGAGAAGTGCGGAACAAAATCCAACTTGCGGTACAGTCGCTCACGGTCGACCGGTCGACCACACCGTCGCCCACCTGGTCGGCCGTCGCCGCTGCCCTTTTTTCTTACGTCCCATTTTTCGTTTCAAAACTCAACTCAGTGCGGGTTGCCCTATAGGGCGACCGGTCGAACTGAAACAAAAGTGTTGTCCAATTTTAAATCGAAAATAAACTTCAAGAAATACTCCAAAAAATAGTAAAAACATTTTAGATCGATTGGAAGTGTTAGGACAACATTTAGGGACATTGTTTTGGTATAAAAACTCTTTAGAACAAAATCATCAAAATCATGATAAAAACATTTATCTAACAAACTCCCCTTTTTGATGATTACAAACCAAAACAATTTTCAAGAGGACGATTTCAAAAGCAAAATAATTTTCGGTTTAAGAGTAAACTATCCGTTTAAAAACATTTTACAAACGCTCCCCCTATCAACAAGCACATTAAGAAGAATTATTGCATAAGCTAGAAGCACAAGCTTTTACAAAAATAAACAATAACTTCATGAGCTTAGAAGCTCCCCTGTCACAAATACTTAATGTCCATGCAAACAAGTCCATAAAGTCCATAAAACAACCATTGGACTAAGTTTTCTTCACAACTTATGGCCTTAAAAAGCCATAGCTTGTAGCTTCTATTATGAGCTTTTATTGGCTTCTTTGAGCTAACGAGCCAATTTCCTGTTTCTCCCCTTTGGAATCATCAAAAGAATGTTAGGATGATAGAAACATCATAGATATATCAAAGTGCGCCAAAGAGACGATTTATCAACCATTGAGCAATTTTAGGCTTAAAAACCAAGGAAAATGGGAGAAATGCATCATGAAGAGTTCATACGCCGTTTTATTTCCCAAAACATGATCTCAAAGAGTATAGAAGACTTTTGGAAGCGAGAGAATCATGTAGAAGTTGAAATTTTCATTGAAACATTTCATCGAACACATTGTGGGCGTGAAAAATAAAAAGAGTTGTATATAGCCCTTGTAAATGATCCAAGCCAAAAAAATTTCATCACCAAATCATACCAATTATCATACAAAAAAAGCATAACAACTAAGCTCATCATGATCATAAAATAATTTCATCAAGTAATATACAAGAAAGGCCATAAACTCAAGGGTTCAACCCAATTGAGCAAAGTAAGGAAAAATCTTACCATTTAATCGGAAAGGATGAGCAATGATGATGATAAACATGCTATATACGGTCCAAGATATAAATGGAATGCATAAAAATCAATTTTGAGTGACAATAGTGTGCATTTGGCAAAGGGGACGAAAAATGGCCAAAATGAGTGAAAAAGACTAATGCTCAAGACAGAACGATTTTAAACCAAAAATGGCTTAGGGCGATCGGTCGTGGTTGAGGGCGGCCGTCGGCGTTGAGGGCGACGGTTGCCTCAACCTCTTCGACCACTGTTTTGCAAATTTTCCAAAATCCGAATTTTCAACCGAAAATCCGATTTTTCGCCCCTAAGTTTTAAAAACGTGCAAAATACAAACGTGAATTTCATTCAATATGCATTATGCCTAACCGAGCTCGTATCGACGCAAAAGTCTCGGAAGTTAGCGGTTTTGTGAAAATATCCGCTAATTGATCTTGAGATGGAATAAAAGATATCTCAATTTTTCGTTTTGAGACACAATCCCTTAGAAAATGATGTCGAATCTCAATATGTTTAGTACGGTTATGATGAACCGGGTTTTGAGCAATATTTATAGCGGATACATTATCACAAAAGATAGGTACGTTTTCAAAAGAGCATTTGTAATCCGCTAAGGTTTGTTTCATCCAAAGAAGTTGAGTACAACAAAATGCGGCGGAAATATATTCGGCCGGCCGTTGAAAGAGAAACACGAGTTTTGCTTCTTTGAAAACCAAGAAACTAGGCAATCGCTAAAAATTGACATGATCCTAGGAAGTACTTTTCCGATCATCAATATTTCCCGCATAGTCGAATCACTATAACCTTTAAGAGAGAAATTTTCATTCTTTGGATAAAATAAGCCATATTGAATGGTGCCTTTCAAATATCGAAAAATCCTTTTAACGGCACTCATATGAGATTCTTTGGGATTGCTTTGAAAACGAGCACATAGGCATACGGCATGAAGAATGTCCCGGTCTACTAGCGGTTAAATAAAGTAAACTACCAATCATACCTCGATACTTGGATTCATCAACCGACTTGCCTTTTTCATCTTTGTCAATTTTGACATTGGTTGCCATAGGAGTCGAGACGGTTCTTCCTTCTTCAATGCCGAACTTCTTCAAAAGTTCTTTTGTATACTTTGATTGCGAAATATAAATACCTTCTTGGCATTGCTTAATTTGAAGTCCAAGGAAGAAGTTTAGCTCCCCCATCATACTCATCTCGAATTCACCTTGCATTAACTTGGAGAATTTCTTGCACAAAGATTCATTAGTAGCACCAAATATAATATCATCAACATAAATTTGCACAAGTAAACAATCTTGCCCTTTTTCAAAAACAAAGAGTGTAGTATCAACTTTACCTCTTGTAAAACCATTTTGCAAAAGAAAAGAGCTAAGTCTATCATACCATGCACGGGTGCTTGTTTTAAACCATACAAAGCCTTTTTAAGTTTATAAACATCATTAGGCCTAGAAAAATTTTCAAACCCGGAGGTTGTTTTACATAGACTTCTTCTTGAATAATACCATTTAAGAAAGCGGATTTAACATCCATTTGGTAAAGTTTGAAATTTTTGAAACAAGAATAGGCAAGTAAAATACGAATAGCTTCTAAACGTCTTTATGGGTGCAAAAGTTTCATCATAGTCAATACCTTCTTCTTGACAATACCTGAGCTACTAACCTTGCCTTATTTCGAACAATGTTGCCTTGATCATCAAGTTTGTTAGGAATACCCATTTTGTACCAATGATTGTTTGAGATGGAGGACAAGGTACTAATTCCCATACATCATTTCTTTCAAATTGATTCAACTCCTCTTGCATTTCCAAAAACCAATCTTCATCCTCAATAGCTTCCTTAGCATTTTTAGGCTCTTTTTGAGATATAAGAGCTTTCTCGGCAAAATTCCTTCGAGTCATTACTTTATCAAGGGGATCACCAATAATAAGATCTTTTGGGTGATCTCCTTAAATTTCAATGCTACGGGAAGATTCAAGTATCACCCCTATCTTCTTGAGGAACATTTGAACTTGAAGGTTGATCATTATGAGCATCACTTTGAACAATAGGTTCAACAATATCCTCTTCATCACTATCGTCATTCGGGTATTCTTTCAACACCCGAGGCTTCATTAAATTTGACATGAATGGATTCTTCAACAACCATGCTAGTCTTGTTGTAAACCCGATATGCTTTGCTCTTGGTTGAATACCCCATAAATATACCTTCTTCTTCGGCCTTAGGATCAAGTTTGTCCAATTGATCCTTAGTATTCAAAATAAAGCACTTACATCCAAATATTTTGAAATAACTAATATTTGGAGTTCTTCCTTTCAAAGCTCATATGGAGTTTTATTCATATTAGGACGAATATAAACTCGGTTAATGACATAGCAAGCGGTACTTACGCCGCCCAAAAATACTTTGGAAGTGAAAATTCATTGAGCATGGATCGACTCATTTCTTGTAATGTTCGATTTTTCCGTTAAACTACTCCATTTTGTTGAGGTGTCCTTGGAGCCGAGAAATTATGAGCATATCCTTTGGTTTCACAAAATACTCTAAATTCACCGTCAAATTCTCCACCTCGATCGCTTGAATAGACTTGATAGTATCTTTTTTCATTCTCAATAAGTCTACACAACTTAACAAACTCATTAACGGCATCGTTTTTATTTGTAAGAAAAAGAGCCCAAGTATATCTCGAAAAATCATCGACTATAACAAAAGTGTAATGTTTTCCACTTAGACTAGCCGTACCAATATCCCCATACAAATCAAGGTGAAGCAATTGTAGGGGTTTGGTAGTGGAAATTTCATTTTTGGGTTTAAAACTACTCTTAACTAATTTGTTCTTTTGACAAGTGTCACATAAGCCAAGATTTTCAAAATTCAATTTGGGTAGTCCTTTTACATGTTGGTTTTTGTAAATATTTTTCAAATTCTTGTATCCAACATGTCCGAGTCGCCTATGCCATAAACTTGTTAAATCATTATTGGCGACAAGACAAGAAACATTTTGACTAACCAAATCACTAGTACAAATTTTGTAAAGATTGCCTTTTCTATTTGCTTCACAAATAATATTACCATTTTTAAGAATAAGGCATTTTTCTTTATTAAAAGAAACATCATAATTTGAATCACAAAGTTGGCTAACACTTATCAAATTAAACTTAAGCCCTTCTACTAAAAGAACATTACAAAGAGAGAAAGAAGAGTTACCAATTTCTCCATTTCCAAGAATTTTTCCTTTGCCATTGCGAACATGACCATACCCTCTTCTTGGAGCTTGATGTTGGTAAAAAGCTCTCTCCTCCCGGTCATATGGCGTGAACATCCGCTGTCCACGAGCCATTTCGAATCCTCCATGGTTGTTATAGCCCTATTACCTACAAAATCATTTCTTTTAGGTACCTATAATTTTGGGGTCCATGGGGTTAGTCTTGAGACCTTTGGGTCTCCAAACATGTCTTGAGCTATTTCTCAATTTGCAATTATTAGCATAATGTCCAACTTTGCCACAATAAAAACAAGTAGGAGTATTATAATTATTGGCACGTACAAAAAGTCGGACCTTGGTTATTTTTCTTAAAAACACTTTGAAATGGCTTATAACCAAGTCCCGATTTGGAATGCTCACCTCTTTGTGCATCTAAAATTTTTGTGACTTTATCCGTACTTATGTTGAAACGATGCACGTCATTTTTCAAACATTCAATATCTTTTGTGAGCGATTCCTTTTTGGTTTCAAGAGAATGAATTCTAGTAAGAGTAAGAGCATGAGCTTTGTCTAAAGATTCATAAGAGGTAAATAATTTTTCCTTTTCAACCTTAATCTCCTTATGCTCCTTTTTCAAATTTTTGTATTTAACGATTAAATTTTGAAACTCAATTTGCAATTCATCAAAATCACATTGCAAGTCATCAACTATGGAGGAAGTAGAAGAATTTGAGTGTACCTCATTGTTTTCGCTCGCCTATAGCCATGAGACCGTGTTCGGTTTCTCCTTCCTCATCGGTTGTTTCGAGTAGTTCATCCCATGTTTGACTTCCGCATTTAGAGCCTTCTTTTTTGTAAAAGGCTTCCTTTTCTTTTGCTCCTCTTCATCGAGCTTTGGGCAATCGGCAATGAAGTGCCCGGGTTTTCCGCATTTAAAGCAAGCATTATCTCTTGGTTTTCTTGCTTTATTTTTATTCACAAATTTTGCAAATTTTCGAACAAGTGCGGCCGTCTCTCATCATCATCATCATTATCATAGTATGCATTATTAGAAGAGGAAGCAAGACCTTTAGGAATATTTTGCATACCCGATTGATTGATGGTTGGTTTGGTATTTTTCCTCTCCTTGAGATAGACTTCATAGATGAGGAGGTTCCCGATGAGCTCGTCAAACTTGAGTGTCTCAAGATTTTGTGCTTCCGTGATTGCCGTCACCTTTTCGGACCATGAGCCGGGAAGAGCATTCAATACCTTAGTCACTTTTTCTTCTTGGAGATGACTTTACCGAGGGCCACAAGAGGATTGACAATGTTGTCAAGCCTTTCCACCATCTTGGAGATGCTTTCACCATCATACATGTTAAAGTTTTCAAAGTCTTTAACAAGCATGGTCTTTCTAGCTTGCTTGACCTTCTTTGTCCCTTCATATATAGTCTCCAATTTTTCCCAAACCTCATGTGCCGACCTTATGCCTCGTATGCGATTGTACTCGGTGGCGGTAAGTGAGCAATGCAAAATATTTAAGGCCTTACCATTTAGAGAGAAAGCCTTCTTATCATTTTCATCGAACTCCTTGAAAGGTTTAGGAGTCGAGGTGCCATCCTCCATTTTTTTTTGTTGGTTGATCAACTCCTTCAATAACCACATTCCATATGTCAAATCCCGCACCCTTGTAGAAAGCACTCCATACGGTCTTTCCAAAATGCGTAGTTGTTGGCGTCGAACAATGGTGGCTTGTTGGTGGGCGCGCGGTGGTGAGATAAGCGTCATTCGTAGCCATGGATCTTTCCTCTTTACTCGGGCGAGCTAGCCAAAGAGTTTGGCTTTGATACCACTTGTTAGTCAGTGGCTACGATAATCTAGAGGGGGTGAATAGATTATCTAGGTTTTTCAGATTTTGCCCTCTTTTTGAATAATCAACCAAAGACGAGAATGTAAATGCGGAAATAAAACAACACTCGTCGATTTAAAGAGGTTCAACCCACCAGGGCCTAATCTCTACCACCCCAGATATCTCAGGGATGGATTTCAAAAAGAAAGAAAAGATTTTATTAATTTACCAAAAATTAATACAACACCATGAGGATTACCACAACCTCCTTCACCACTTTGAGGATTACCACAATCCTCTTACACCACCTTGAGGATTACCACAACCTCTTACAACACCTTGAGGATTACCACAACCCTCTTACAACACCTTTGAAGATTACCACAACCTTCAAACACCTATCACCTAGATCACCCAAGTGTATTCTTACCACAAGAATACTCACAAGGATGTCTTGTGTTGAATGATGACCAAAATCAAGATTACAACTCAATAATGATTGATACAATATGAGTACAAGTGTAATCAAGAATTGAGAGCCTAGACCTCAAATTTGTGCAAGTGAAAGTGCTTAGGCTAATACAACAAGATATATGAAAGTGTTTGCTTTGTATGCTCTTTGCTTGTATATTGTGTTGTGTCTTGTTGCTTGAATGAAGCCTCTATTTATAGGAGAGGTCTTGGCTTTGATTTCCGGACATTGGCTCTCCTTGGGGAGTGATTTCTTTGCAAAAGAAACCATTTAAAATCATCAATATAGTGTTAGAAATCAATCCCACAAAATAGGGAAAAGGCATGCAAAACGCAAGCGGATAGTTTTTGTCAAACATGGGGTTCGACCGTCGCTGAGAGATAAGATTGAAATTGAATTCTGCGAATTTTTACACAGGGGGACCGGTCGAAGGGGAGTGCGCCGTCGCTCTCACCGGGATGACGGTTGCCGCCTTGACGCGTTTTTTAAAAAGAGAAGTGCGGAACAAAAATCCAACTTGCAGTGCAGTCGCTCAGGCCGACCGGCCGACCACACCGGTCGCCCACCTGCCGCCCACACAGTCGGCCGACGGCCGCCTGCCTTTTTTTTTTCTTACGTCCCATTTTCTGTTTCAAAACTCAACTCAGTGCGGGTTGCCTATATGGGGCACCAGGTCGAACTGAAACAAAAGTGTTGTCCAATTTTAAATCGAAAATAAACTTCAAGAAATACTCCAAAAAATAGTAAAAACATTTTAGATCGATTGGAAGTGTTAGGACAACATTTAGGGACATTGTTTTGGTATAAAAACTCTTTAGAACAAAATCATCAAAATCATGATAAAAACATTTATCTAACAGGATTGAGGCGTGATCCCCTACTTGTATATCAAATAATCAAACTGTCATACAATGTCATGCCCGTCAAGGCGGGGGAAAATCAAAGAACAAATAACCTATCACTACGATATCTAGAAAGACTATCATAGAGAGAAAACTAAAGAATAATAGGAGAACCAATGATCTATGAAAATCTGAAGCTCAGATATCCCATCTGGTCCATCCGAATGAGCGCAAGAAGGTGGTGAGAAGCCGTGCCCTCATCAACAATGTGTCGCTGCGCCAAGGGTAGCGAGCTCCCAACTCGCTAGGTGATCTGGCCGGTCGATTCCCTCTCTGTGTATGTGGGAAATCGAATGCGATGGTCTTCAAAGATGTTCAGAATGCGAATCCGGTGTCTTTGAACACGCCAAGAGACAAGGCCACCAGAAGTGATCGTGGTGACCACCGCCGCTGCGTCCAACTCGATCCAAATATGAAGAGAGAACTGACGGGCATGCCGCAGTCCCTCGTTAGCTCAAAGAAGCTAATAAAAGCTCGATATAAAAGCTATAAGCTATGGCTTCTTAAATCCACAAGTTGTGGACTATACTTAGTCAAATTGTTGTATGATGAACTTATATACTTGTCTAATGGTGTTTTATTGACAGTGGGAGCTTATAAGCTCTTGTACTTAAGTACAATATGTTAAAGCTAAGCTTTTAGCTTGTGGTTGTTTATTTCAACATTACTCTTGATGTGCTTGTTGATAGGGGGAGCTTGTGCTTATTCTTGAATATATTCACTCCCTTATTTGGTTGCTTATGTATTTTGGAAATTTTAGTCGCTTCTAAACGGTAAGTTGTTTTTACCGGAAAATCGTTTTAAAATTAGTCCTCCTAATATTTCTAAAAATTATTTTGGTTTGTAATCATCAAAAAGGGAGAGATTGTTTGATACATGTTTTTATCTTAATTTTGATGATTTTATTTTTACACCAAAACAATATTTTTAATTGTTGTCCAAATACTCCTAAATGATTTAAAATGGTTTTAATATTTTCCGGAGTATTTCTTCAAGTTTTATTTTAGATAAAATTGGACAACACTTTTAATGATTTTTATGTTTATAAGTTTTTACTTCAAAACTAGGTTCCTAAATGTTGTCTAAATACTCCCGATCGATTTAAAATGTTTTTACTAAATTTTTGGAGTATTTCTTGAGGTTTATTTTCGACAAAAATTGGACAATATTTCTGTCTCGAGGTCAACCGGTCGCCCTATAGGGCAACCCGTACTTGAAGATGAATTTTGGAACAAAAAAATGAGACGAAAAAGTATTTGGCCAGGTCGACCGGTCGACCAGGGTGTCGACCGGTGGCGTCGACCGGTCGACAGGGACCTGAGCATTGGTTTTGAAACAGAAACATTGCTCCTTGTTTTTGCATCAAGGGGATCGGTCAGGGGGTCGACGTAAGACCCCTGGACCGGTCGCCCCTTATATTTTTGCTGTGTTCCTTCCTTTTCTCTTATCAGTGCGCGACCGAAGTTTTGGAGCAACCAATACAACAATTGAGATACAACACAACAAGATACATTCCAAGCAAACACTTGTTCTTCATAGTTATTATTCTTGTTGTAATTTGCTTGAGGTCTAGGCTTTCTTTTCTTGATTACACTTGCACTCAAATTGTATTATTCATTATTGAGTTGTAATCTTGATTTTGGTCATCATTCAACACAAGACATCATTGTGAGTATTCTTGTGGAAAGAATACACTTGGGTGATCTAGGTGATAGGTGTTTCAAGAGTGTGGTGCTCTTGAGGTGTTGAAGAATTTGGTATTCTTCAAGATTGAAGATTGTGATGATCTTCAAAGGTGCCGTTGAAGGAAGATTGTGGTAATCTTCAAAGGGAGATTGTGGTAATCTCCAAATGTGGTGGTGAAGAAGAGTGTGGTGCTCTTCAGGGTGTTGTAAGTTGAATTTGTATTAATTTTGGTAATTAATAATTTTTTTTCTTTTTCGAAACCCATCCCGGATATACTGGGGTGGTAGAGCACGTAGTCCCTAGGTGGGGTGAAGCTCTATAAATCGACGCGTGTTGTTTATATTCCACACCTTTATTATTGTCTTGGCTTGTTTTGTTCGGAAAAGAGGGCATAATCGAAAAGATGGAGATAATCTATTCACCCCCCTCTAGATTATCGTAGCCGCTTGGACTTACATGTTTCTCAATTTCTAATTGTGTTTTGCATTTGGGCAAGCTGGATTCCATCTCGTTGTTCAGTTTGTCTACGGCATGTCTCTGAGCTTCTATAGCGCTATCGTAGTGCATGAAAAATTCCACTAGACTAACTTTGTGGGTTGGTGAAACTCGAACCAAATTGCTAGCACTTTTCGATCTTGATGTGGTTCTGAGTAATCCACTCAATTGCACATTTTTAAAATAAGCGTGGATCCACGATTTTCTGATTTCAAACATATGTTTGAACAATGAATGCGAAGTCAGTTGGTAATCATTCATCAACTGTGCCCATCTCTCCTCAAATTCTGGAGATTCGATGTAGTTACTCCAAACAATGCGATTCAATCTTTCCATGAATTCATCGTCCTTAAGCAAAGTATGCCCCACCTTCGCACCAACCTTTTCCATGATATGCCACATACATAGTCGGTGAATACTGTTCTTGAAAACCCTTTTAATAGCATTTTTCATTGCGGGATCTTGATCAGTAACTATGTATGTTGTCTCATTCCCCATTGCCTTTAAGAAATTTTCGAATAGCCAGACATATGATTCTTCATCTTCCTTTAGAAGTAACCCAGACGCGAACGTAACACATGTTCTATGATTGTCCAACCAGTGAACGGCGCAAAAACCATTTTGTACCTATGTTTGTTGTGACAATTCAGTCTCATTTTTTTCCAAAATAAGAATTTTTTTTTAAGTTCAGACGCATGCAATTTTTTTATAATACATAAGCAACATTCTACTAATATATAAGCAGATTATTCGTATGCATATCCACATATCAATACATGTTGTAATGAAATGGTCATTTTCTTTAAAAAACTATATATCTTCTTATGCAGTATGAAAGCAACTCGTAAGCAGTCTTTTCTTTTTTGTTATGCATTATTGTGGACTAATTTAAAAAAAGATGAAGGAGCATGAATGCTGTTGGGATTGCACCCCCGTACCTGTTAATGTTGTATGCTGCATCGAAAGATATAACATCCCCGAACATTCTGTAGTTTTGCTTGCATATTGGATCAACCCAAAATAATCGTGTAAGTTGGTCGTTTTCATCAACGTCATAGTTGAATGTTGTATTTGGACAAACTTCAATATTTTTCAAAAACTTATCTATAATAAGCTGTGCATCGGCTCCACAGACATAAGCTTTCAACTCTCTCTTGAAATTTTTAAAGTCGATTGGCAGTGCGCCTACATTCGAATACCCTCCAACCATCTCCTTATACAGTCGATAAGTTTTCGTTGGCCCAATGTTTGCTTTTATACAACTTAGTATGAATTTTTGGTGAGCCAAATTTAAATTCCTATTCGTCTTTAGAAAGTGTCTGTACACCCCGGGCGTCAATGAATGTGTGTGCCGGATTTCAAAACTTTTTACTGTGTAAGAACCAGTATCAGTGGCTTGGAACACGCAACGCACCTTGCACCCCACCCCTGTCGGTTTTCTGTGTCTCACTTGTGAGACTTCGTCATCATTTAGCTTCGCTTCTTCATGAGATGCAGATGAGTTGCCAACCTTTTTGAACCCTTTGTGGTTGCAAACTACGTATTGCATGCGTATTATACCACTGTGGAAGCGTTTGGTTGTACTAATTCTCACATCAAATCCGGTAGCACGCCCATAATCCTTGTAGAATTGTATTCTGCTCTTGACACTATCAAAAATCATCCCTTCTTTTGGAGTCAGGTGTTCATCGCATTCTGGTATCCAATTCAGAGACGAATCCGTTGTTATTTCAATCCGTTGCTGCGGAGCACTTGTAATCACAACTGTCTCAACAAAAGAAATAAATAAGCAAGATTTTGAAAATACGTTAGCATAATGGTCAATTATTATAAGCAACACTATACTCACATATAAGCAAAGAACATGACCAGAACAACTGACGTCGTAATCAAATAATTTCAGTTCATACAACCTAAATAACGATCAATTAACCTGATCGGTTATAACAACGAACAAACGTGTGCAACATGTTTTATTCATGGCAGCAAACACTTCAAGCACATAAAAAATGCATTTTCGATCATATCATATACGTTTTTTAAAGAAAAAAATGGGGACGAATAATTAAATTTCATGCTTCAGCTATATGTTCATATTATAAGCATAATAGTATTCTCAAATAAGCATTATTATGGACACGAATAAGCAACTTTTCTGGGTTAATATGAAGAAAAAGAACGTGGACGATGAACTAAATTTTAGGTGTTCGGACGTATGGTGGTAATCATAAGCACATTTATAGGCAACTGAAAACAAATTTATCATAACGAACAAGCATCTCACTGGGTAAACATACACACACAAAAAAATGGCATGAAGATATGTCCTTTTCTGGACTACTAAGAAATTCACATTTGTAAGCATGTTATTCTCAAGACATAAGCAATATTGCAGACACGTATAAGCATATTGTTGGGTAATAATTACAAACAAAAATGAAAATGATTGATCGAATTATTGATTTTAGGAAAAATTACGAATCAAATTTTAAGGCGATTCAGTAACAAAAGGAACAATGAATACAATTTCGAAGGCAAGGAAAAGTGTTACCTTGTTCTTCATTAGTATTGAAGCTTTCTTCATATGTGTCATCCATTCCCTTCTTTCTTGATTCAGCGCTGCAAATGGTGAATTTTCAGTGAATTGGGAGACTATCTACGTTACAGAAGAACGATGGAGAAGGTGAAATGAAGTGGACGACTTAATTCAATAACAGATTTGGTGGACTTTGATTGTAACTCATCCTATTTTAGTGGGATTTACTAGATTTAGCTACCATAATTTATTATTGTATGGACTAATGTACCCTCCTTGTGGCTGTTTCGAATTATTTATCAGCAAATAGGCATGATTAATCTCAACCATTTACATCAATTTATTTACGACTTGGATCTGGTCCTACGTACTCACATAATAGGGGGGTCCTATATAACCCTCCCCCTATATATATATACACGTACTACATATACACACCGCAGTTTCGTTTCGTTCTCCGAATTTTGATCTTAAAGTTCTTCATAATTTGGGAGTAATGAAGCTTAAGAACCTTCTGGATTCGGCCTCTCAAAACTTGACCTTATCCGATACGGGCCTGCTCATTCGCGAGTCGTTTCGCATCAGTGTTAACCTTGCCTCGGCAGCCCCGCCCCCACCGGCCGCGACATCGGTGTCTTCCTAAAAGAAAATAGCAAGTTTCTTGAAAGGAGGAAGTAGCGATAGAGAAAAGAAAACAGAAAAGTGGATAAGAACTAGTTTTTGAGGGTACGTGCACGGGTATTACCGGTTGAATCATGTGTTGTGGGTAAATTTGATTCAATTGTGATTAGGGGTCAAATTTGAATTGCAGTTCATTCCATTACATTTGTGAGCTAATTTAATATTTTATAATTTGAGATGATTGATGTTGACCCTTTGAAACATGCATTGAATAACTTCGCGTTATTATCATATGATATCAACTTTAAAATCTTCAAGTTAAAGTGTGAATTAATTGAACTAATGCAAACACCCACACAGGTGTTTGGGAAATAACTTGGGATAATTGATGTCGATAATTTTGACTCATACACATGTTTGAATAGCGGTTTGAAATATATTCGAATATATATAATTAATTCGAATATTCATATTCAGGATTTTAATCCATGTTTTTTTTTCACAATATCTTATTAATTTATGTCATTTGGTGTTATTTAGTACAATTTGCTTATATTTTAATATTTGGAATAAGAGATGTTTTTTTAATCGAAAGAATGGGCTGTTTAAAAGAGAGCTTTTGCTAAGAATATATTTGTGTTCGTACAAAATGATCGACCCCTATTTGTACTAAGACAACTCTCTAATTAGTGACTGTGATTTATTTGATCTAATTGCTATAATCCATCAACTAGAATAATTTAACAAAACATCTACTATTCTAGAATTCTCTGGAACTCTTCTTCTCCAATATATCTAGATATTTTCTAAAAATATTTGTAGAGAACTTTATAAATTTTGTTTCTGGGGCTCTAATACTGACAAGACATTTTTTTAATTTTATATTAATAAACAACATGTTTATTATATATTAATGACTTACATAAATAAATATATACATACATATATAAAGATTATATATGAATGATTTGTATAAATATATATAATATTATTCAAATATTATTTGAGTGATTTATGTATATATACATACGTAAATTTTATATAAGATTTTTATAAATATATATAATATTATTCGAATATTTTTTGGAGTGATTTGTATAAATATAAACATCTAAAAAATTATTCGAATATATATAAGTATAAATATATATAGAATTATTCGCGTAATATATGAATCTGAATAAATATTCTTATTTAGATTTGTATTCTAATTTTTCAAGTTCAAATGCTAATATACAAATTCTATTTTTTTTCAAGTTCAAATAATAATATACAATTATGAATACCGAAATAAATCAAAAATATTTGATTCTTTTACATTTCTATCCATTACCCTCCCCAATTTATCCATTCTATTTCTATTATCTCCCTACTCTCAATCCCACTCAATTTTACATTTTCCAGCAGAAGAATTCTAGCATCCTCTGCGGCATACGACGACAGTCATCCTTTTTTCAACATTTTCAGGTATACCGAAGAATGTAAAACTGAGAGAGATTGGGAGTAGAGAAATGGAAGAGGTTTTTAGAGAGAGTGGAAATAGAGTGAGATATATGAGAGAGAGTATCGAGTTTGAAATAGGGGTCCGCTATGAAAAAGTTGTAGACCTTAGTCAAGCTAATACTTACATAAGTAGGTGTTACTGTGAGAAACACCTACTTTAAAGGCTACATGGCATGTATAAAAAAAAAACTCATATATGACCGTCATACTGGCTTTTTTATAAAGGGAACCCCTATGACGTGTTACTCAGCCAAAAGACCAGTGACATTTTCGTAAATATTAGCCTGATAGGCCGGTGCGATCATAATTAAAAATTATTAGTATTTCTCTAAAAATATCACTTTTACTCTGAAAATTATACAATTTAAAAATAATATTAAGGGGTAGAATAGTATTATTAAGCGTAGTAAATGTCTTGTAACAAAGTAACATTTTTACTATGAAAAGTATACGTTTTCAAAGTAATAAAACTGATATTATTTACCTGCAAAATTGTATAGAACCTTGTTTAAATGTCACTTTTTATTTAAAAAAATCACTTTTACCCTAAAAGGTATATATTTTCAAAATAACAAAACTGATACTAGTAATTTCTGAAAAATATTAGTTTTTCCCCTGAAAAGTATTGGTAGTTCCACTAAAAAATATTAGTTTTTTGCCTGAAAAGTATTATTAGCCCCTGAAAATATTTAGTTTTTCCCCAAATTTCACAACCTAATTTCTAAAGTCTTCTGCATTACTTTTCACACATATATAAATTATTATAACATTATAATTAATTGAGTGTAAAACACTGATGTTTTGATTGTACTGCTTAAAAAAGTCTATGAAAATTCCTTAATCTTTCAATGTCTATTTTTTTAGAAAAATTGAAAAGGTAACAATATTTTGTGTGGCAAGTCGAATATTTTTTTTTAATAGAAATAAGATCTCTAATAGATTTAGAGATTTCCAAAATGACGTTTGTAAATGTCAAAATCAGATTCTTGAGCTTTGTCAATCTCTCGATGTTCTTCGTCAATTGAGTGGGGCGGGAAATATTAACAACCACAATTAACTGAGTTAACTTAGTGAAATTGGATAAAAACTCGAGGATCGACCCGTTAGCAGGTTTGAGCCCAGATACAAAAATTGGAGGTATGGGAAATTGACAAAATTGAAGGATAAATCCAAGACTTTCAAATTCAGAAAGTAGAAACCGCACTAGAAATTCCATCAAGGTGCCGACAAAATTATTGGTCAAATGGTTGAGAGAAGCAAGATGAGAGCATAAATATATCAAATCTAAAGTAATGCGCCCACCGGGGCTGTTAACAGAGAGGTCCTGATTAAAAATGAGGTACTTACTCACTGGTGCACTTTGTCATATTTTTTTGGGGATGTTTCATGAATGGGCTAAGGGTTCAATACATTGAAGACTTATTCAAAAGAATTTCCATGGCATCTTTGTCATGTAAATACATAAAATACCCATGTCGTTCGAATCGCTTCGAATTATCGGACTCAGTAATTTAAACTACCAGGTTGAGTCGTTTGAACTACTTGGATAATAGTTTGAACGATCATAATTACAGTAGTTCGAACTATACATTTTTTCACAAAATGAAATAATATATTTACAAAACAATGCACCACTAACTAAATTAACTATTCACTTTTCAGACTTTTTTTTTATATATATATATTTTTTAAAACTAATTTCAGACGAGAATTTACTACGGCAAGTCGGCACTACTGCAGTCACTAAGCCACTAACACGTACGTAAACTTATAACTTATTGCACTGCCACTTATAAACCCTAATTCCCCTTTTCATTAATCAAATCTTTTACTTCATTTTAACGTTTCCCATTTCTTTAATTTATTTATTGTTATTGTCCGAGTGAAAATAAAATCATAATAGCGCTGCTTCATTAGGAAAAAAAAAAATAAAATCAGATTGTCAAGGAGCCAAGGAACCATTTTGTTTCTTGTGATAATAATTTCAAGAAACATTGGCGAAACGATGGAAGATGCCTTCGCTAGATCGGCCCGCGAGGTAAATTTTTATCACATTTCATTACGTGAAAACAGAAATTGTTAATTATATTCAAGATTTGACCTTTTTTTTTAATCACTACTCGTGTTTGTCCTAGATCAGTGAAGCAATGTACAATAGTAGATTGGAATTAAATTTGTTTCTTGAAACTAATTTGCTTGCTCTTATTATTTGATTTTCATAATTTAAGAACACTTGGCTTATAGATGGTATTGTGATTATTGTTTGTCTCTATTTTTAATGGTGGCATTAGGAAATTTGGCTTCTCTCGATAGTTAGTGTGAATTAGAATATTGATATCATTTTTTTACAGTTTGATGTTATATTGGCGTGATTATGTGAATAGGTTTTGGAATTCTTCGCTGTGGATCCGACAAGAGGCTTGACAGACTTCCAGGTAAAACAGTAGTTGTTATTGCCTGATCATAACACACCCATGATTTGATTAATGTTGTTTTTACTTGAAATTAAGCTTTTTTCTCTAAATTGAGGTCGATGTGACTAGCAATCTACTAAAGGGGCCATGCATTTTATTTTCTGTTTTTTAATTTATATTTATATTTTTTCTTTTTCTCTTTCCATTTTTTGGGACTGCAATGGTGCTAACTCTGGATGTTTCAGGTTGCAGAGCATGGTAGGTTATACGGGAAAAATGGTGAGTGCTGTATTTTCAAGGCGTGGTATTATCTTTATCTGTCTTAAGCAAAGGGTAGGATATTAGAAATTTTAGGAATTATCATTGTTGATTGGAAAAGAGCCGGGTGTGAGTATTTATGTGGAAATTTTGAAGTGAGTTAATTTTTTTTTTACTCTCAGCACTATCATCTTAATCGCTAGTGTTAACAAGGAAATCAAAATTGCTAACCTCATTTTTTTCAGCATGTTTGGCGTTCGATTGACTAATTAAGTGTGTTTATTATTAATTTATTCTTTGTTTGACTTATTAGGTCTTTTGGTTGGTAAAAATATTTTTCCAGATGTCGTATTGCTTTAAGTTTTGATCTTGGATTCTGGTTTGGAAAAGAAAAAGGAAAATGAAAAGTTTTAAAAATTTATAAGAGTGGATTCGTATTATTTACGTCGCTAAAGTCCAAGGCCCAAACATAGCAGTCCAAGGACCAAACATAGCCTTAAGCTAATTTGCTGTGGTTGTACCTAAATAGTGACAATGCTCCAAACCTTCCAGTGTCTGGATGTATCTGTATTTAGTACGGGTTTTAGACACGATACTTCTCCATGTGCCCTGATCAGTATTCTTTTATAAATACAGAAATGAAAGCTTCAGTTTTCAGATACAATTCTCTTATTTTTCCCAGATCAATAATCTGACGAAAACTTATTTGATGACTACTGGAGTCTGTAAGGAATAACATCTCTTGAGTTCTTAATGTGGGCTGATTTACAACGAGAGATAAAATACTACTCAGCAGAAACTTCAACATAAATAAACTGATTAGGAATGATGTCGACACACTAAACTTCTTTTGTTATTGCTCCATTATAAATTTTATTCAACGTTACATATAGTGGTCTTTATTCCTGCATACATGTGTCCATAACACCTGGTGTATTTGCCTGGGATAGAGAACTTGGCATCAAGGGCTTTGACTGGGGATAGAGAACTTGGCAGCATACATGGTAACATAGATAAACGACACAGAAAGTCGTGAAAATCCTCGGCTTGCAGACGCCCTCAGGATAGGGTTCTAAGCCATAGTTATAGCTGATTTCTTTAATAAATGGAGTCGCAATTGCGGGTCCAAGGACCTTGATTTTGAATAGTGATATGAAATTGGGACTGGTTTGCCAGGAGAGGTTATAGGATATTGGAAGTTCGCTGTGGAGGTAGGGAGAAGGGAAAGACTGAAGGTTGAAGGAGGGAATTTGGGGTGGTTAGTAGGGCTGAGGTGGTGTGTTTGCTGGGAAGGAAGATAGGAAGATCTTTAAATTTATGAAAACAGCCGAGAGTAGTTTTGAAACTGGAAAAAATATACTTCGTTTATTCAAAGAAATTTGATTTGAGAACACTTGGGTGTGGAATGGGTAATCCTAAACTTGGGGTGGGATTTCATGCTCCAGGAAATTAAATATACCAAGCAAAGGTTTCGGAATATATTCAAGAATCATGATCTATTTCCAGCTCATTCTTTTCAACCAGGCTCCTTTTTACACAATGATCTTAGAATATACTACTGCCCCTGCCCCCCTGCCAACTTCAGTTGTCCTCCTAGCTCCAGGAATTTTTGTTATTAGACTAACTCTAGTTATTCAACTAAGAGAAAGTAAATCAGACTAGAATGAGTAATTAAAAATTCCAAAAGAGAGGAATTTCTCATTCTGCATTATTAGTTTTTTGAGCTTATCAAACCGAATAAGCAATCAACATTCTGGATTTGTCCTGTTTCATGTTCAGCATTCATGTGACTTCGGAATATTACATTAAATACATTTCTGGCCATATTTAGGCATTTTTCATCCAATTAACTTCAGTTTTTTGGTTATGATATACAACTGTACATATTTTATTCTCTCTAATGTGTGACCTCGTATATCTTTGGATGCATGTACAATGCTTGGTCGCAGTACTTCCACAAGAAGAAAGTAAGTGGATGCTCTCTCTCTCTCTCTCTCTCTCTCTCTCTCTCTCTCTCTTAACTATATCCCGTCACTTGTGCTCTTTGTTTCTATGTTTTTCTGTGTAAAAACAATAGTTTGTTCCATTTGCAATGGTTTTATATCTCGCTTTTGTTTTTAACATGATATTGTTTTTGAGAGCTAGTTTAATCAATTGCAGCTAATAAGAGAACCAAATCCTGAATCTTGTCTTACTTTTTGATATTTACTGTGACATCATATTTAGAGTAGTTTATCAACTTCAGCTAATGAGAGAACCAAATCCTGATCACAAGTATACTACCTGAAAAAGCTTGACTGTGACTAGAAATATTTAATGGATATGCTTTCTCTTAAATCTTGATATCTACATAACGTTCTTGTCCTTTAAAACAGTTACAATATAATGTTTGTTGTTGATTTTGCTTTACTCACTGTCAAGGGTTGTTCACCCTTTGACTATATTGATTCGATACAACGGTCCCCTTGCCCTATTAGATATGTATTGGATATAGACGTTCAGTGGGAACGCTATGATACACAACATACATGTCTATGATTTATTATCCATGTCCTTGAATCCAAAGTTGTAGTTATCAAAGAAAAAGGACCGTTTTGATTTGTCTTATCGATGGCAAGTACCTACACCCCCTATTTCTAGTATCTTTGTACTGGTGCCTCTGGTCTTACATGTCATCATCCCTTGCTTAGCTTGTTAAAATCACTTCTGAGGGGATATAAAAGCTTTAAGTTTTATGACTCGAGTTAGATAGTGATTTCTAACATTGTTATGATTCTTTCTTATTGCAGGCACTCCTTTTTGGAGATTGGTGCTAAAGCAGTTTGACGATTTACTTGTAAAGATATTAATCGCTGCTGCTGTAGTCTCCTTCTTTTTGGCCTTGGCCAATGGAGAGACAGGCTTATCTGCCTTCTTGGAGCCTTCAGTAAGATAACAGCTTTCCCAGTTTCTGCACTTCTCAATCCATTTACCGCTGCATTTAGACAGAATTTGGTACTGAAATATCATCATCTAGACATCATCTCTCTTGACTAGGTCTTTTCTACTTTTACTTGATAGCAGATAAATTCCTCATAAGTAACTAATGGAAGTTTTTAATGGATCCGTGTTTTGCTAAAGACTCAAGGACCTTGAGTCTAAAACGTTGAAGAAGCATACATATTAATCGGTGGATTTGTGGCTATTAATCAGTGGGTAATTTTGTTTTCAAACTTATATCACTCCTAGTTTGATCAGAACTCACGTTGTTTTAGTACAACCATGTAAAGATTTCAGCCTAACCTTTATTCCAGGTGTAGAATTCTATGTATCCTTGGCTTTTCAGTTGCCCAAAGTGTTGTATTTTCATGTTAGCACTCAACATGGGCAGTGCTTTAATTCATATATACCTTAATATAGGAACATATACTTCCCTGGGAAGCATGTTATCTTGTGAAGCTAATTGCTAGAGGTTCTGGAAGAAAGTTCTGGACACTTGGCTCCCAGATATTTAACTATGCGGAGTAATAAGACACTAATTTGGCAAAAAATATGTAACATTGAGGTCAAGCATTTATCAGAATGACATTATTTAAGTATAGATGGCAAACTAATGTTGAATTCTCTCCATTCTACATCATTAAAAGTGATGCTACATAGACCTCGTATGTCATTCACTTGTTCAATATGGTTTGAGAGGCACTTGATAGAGTGAGATTTGGCACATGAAAGGGAAGGACTGAGCGCATTCTCCGCATAATTCATCGTATTAGTTTTACGCTTTACAATATGATTTTCATATAGGGAGGTCTATCTAGCTTTCATTTATTGGCTCTTTTAAAAGAGCAGGAGGACAAATCTATCATTTATGTGAGACGTCTTGTGATTTTGCAACTTTAAGATTTTCACATGAATGTTTACCAAATGTTGATGAGTCTCTTAGGTTTAGCATATTCGATATCACAGGTCATCCTCATGATATTGGCTGCAAATGCAGCTGTCGGAGTAATCACGGAAACAAATGCTGAGAAGGCCCTTGAGGTTAGCTTGATTTCCCAAGATTGTGAACATTGGAGATGCATGTTTATGTTTATAATCTGTACATATTGCATGATGCTTCCTTCATTTCATCTTCCCATGTTTTAACATGTGAGGTTGTGTTAGGTTGTGGAAGTTATACTTCAATTTCACTCGTTTAAGTAATTTAAATTGGACAATTATGGTCACAGGGACTGGTCTTTTCAATAAAGTCGCGGCTCTCACGACAGTGTACTCTCCACTTGGATATGGATAAAAGTTTAAAAGTAGTGTCACATAGTTTTGAAGATTGGCACTTGCTTCCTTTAATTTTTATCCACCACACTTGACATTTATACCATGGACTTTAAAGTTATTTTGTCTTCTCCCCTTTTGGTGGATCCTATATGCTTTAGTTGCAGATAATGAAGTATCATTTGTGTCCTACACTTTGACAAGGAACCCAACAAAGAATCTGTGCAACTAGACATGTAGTAGGTCCTGTCAAAGATCAAGAAAACTATATAGTTATTTTCGGCACAGGATTCTAATTTCTGTCCAGAAGCCTTCTGTCCATTGTTTTCATATAACCACCTCTAATGAATTGCATCTTCAGCCGCATTCTCCCAAATCCCCTTCTTTTAGGAACTTACAAACTCGTATAAAGGTCTTTGAAGGCAAATTTCTCACGATCTTTGAGCAATACTACGTAGTGAAACCTTCCCATCCTGGTTGCTCTTCCACACAAATCCTCATTGCTCCATTGGTATTATTCTATACAGTAGGAAAAGAATTTCCTGTCAAAGCTGATCATCCTGCAAGGGTCCAGGCAAGGCAACCATTCGAAGCTATTATACTTCCTTTATATCTTACATCGGTATCTTCATTTCATGAGCAATTAGTTTTATTTGTTTTCTTTGAAATGCTGTGTGCATAGGCACATCCACACCACTTGTTTGAAATTATCTCTTTTCGGAGGAGGTTAGCTTTCTGTTAATGATGTTTGGTTGACATTCCACGTCGTGGATGAAGGTTACTCTTACCATCATATGAGCTACCTTTTCCTCAATTGGAAGACTTGGATGAATGTCTATCATGGTTGTCTGGAGAAAAGGCTTTCTAAAATGTGTTCTGTGACAAATACTTCTGAATGTCAAAGTGCTGCATATGCCTGACTAGACTTGTTTTGTTTCTGTATTTGTTTATTTATTTGTGGAAAGGCTAATACGCCTGACATATTCTAGAACATTGAAGTACACCACGTCTTGTGCCGATGAAGCTTCTACAGCTTTACAACGTGGATTGTTGCTGCACAAACCATTGCGTTGTAGATTGGATTCTATTTGTTTATGCGTTGACTGGAGCTCGTTCAAAAGAATACCATGTTGTTTAGGCTGTACATAATTGAATTATCATTGTTCTTCGGACTTCTCATTAATTTTACCTGTGGTTGTGGGAATCTTTCGTTGGCTGAAAAGGGTCCTATATAAAACATCTGTTGTACGCTAACTGGACACAAACCTAGGAACGCTTACATACTTCTAATATGTAGTGCTGGACAAACACTTGCTTTTGTTTCCTCTTATACTGTTCAAGAAAGCTGATATTATTATGACAAAAGAGGTCGATGTTCATCTAAGAGGATAGAAGGTATGTCTGCTAGATGGAAATGTGTGATGAAGTCAACAAGCTTATCCTATAAATAGAAACTGGATATGACAGATTGACAGGAATTTTGACGAGTTGCTATGATAACTTTTTATTTTGACTTGGGCTTCAGATTCTTCACTATGTAAATTCAAGATGTGATGATCTCCTTAGTCCTTACTAGATTCCAACAAAAACGACAACCATTGTGTTTAAATGGCTTTGTCATTAGTAAGTGGAGATTTTTTCATATCAGAAGCTTAAAGTACAGAAAAATTCATTTTCATGGGTGGACTAGATGTTTAATGCATTACTCTGCAGGTTTTGTAATTAAAAGTTATGAAGTTATTAAGCCAGCCTTACCCATAATGTTATGATACTTTATCTTTTATCTCAAGGTTTTGACATGTGCCATATATTCACATTAGGAAGACCTGTTTGCTCACTGGTCCAATATTAAAAACATTGGTCACATCTCACTTACTTGATCTGCCTTTTATTGGTTTGCAGGAACTACGTGCATACCAAGCTGATGTTGCAACTGTCCTGAGAAATGGTAAAGCAAGTACTCCTGCAAATTCCTGGAAGTATCTCAGTTTATTTATGATGATAATCTTTGATCCACAAAAGTTTGATGCCTAAAATTCTTATAGTCAAATCGTCTGTTTAATTCATGAAGTTAGTTATTTTTTTTTACTTTTCTTATTATGTTATTTGAGACTCTCTTGAATGTGTTAGGTCATAGCCAAATTACTATTGGAGCTTGTCCTGCTAGTGGACTAAAATGACTTTGGAACTTTGCATATGAGGCCTGGATGACGTCACCACAATTTAAGAGTTTGGATAAATGCTTAGCAAATGAAAATAGTATTCTGTTGACATTGTCGTATCCAAGATTGGAGTCTTGAGTAGGCACTCCATAATGAGAAATTTCGCATATTTTACAATTATAAAATTAAAGGAATTTTTTATTCAACTTAAGATAGAAATTACTCAATAAAAGCAGTAAAGAAATTACTCAAAAAAAGCAATAATTTAAATACTCATCAAAATAAGATTTAAATATAATTAGAATGTACAAATATTTGACCTTTATGTGACCATAAAAAATACTATATATTACAGTCTATATAAAAGTTTAAAACTAAAAAAAATTGCTACTAATTAAAAAAAAATCTCTATAAGCACCAAATGGTTATGGATTAACATATATGGATAATAATTACTTAGGCCTAAGAAATTAGGTGTAGAGCCAAGAAACAGCGCCAAGAGTAGATAAAGAAAAACAAAATGAGGCGGGAGACACTTGAGTTGTTTTCTTGAGGCTCATAAATAGCTAAAAACCTTAAAAGCTAATGACGTGCATATTTTGATTTATGGGAGTATTTTCATTTTCACTCGGGGGCCCAATCATAAAGATGCACATATATAGCTTCTATATAATTTATACGTATAGATATAGTATTGCATAAGCTTTTTTCTTTTGGGTGAATTGAGGAGGTGGGTGGGCTGCAAGTCTCATTCAGGTTCAAACCGAATTCATGCTCCTTTGGTCTTGTAGATTGCTTAATGTTGTGATCCCCTCTGCTCCAAACTTTGTAACTTTGTTTCTTGTTGTTAAGCTCAAATCCTGTGGCTTGCACTCTTATTATTCTTTGATGCCAGATCATGTCTGCCTGTCTGGTAAAGCTTTTTGAAGATTTATAATTTGTGAGAATATTCTGCATTTTCAAAAATTGTTATAGGTTGTTTTTCAATCTTACCTGCGACAGACCTCGTCCCTGGAGATATTGTGGAAGTCAGCGGTATGTCAGTCACTGACTTTTTATATTTACTAAGTTTAACTGCAACTCTTTGTATGAATATAACTTCAGTATTTTCGCTGTTGTATTTTTTACCTAGTGGGTTGCAAGAACCCAGCAGATATGAGGATGATAGAGATGCTGAGTGATCAGTTACGTGTCGATCAGGCGATTCTTACCGGTACTTTCTTCTGACATTCTTTAGTTTGAAATTTTATTTATAAAGAAACAAATCATGAATGATGTTTAGTGTTTGCTCATTCTGATCATTATATTTTAATCTTGTATGTTAAATGTGGCATGTTCCAGAAAGTTCGTTTGACACTTGGTCTGGTTATCCCTATTATCATTTGAATTGATAGTTATTCCTGGTTCATTCCATCAATTGCTATAATATTTCGGTGAGATAGAGCTATATACTACTATATAGGATAAAGAATTTGGTTTGACTGCTATATACTGCAGTTCCTATTGATGAAAAGAATTTATGAGGTTACATGGTCGTGATATCTGTTTTCCTTTAAATTTTTGTTAATTGAAATAGGTTCAAGAAGTTTGGATCACATGCCTTATAATCTGTTTATTTTTGTCATGGTTGGCGAATTTTGAGTTGAAAGCTGTGAAGCAGCATAAAACATTAACTTGCTTTACATTTTCGGCATCATTTGGTCAATCTTCCATATCTGTCTTCTTTTAGATGTGCATACTTGTGGCCAAGACCAAATAACAAGAGTTGCTCAATGAAGTTCTGTTTTGTTATGCAGTATGTGATCAACTCCTCATTGATGAAGTGGAAATTTGTATTTGATGCCTCTTAGTGGCATCCATTGTCATGTTCCACTTCCAAATTTTTGATGCGCGCCCACTTGTAGTAACTTACGCTGTGCATCATCGAATACCTTACATCTTAGTAGTAGGTTCCTGTATTAACATTTTACTTTAATATAATTTTTGAATGTGCCTCTTATTCACCCTCACCCAAATTTGTGAACTAGAAATCAGTCAGTAAGATATGCCATCTTTTAATGTTAATAATAGCACTGTAAGTTGTGGAATGGCAGCATTTCATCGACCTGTATAGGTTGCGAAAACGTTCGGTTATCCCCAATATTAATTCTGCTTGGGGGAATTTGGTTCTGTTCCACATTTCATTTTTAATAATGCTGCCTTTCCATAAATCTCGCCATAATTTCATATAGATCCATAAACTTCTTACCATAATTTGCTATTTTGTTAACTTCTTTTTAAGTCAGTAACCACGTTAAATTTCATTTTACTAAAGCCATAAGCCATTCATTACTAAGTTACATACATGTGTTTATCATAGTAGTTAAAAGCGGACCTAGGCCATGCCTAAGCCACAGGCCACAGGCCACGGTTTCTCGCCTCTGTGCACCTCCGGGCCACAAAAATGGTGAAGACCTCTTGGTTCACCTAGGCCTCGCTTTTGGAAGAGCTGGAGAGTCGAAAGGCGAGAAAAAGCATCGCTTTTTCTTGCCAAGCGATTTTGGATTTTTCTTCGTTTAAAAAAATAAAATAAAAAGGGTTTTAGTAAAAAGACTCTTGTTCCTTAAAAACTTTAGGGCTTTATGGCTAAAAAATACATTTGCAATGTGAAAATGCAAAGTGAAAATTAAAAACCTTTGATATTGGTGTTTGGTATAGTTTATTATAGTTTGATATGATTTATTATTTTCTGCAGTTGATTTTTAGAAGAATATAAGTATATAACATGTTTTCGAGTTGTTATCCCCTTGCATGGCCATGCCATCACCTTTTGTTGCCTAGGCCATAGGGCCCTAGACCATGACTTGTTGCCTTGGCGTCGCCTATCGCTTTAACAACTATGGTGTTTATATATTCTTATTTTCTTGTGCCTTTGTAATTTCTCCTCATCTTACTCTTTTGTGCTGATCGAAGGCAATAATACATTATTCTTTATTGGACTATCATAGGTGAGAGCTGCTCCGTGGAAAAAGAACTGGATGCCACCAACGTGACTAATGCAGTATACCAAGACAAGACAAACATTCTTTTCTCGGTAATATTTGGAATGCTATTCCTTCAATGCATTTGATATCAGGTGTCTTGTGGTTATGCTAAGATCCTTGGAAGTCGATGCATGTAATAATATGGTCATGGTAGTGCTCCCTGTTTGGGGCACAATTTTTGATTTTCATGCTACGGAACAATTGATTTTATTATGGCTTAGTTCCACATTGTCTTAATAAATGAACACATTGTATAATTTGGTTGAATTGTTTTGATATTTATGTTAAATTTGGGAACATATAAGCACAATTGTATTATTGTGAGATGATTTTTAGTTATAATATTTTGAAATCTTTTGTTTCTTGGGTCTATTTGCCTTGAGATCCTCCCTGTCCACGTTCGGTGAGTTTCCACAAGTTCATACCAATTTGTCCTTTTTTTACCCTAAATTTTCAGTACTTGGTCTTTTTGTTTCCTAAACTGGAAAGAAGGCATCTTGATCCCCATGCGTTATAGTTTCTTGGCATAACCTTATGTGCAGCTCAAAGTGACCCTTCTAATGACACGAAAATAGTTTTTGTGAGCAACTCTTTGATTTAGAATGTAAGTTTGTTCCATAAAACTGCTCCTGTTCTTGAGATCCTCAATCCTGCACAGTGCCTCATGGTTTCACATTTGGACTCATATCAATGAGAGATGTCTCGCAACAAAGCTTTAACTGAATGGACAACTTGGTACTTGAATTTTTCTCAATAGGCATAGACCAACTACTGGTTGACAAAGTGTGGATGGATTATTTATGCAAATACCTGGAATTACTTTTGTGGCACGGAGGGCCAAGTGCAGGTGAAGTTGCGGCTTGGGCGTACATTTTGGATAAACATGATAGCTGCTGTCTGCTTGAACTATCTCTATTTGGTGGAACAATAATAAATGTGCTATAAGTTTCTAACTTCAAAGAAAACTTCCAGCCATTTGTTTGCTTCAGTGAGACCTTATAACGATAAAAGGGGTAATAGCATGAATCACACACACTTACATACTTGTTTGAAGAACTAGTAAATCTTGGTTCTGAGAATCAATCTCTTTTTCTGAGACATCTTGTTTTGATTGCTAATGATGTTTAATGTCGCACAAGTTGCAGTGACCATCAATGACTTAATTTTGGGATTACCTTGTCTGAAACAATTAATTCCGCTATTGTTGATATGCTATCACATTACGGTTCCTGAAGAATACTTTTATGTGCTCAGACGATGTATAATTCCAATTGATGGCTGAATAAATATTATCTCACTGTAGTGGTTTCTCTTCTTACTCCAAGTACTTCAACGCAATTGCTAATTGTGAGCTCTTGACGTTGATATTTGCCTTCAATTATTTTTTTCAGGGAACAGTTGTAGTTGCTGGAAGGGCTAGAGCTGTTGTCGTTGGTGTTGGCTCTAATACTGCAATGGGAAGCATACGCGACTCTATGTTGAAAACAGAAGATGTGAGCATCTACCTGTTATAAAAACTTTAAGCACTTTTTTGTTGGTGGCCAAGTTAATTGTGCCTGTAGAACATAATACTGGATGGAGTACCTGGTCCATAATACATGGTGATTTTTATAACATACTTATGAATTACGAGGATTTTCACCTCCTCACAAGCTGGATAAACACATGTTCATATTTGGTGTTACATTTTAGAGGACATATTGTCAAGATCTTAAGTATAATATTTTCCATCTACCACTATGGTAATGTTTTCCTGTGCATATGCCTTGGATATTGGCAAATGTAAATGAGCTATTAGAATCTGGATCTTCTTCAATTGGTTATGATGTGATGCAGGAAGCGACACCACTGAAGAAGAAGCTGGATGAATTTGGTACTTTTTTGGCTAAGGTGAATGTGTAAAGTAACATTTTTTTTTTATGCCTAATTTTATGTTCAACGCATATCTGATGCTAGATTTTGTACTTTGAACGTTATAACTTAAGTCACCTGGTCTATCGTGTCTTTCTGAGATTTTTTGCTCAATCCAGGTTATTGCAGGCATATGTATTTTGGTTTGGGTTGTCAACATTGGTCATTTTCGGGATCCTGCGCATGGTGGCTTCTTGCAAGGTGCAATACATTACTTCAAGGTATATGGATGTGTTTTATTCGAACTTCTGTTAGATTACCTTTAACCAAACCCGTTAAGGTTTTGATGTCTTGCTATGTACATGGTGGTTATGACCTAACATGTGCCAAGAATCTCATAAATCTTTTGGAGTAGATGTTTTCTCTTTGTTTCCGAAAGTACTTAGAAGTCGGATTTGTGTTGCTTGGATATGCAATGTGCAATGCAATAAAACCAGCAGAAATTAATTTCTGTTAATGAATTTGCCTAGAACTGAATTCAATAATTCGTTTTTTTTCTTTGGGTGAGATGTAAGTATGATAAAAAGACATTGTTCCTCATTATAATTATGTAGATTATGTGGAAGAAGTTTTATGCTAGTCTTTTCAACCTTTTAAAATGATGGTCTTGAGGTCCTGGAAATTTAATAGCTTTTTCTGCATATTTGTTGCAATCTTTCCGATGCAAATTTTCACCAGCAGATGACATGACCTTGGTCTCCAATTTAATGTTGATTCATGGTAGATGATGCTTGCGGGAAAAGAAAGAATTAAGCTAATTCCTTGTGTTGGTATACGTTCTCATATGACTTACATTCTCATTTGATTTATAGGCCTTGGTGGGTTGGGGAATGGTTTTGGTGTGACTGATAATATGATGGATAAATTTTTTGGCCCAGGGGGATAGGTATTTAATCATGTGATTGGGAATGGGATTATTATAAAACCACTGCATTTTTATTACTGTTTCTCTTTTTGCTCTTTTTCCTCTCCAAGTTTCTCCTTTTGCTCCTCACACTGCTTCTTCTTCTCCACTGCAGCTAATGGACAATCATTCTTTTGTTATTGTTTGGAATTCAGTTGTTTAGTACTATTCAAGATTCTGCAATTCTCGTGGAACAGAAAACTTTTATTTGGGGATATAGTTTGGATGAGTTAATGTCTATCTCTAATTACTTAGATGGCATTTGACTCATACTCATTTCAGAGGTTGCATGATTAGATACACTAATGAAGTAATACATCTGTCTGGTGATTCACTTCTGCAAGTGTATAATAGCTTATCCCGTTTATCTCCTCCTGTGTTTATTTATTTTGTACTTCTTACAATTATTTCTTTATGTTATTTCATCATCTGCTTGTTTGTTTAGGATGCAGCTGCTAAATGTTATGACTGAAAAAACTGATTATGTCTTGCCTTTCTAGATTGCAGTTGCTCTTGCGGTTGCAGCCATTCCTGAAGGGCTACCTGCTGTTGTTACGACGTTGGTTCTTAACTCTATTTGTGTTACCATGTGATTTGTCATATGACATCACTAACCTCATATCATCACCTAAATAAAGTTCCGCATGTGGCAAGGGTATCTGCATCTGGAGACAAATCATGCATATAGTTACTATAGAAAGTTTACACCAGGAGGCCTTGTTTGTGAGTTGATAGCTACTAGGAAGTTGACTTAGGTGTGTGCTGTTCATATCTTCTCGACTTCTCCTTTAATCAGTTGGGACTTTGTTTCCCCAAATTTCCACACCCTTAAGTTTCTAATCTACATTGATGATTGACCCAGTGGATTGTTAGGCATATCATTGAGCAATCTATTAGAAGTCTTCTTTTACTTTCTTAGTTTCGTATGCTATGTTAGTGATTTGGATATTATGTCTTAACATACTTCTATGAGGACTTTAGCAGGCAGCCTGTCAGTCGCTTTTTTTTGGCAGTACTGTTATTGGGCATGTTCGCTTCCTCAATTGCCCCTTTGCACTTGGAATTATTTTCTGTGCTTACCGTACTCTGTTCTCACAAGTGCCCCGGAAATTATCCTACAATAGTTAAAATATGTATAATGCATCACATATATGTTCTTTTCATTGTTGAGAATATATTTCGTGCAAGATATAAAACCTAAAGCTCTATTGTAAGAAGTGCTTGTGTTACTAAGCAACAGTGTCCATGTAGTGATGTGTTATTGTCAATGATAAGTATATCAAACATGTTACGGAAGTAATAAATGAGTTTTTGTACTGGAACATAGGAAACATTGCAGAATTCTTTTCTTGCTTATTTCGTGCATGCTTACTAGTGTTAAACTAGTTTATTGCTTCATGGATGCCAGATCCGTTGTTCATTGATTTTTCATTCTATTGTGTATCTAGTCGCTAGATTCAATTTTTTTGTGTAGTTGTGCTTTGCACAGATATGCCGAATTGTGTTTGAAATTCTCATGTTAGAAGTAGCTCAGCTTTTCACAAGATTCATATCTTAACTTTTGCCTCTGGACATCATCAGGTGTCTAGCTCTTGGAACGAAACGGATGGCTCGTTTAAATGCTATAGTTAGGTCATTGCCTTCAGTAGAGACCTTAGGCTGCACAACAGTGATTTGCAGTGACAAGACTGGTACTCTGACCACCAATATGATGTCTGTCTCAAAGGTGTCATTTTACACATCTATAAATTCTTTTTTCTATGACATTCTTTTACATTTCCTTCCTTTCAGTAACACTTTTATTTGAAGTTGAGAATGGGGAATGGGGAATATGAGGTCTGATCATATATTTATGTACTATTTGGTCTGGTAAAAAAATATACGTACCTCTTGAAATTAGAATTTTAATTTATCTATGAGATAAATATCTTTACCACTATGCCTTCTCTTTTTCATCACTTACGGTTTCATCCAATGCTAGAATTTATTATTTCTGGTTTTTGTTTCTAGTTGTTTTACTTATGTTGTCAATGTTGTTTAGGCATACCTGTTCTTATCCCATTGCTTATGTAATTGCGCTGTTAATTTTCTTGTAAATATTTTCCATTGAAATTTGATTCTTCAGTCATCTTTCTTGCTATGGCATTGTTACTTTAGATCACTGATCAAGGCATAATGCCGTTTTCTGGTTAGTCTTTTTGAGGACAAGAACTGTGATTAATATACCCAACAGCGCCAGCCTGTATCAGCCAACACAATGAACTGATACTAGTTAAAATATTTGCTTTTACCCGTCCAGGTATCTGTTCTTCATTCTGCATATGATGTTCCCGTTGTAGCTGAATATGGTGTCAGTGGCACCACATATGCACCAGAAGGTACTATCTTTGACAATACTGCGGAGGTGCAGGTAGTTTTTTCTTGTCATACATATATCTTTATTTTTTTTTCTTTTTGTGTCATTGATTAAATGTCCTTTGATTGACTTATAGTTTGACATCTTTTTCCTTTTTTCTTTTTTGGTTTTGAAGCTTTTTAATATCTAATATCTGATATCAAGAATCAGCACCGATGCATTTGGTGCAAGTATTGCTGATCTTGAAACATTCATTCTTTCTAATTGACATATTTGTTATTACTATATCATGCTTCTAAAAAGTAAACACTGTCTGAATTCATTTAGTGTATAGTTCTTTTATTTTAAACCATGTGATGCCAAATTCTCAGTTTTTGGTTTGGTCGATGATTCAGTTAGAAAAAGATTTATTACATTGTAGTTGCATGATTCTGATTATGTTTGCTTTAAACCTTCATGTACGTTACTCAAGGACCCTGTTTGTTTTCCCTCTTTTGTATATGCTATCCCTATGTTGATGTAATTGTGTCTATATGTTGAACTTGTGTTTTTCAGTATTGCCGCTACTATAGTCACATATGGTTGGCATCCTTTTATGTATTATTTGATATGAAATCTTCGGAATTAAGATTTACTTGGGATATAATGCAGCTTGATGCTCCAGCAAATCTTCATTGTCTTCTACATACTGCAATGTGCTCAGCTCTTTGCAACGAGTCTCTTATTCAATACAACCCTGAGAAGAGAAGTTATGAGAAGATTGGCGAGTCGACTGAAGTAGCGCTTCGAGTACTGGCGGAAAAGGTTGATTACAATCTTAATTCTACTGATTCTGGCATATATATGATGCTCCAGTTTAATTTCATCGCTTAATCATGATTAATCATTCCTGCCCTGCACTGCTTTGTGAATCTGAGTTCCTCTATCATATTCTACAGATTGGCCTTCCTGGTTTTGATTCTATGCCTTCGGCTCTTAATATGCTGTCCAAGCATGAACGGGCATCATACTGTAATCGGTATTGGGAGAACCAGTTCAAAAAGGTTTGTTCCTGCCAATGGTTACAATTTCAGTAGTTCTTTATCACAAGCAAAATTGAGATGAGCTCTGGTCATTCTATTTTAGAATTATCGACCATCTGATTGTTGTTTAAATCGGCTCAATATGCCGCATTGGTGGTTGTTAGATTTCTGGTGTATTGATTGGTATAGTTGTTAATGTTGTTTTTTGTGTTGGTACATGCATGTAATCTATGAATGACACCAGGTTCCCTTAATTTTTTTTTTTTGAAAATATTTTCAGTCTTCAACTTCAATTCCAAAAAAAAAATAGATGATGTAATTGTGTCAAGGAAGTAACATTACTGATTCAAAAGCTGGCAAATACCATAAGTATCACAAAGAGGTGTTCTAGCCTATGATGTTATGGTGTTACCATCATTAGTTGGTTCCACCAATCAAGTCAATTTGTGATCCTTGAGAAATTGGGTGTGCATTATACCTCATATTCAATTAATTATGATTTGCCCCTGTCCTTTTCCAAGTATAATGGAGGAACACTAAAGAATCCTACAAAATTCTGTAAGCAAGCTAGAGACTGATATTTAGTTTAAGAGTTAAAGAAGCTTCTCTCAACTATTCAAGGTCTTGGTCATCGTTATCACCATGTTCAGTCTTTCCATCATTTGTTTTTAACTACACTGGTGTCCTTGAATAAACTTTAATCAAGTCAAAGGATCTCTATATTCATGCTGAATAAGGATGATATTACATTCTTTTGTATGTTTATACATATTTTTGTCACAACTTGTTGCCTGTCGTGAGTAATCAATTATTGTGTATCTTTCCATTAGCATTCTCTTGAAATTTAGTGCTTGTAGGTCTCAGTGTTGGAGTTCACTCGTGATCGAAAGATGATGAGTGTGCTTTGTAACCGGAAGCAGATACAGATTATGTTCTCAAAAGGTGCTCCAGAGAGTATTCTTCCTAGATGCACAAATATTATGTGCAACGATGATGGTTCAACTGTTCGTCTAACGTCGGAAATTAGATCTGAGATAGAGTCAAAATTCCACAGGTTTGGTCTATTTTCTTGGTGTTTATACGGGAATCTCTTGTTGTATTTGTATGTACTTGAAAAATGTATCTTTTCAACTTTGATGTATAGAAATATATTTGTCAGACCACTGGCTTGAGCATAAATCACTGGTGAAAGATTCACAAGCATTTAGTGTGTGTGATTTACACCACAAGTTATAGGCATATCTATTGGGTATTGGTTAAGGATGAGCATTTGGACCTGTTTGTAAGTGAGGGTAATGGGCTTCTGCAAGACTGCAACTGTCTGCGTTAACCATTTTGATACGGTGTGTATAATTCCCAACTGGTTGCTTGTGGAATCTGTTGTCCAACTAACCATATGTTTTCTTGGTCTATGTAATTTTTATGACAAAGATGTTGCTAATGTAATGCACTTGACTTTTTTTTCTGTATTTTTCATAATGTTCAATATCTGTTATCTTACCCCAGTTCTGGTAATAAGCTTTGTTTAGGAACGTTTCACATAAAAAATATTTGTTGGAGAATATTCTTCATACATATTTTGCTCCAATCAAACTTATTTTTACGTTTTAAGTTATGACATTGTTTTGGCATTTGTCTATTAACTATCAGCTGGGTTTCAATTTTGTTTTTTGTTCTGCAAACGTTCTATTGCTGTAGGGAACCAGTTACTTACAAGAACAGCAAGAATTACACTAGGATGAGATAGATGCTTTTTAAATATTTTGCTCTTTTGTAGTATTTATAGATCAAGTTCACGTTTCTAGCATCTTTGGACTGCCAGTTCTACTTAATTTGATGTAGCTCTTTCTTTTGCTTTGAATCATATATTTCACTATTTTGTGGAGCAAAAAACATGGCTTTTGTGAGACATGGATTTAATGAGGGAGCCTTTGGAATGGAATGGATTTGGATGCTAATGGATTTAATGAGGGAGAATTGAAAGTAGATGATATTGATGATAAGTTGGCCTAAAATGTGGTCACAGATCAATTTTGTATTTCTTGGACTTTGAAAACCCTAATGCATATTCTTCCAATAATTTAAGATGCATTGGTTCAAAATCCTATTTTTTTTTGTTTCCTTTTTTGTTTTTGTGGTGATGTTTTTCCCTTTTGCCTTTTGTGGTTATGATGAGTATTAAAGTTTTAACTCATCGAAATGAAGCCCTCCCTCTGTGCGGCATCTCAATAGTGAAATGTTATAAAGGAAACTGGAGGGGTTCCACAGAAGTTTTAAGAGCATACATTATGTAAATACATTCTGGAATCATCTATTAATGGAAAGAGGGCATTATTTGAAGTTAAACGTACGATTGGCTGCCAATTTTTTGTTTTATAAATGAAGATTACCTTGAGGTCCAATTCTCTGTCTTTTATTGATCTTATACTTCAAACTTCTCATATTAAAACTTATATTAAACTTTCTTCTTTTTAAGAATTATTGGTCTTATAGAGAGAAACCTGTGTGTTTATATCAGTTTTGCAGGAAAAGAAACTTTAAGATGCTTGGCGTTAGCGTTGAAAAGGATGCCAATGGGGCAGCAGGCTTTGTCCTACGATGATGAAACAGATCTTACATTTATTGGGTTGGTATGCTTTCTCTTCTGTATGGCACATTTCTTTGAGTGTGCTGTTAAATTGTGTTCTTAATAACTTAATTTATTACTTTGTGGTGGTAAGATATAAACACAGTAGAATCTTCATTAAATCAGTAGAATCTTCATTAAATTTCTTCTGTTATTTATGGTTTGATTCTGTTGAATATTTTAACTTTAAACTGTTTAGTTTGGCTGCGACTGAATCCATCATTTTAAGTTGTTCCAATGTTTTTATACTGAAAAGGTTGGCATGCTTGATCCACCAAGGGAGGAAGTAAGAAATGCTATTCTTTCTTGTATGACTGCTGGAATACGTGTCATAGTTGTTACTGGAGATAACAAGGTAAAAGTAATGTGATTATTCGTTCAGTTATGATCTTTTTGAATGTTTCACTTGGAGCTGTTAACTTTTTGTGAGAAATTCACGAAGTATTTTGGAGTTGTGATGTACATATAGGTTACGGCTGAATCATTGTGCAAAAGAATTGGTGCCTTTGCTCACTTGGATGACTTTACCGGGCTTTCTTATACTGCTTCTGAGTTTGAGAAACTTCCAGCATTGCAGAAGACAGTGGCATTGCAGCGAATGACAATTTTCACCCGGTATACCCACATGTTATTTTTTTCTTTCCTCAAGGGCTCAATATTACTATTACGAGTTTCTCATGCTACAAGATCTACCATTTGTATGCGCTTACCTTTTCATTTGAGATTCTTTTGAAGTTTACAAACATATTCAAATTTGTGCTAGGGTTGAACCATCTCACAAGAGGATGCTTGTTGAAGCATTACAACATCAAAATGAAGTGGTAAACCTTTGCATTTCTTTTCTGTAAGGCAAAGTGGTTATCATACTTTTGTGCAAGTCAACAAAATGCTTCTCGTAGATCCTTTATTTTGTACTTCCAGATTGTATGCAATGTGGCAATACTTTTGCAATTTGCATAGTTCTCTCCGTGCATTGTGCTCTTACTGAAGTGTGACTGGTCACAGATGTGGATCATTCTTTTCTGGTGCCAACGTTAATCTGATGAAAGATTTAGTGCTATTAGAATTAATGAAACCAATCCTTCATTACTGTTTTCTTTCATGGCTATTTGATTAGATCAGCTAAATTCCTTTTGGGAGTCTCTGAATTTGGTTACAAGTCTTGAACAAATATTCTGTAAAATATAAAAAAACTAAATTCAATAATCTGCTCAATATTACCAGTGAATTCTTTACTGTTATCAATTCTTGTCGCTTATTTCCAATTATTGCAAAATCAGTCACGCATATTTTCTTAAGTTGGTTACTATGTGGCATTTTAAGTGCATGCTTGGCCTGGGGATTAATGATAAAAAGATTTGTTGGCAACTAATTTATTGTTTTTCTTTTTGTATCATTTTGTCCTCTGAAAGTTGGGGTGCTTCCAATTCTACATTTTCAATACATGGTTACAGCTGTTTTCTAATTACTGACCCTGATCTCCCTTACTAAGGTTGCAATGACTGGAGATGGAGTAAACGATGCACCTGCACTGAAGAAAGCAGACATTGGAATTGCCATGGGATCAGGCACTGCAGTAGCGAAGGTATTTACCTTAGGATCAATCAATTGAAAAATATCAATTTTGGCTTAAGAGTCTTGGGTAAGAATCCCCTGCCCATGGTTCATATAATTGATTTGATATCCCTTGACATGAAAATAGCTCCTTTTCCTTTTGTTCCGTTAAAAAGAGCTAAAACTGTGTACGTGTGTTGAACTTATGTGGTCGATGGCACAGCATTTTAATTTTCGAAGTCCTTCAAATCTCTTGGTGCACAACTCTTTGCTGAATTAGTTTCTTTTTCCATATTTGATCTTCCAGAGTGCTTCAGATATGGTTTTGGCAGATGACAATTTTGCCACTATTGTTGCAGTAAGATTTGCACCTCTATTTTGCTTTGAATGGTTTGCATTTCTAGCACCATACATGGTTTATGTCAACAATGTCTTGTATTGTGAGCAGGCTGTTGCAGAGGGAAGGGCTATTTACAATAACACGAAGCAGTTCATCAGATACATGATCTCTTCAAATATTGGTGAAGTAGTTTGCATTTTCGTGGCTGCACTGCTTGGCATCCCTGATACTCTTGTGCCTGTGAGTTAATTGCCTTTTCCATTTACACCTACATATTTAGGCTTCAGAAGCGGCATATGCTCAGTAGCTCTATAGCTCCTTACCCATACTTTTTTCGTTGTTCTTTTACTTTGATTTTTCCTCGTTTTCACTAGTCCTGTATGCTTGAAATTTGTATCTCTAGACAACTTACTTAGCATGAATGCAGTACTGTGGATTCTTTAATTTTGCATTTATTTTTGACGCTTTTTACCTTCAAATTATCGGATTAATTGTCAAGTATGAAAATATACTCTCCGAATTCCTTTGATCACATTTTATTTTCTTTTCAGGTCCAGTTGCTTTGGGTGAATTTGGTAACAGATGGCTTGCCTGCGACTGCAATTGGCTTTAATAAACAAGACTCTGATGTTATGAAGGCTAAACCTCGCAAGGTATCTTATACTTTTGAGTATTGCTCAGTCCAAGGGAAGGTCACCTCGTGGAATAGTTTTCTTGATAATGCGGACCAGGAGTAGGTTCATTGGCTTGACCTTACCTTATTCAATATAGTTGAGCAATCCCCTGCTAACATTGGGGCACTTCAAATTTTCATAAAGGATAAGCTCTCTAGTTGAGCGCCAGATCATCAGCTAAGACCCCTAAACGGTTGCTCTTTGACAAGGGAGCTAGGGGACTCCAGCTTTCTCATTCTTTTTCTTTTCAGCTTTCTGGTCGTGCACCGGAATGGGGCCCGAGAACCAATAACCTTAGATTGCATAGTATCCGTGAGGGAGGATATTCTGTAATGATTGACCAGCAACTTACAGTGCCTCTATTCTGGTTTTCCCATTCAGTTCACTGTACTCACGGCCTGGCTGGCCTGCCAGAGCCTTAGTGCTGTTAGACCTATTTCCATTATATGCGGCAGTTGAATCATCTATTTCCTTGCAATGTTTTGTTCTATTTCTTCAATCGTCGTGCTATTTTCCAAAATATGACATCATGGATGCCATTCTTTATTGGTGCAATCTAGTTGTCTCCTGGTTGATAAATCTACATTAGCTTGATGTCTGATGTGTTCCTTTATCCTCCTTGCTGATTAACTGTTTCAGCTTAATGAACATAATCAGGAACATTTTGTTGGGTCATACATATATGAGAGATGAATGAAGCCCATTTTATTAATTTTCTTTTCTCCTTGTTCTGACTTTTTTATTCCTCTGCATTTTCTTTTTCGCGTCTTATCATTCTATTCTCATTTTCAGTCTTCTCACAGTATTCTTGGGAGAGAAAAAACCGGTGTAGACTTTATCAAAGGAAAGGAACACATTCCAAAATAGAATGGCTTTCTTTTACATTGAGAAAATTAAAAATAGTCCTTTTTCAAAAATAACTGCTTTTGGGTATTCAAAGATGTGATAGGTTTCATAATCATCAGTCTTCATTTGTAATTTCTTTTTGAGAGGATGGTTTTTAATGTTTCTCTGTCATAGATCTGTACTTGTCTTTGTAATCTTGGGGTAGAACTGCTTCAGAGTTGTGGTGTATAGATGCTTCTAATTGTGGTGTATAGCTGCCACAAAGTAATTTTCAGTTAGTAGTAAACGATATTCTGCTTCATAAGGGTATGGGAATTTTTGGATTTGCATCTGTAGACACTTGAGTGGAAGTTTGAAATAGTGAGTTGAGAGATCTATTTGCTAACATGTCTATAAAGTGGAATTTGCTAGCTTTAACTCTATTGAATTGGCCGCACATTTATAATTTGGAAGAATTACCTTCTTTCAGCACACAGCTTATAATAGCCATTTATGACAAAATGTCCATTTATCTGATATCGCCTTATTACATTCTATTATGCTGTCATTTTACTGATTTCGATAAGTTATTCTTAATTTGTTCGTAATTCATTTTATTTTTATTTTTTCATGCATGTGAAATAGCTCATGAGCTCTCTCGTTTGTTGAAATAAAGTTCTCTCATCATATATCAACATGTCTGAATGTCAGGTCAATGAAGCTGTTGTCACTGGATGGCTGTTCTTTCGTTATTTAGTAATTGGAGGTACCTATGGACGTCATGACTTATTGTTTGTTGTTATAGAGCTGCTATCTTTATTCTAGATTGTTGCGCTGTTCATGTTACAAAATAAGTGAAGGCTTTCAGTTTATTTGTGGGTCTGGTGTCTTGACCTGAAGACATTGTGTTGATAGTATAGATTAACCATGAAATTAGTATTGATGAAAATATGTTACTTCCGTGTCATTAAGTTCAGTACTTGCATCCAGTATCTGTTAATCATGTTATTTTCTTCAGCTGCTTTGGAGTTTTTCCATTATGATTCAGCTCTAGGAATTTCCTTGACTGAATCAATACATATTTATTGTGGATGTAGTGGGTCATAAATTTGAGATAAACAAACTTGAATAACAGATGATATCATACAGTAAAACATAATTTAATAAAAAGAGGGTTAAATCACGAGTTCCATAAATTCAATTTAAATATATAGTTGAATGAACCATGGTTTCGTTTCAATAAAATGCAATTTGAAAAAATAAAAAAATATAAATGTACAATGTTTAACTGTCCTATTGGTTGAATAATTTCCATGTTCTTTAAACTTTGAACTGCTCGTGCAATTAAATACTCCCAAGAACAACATGCTCAATTATGGAAAGCTGATGCAATTTTTTGTTATTTGTGAAACTGGAGAGGCGGATGGATAAAATAGATGTCTGACTGCCTTACCTTTAGATGTTCTTAGTTATTCAAGTCTTGGAACATTTCTGCTTTCTCCTTTGAGTAATATTGGTAATTGTCTCAGTGGAATAGATCAACTTAAAGTCCATTTATCTACAGTAGCCACTGATATCATCTCTTCTGTTTGACCTAGATTTTTAAACTGAAAATTGCTTGAAGATATAAGAGTGCAACATCTTTTTATTTTGTAGTTTTTTGATGCTGACATTTTTGTTGGCGCAGTTTATGTTGGGCTTGCTACTATTGCTGGATTTGTGTGGTGGTTTCTTTACTCTGATAATGGGCCTAAACTGCCGTATACCGAACTGGTAAGTTTTAGGCAACCATATTGGACTTGGAATGAAAAGTTCCCACTCCCTTTCTTATTGTAAATTTGTATCACGGTCATGGTTCTGATCAAGAACTTCTCTTTTCTTAAAACTTTTTGAATAATTGCGTTTTTCCTTCAGTTTCCGAACATTTAACATTTTACTAAATCAAAACTAAAATAACTGCTTCATTGGGCCATTTTTGCAGATGCAAATGAGAACTAAGAGAATATGGACAAGATGAATAATTTTAAGGGATAATTACAAAAAGTACCCCTGAGGTTTGACCTAATTACAATAAAACCCAGCTAACTTTAAAACTTACAAAAAGTACCCCTGAGGTTTGAATGTTATTTCAAAATCCCCCTTCATATTTGTAAAATCATTGCAGATTACCCCTTAATTTTAACACTAAATCAAACCTTAGGGTTACTTTTTGTAAGTCTTAAAGTTAGCTGGGTTTTTTTGTAATTAGGTCAAACCTCAGGGGTACTTTTTGTAATTTTCCCTAATTTTAATGTTTAGAAATTGCGCACTAGATTTTGTGATTCAGTTTTCCATGAGCCAATTACATGGAAGTTGAAACATAAATCCATCTGGATACGTGAAATAAATTGTTGTTTTATGACAGGGAACATTAGTTGCATCTTAAAAATGAAATAGGATCTTCCATAGTTGTGTCACGGGTATAATGACTGCTAGATGGCCACTCCATAATTTAGCATTCTTCTTTATAGTTTAGTGTTTTTGTACTTTTATAATCTTCTTCAGTTACCCTCATTGGACTAATGTTTCTTTTAATTTCAGATGAATTTTGACAGTTGCTCAACAAGGGAAACAAGTTATTCCTGCTCTGTGTTTAGTGATCGGCATCCATCAACCGTTTCAATGACTGTGCTTGTTGTTGTTGAGATGTTCAATGCATTGAACAACCTCAGTGAAAACCAATCACTCTTGTGAGTACAATAGCAACTTAATGTGTAAACTTCAATTTTTTGTTGAGATTGCTCGGCCTCGTCTTTGAGTGTTATCTGTGAACCTCATGTCTCTGCTCTTTTTAAAACTAGCACATGCTGAAAATTTAGTCTATATTGTTATCAACTATGTGATCAAGTTAATGATGTAGTGAGAAGGTCAATAAAAGTAAAGCATGCATTTTTGGTTATTTAGAGTAAGACCAACACATACGTCGCTTATCAGAAGATGGGAGACTCTAATGGTGACTTTTTCCAGATTAGAGCTCAGTGAAAATGGAGTATTACAACAGATATCACTTCCAGGAACTTAGCTCTCGCATTTCACATTGAGCTTCATTATTGCGACATCCTTTCCATTGGACATCGACACACCAATCAACATTTAACATCTCACATCTCCTTACCCATGCTAACACCAAAGTTTTTGATAGCAACCGTTTATTCTTGATACATTATTCAGATACCAATGCACATGCGTGCATGAAAAGACACTTTCACAGACATATTCGATAGTGGTACATCTTAACCTTCAAATATAACCAATACAAATGATCTTGTAAACACAGAACCAGGCTAAGCCGAAATGTCACTTCGATTTCATTGTCTCTTATCCTACTCCTGTAATGCCCCTTCTACACTTTTTCCTTGTCATCTCATAAAATTTTTGGAAAACGTACATCAGAATACATTAGCAATTACAGTCGAGCTGTAATTTCTTTCCTTTTACCTTGTGAGAAACGTAGTTTAGTACCAACATATTTTAGTTTGACGGATGCATTGTTTTGCTTATTTTTCTGGTGTGACTGGCATCCATTTTCAGTTTTAGAATCAACTAATTTATTTGGAAATAGTTACTTGACTCCAAATAAGTATACTTGGTTGAGTCTAGTTGAATGTTATGACTTATGATATTGAACAAAATAGAAGATTACATGACTGACGGTGTCTCTGTGTTCAACTTTTAGAGTTATCCCCCCCTGGAGTAATTTATGGCTTCTTGGGTCAATTGTCTTGACAATGCTGCTTCATGTACTGATCCTTTACGTGGAACCGCTGTCTGTTCTTTTCTCTGTAAGTTGATATTCTCCACCCTTTAAATATTTGCATATGCTTTATATCATTTTGGCGTCCTTGAGAATCTATATTTTTTTTGCACACTGATAAGTTACATTGTTTTGCGTAGGTGGCACCACTAAGTTGGGCTGAATGGACTGTTGTTTTGTATCTTTCTTTTCCTGTAAGTATATGTTTTCTTCAAAATTTATGTTGTCCTTGTCTAGATTCTTCAAATTTTGTGTGTACTAACTCCATCATGAATTCCGAGAAACTTACGACTATTGTTGTCCTCTCCTTGGTTCATTGGGTGCCTTTTCCCTCCAACCATCTTGTGCATAAAGTGTAATGCTCAATTATTTGATGGGATAATTACAAAAACACCCCTGAGATTTTGGCTAACTACAAAAAAATCCATAGTTCTTTGAAAATTACAAAAAACCCCTTGAGGTTTGATTCCGTCTTACATTTTCCCCGGTGATTTTCAAAAATATTTCAAAAAACCCCTGACATTTACAAAGATATTACAGTTACCCCCCTTAAATTTAAGACAAAACGAAACCTGAAGGGGTTTTTTGTAATTTTGAAACATCTCTGTTTTTTTTTTGTAATTAACCCAAACCTGAGGGGTGTTTTTGTAATTATCCCTTATTTGATCATAATTCCATAGTATTACAATTTACAACTACTTTATTCATAGTATCCTTTGTGCTTATGGCTCATGAAATATACTGGGGGAAAAAGTATATGATTTATATATTAAGTGCTGTGACAGAAATAAAATGTGTTTTCTCAAAACATTCATATCGAAATTTTTTCCCCACCGAACAATATTAGTGTTTTCTATTTGCTTTACGCACATAAGGTCCAACCTTCAGCTTTCCAAATATATATTTTTTTGCATCTTTTATACTCTTTTTATTGCAGGTAATAATAATTGATGAGATATTGAAGTTCTTTTCAAGAAACTCTACTGGTAAACATTGTGTACCTGGTCGAATTTGTAAATAGAGGGAAGTTGGTGTGTGCAGTTCTGTTGATTTATTGTCTTTTTCATGCCTCTTTGTTACAGGTATTAGGTTTAATTTCAGATTCAGGAGAGTGGATTTACTACCCAAAAGAGAAGTGCATGACAGGTGATGAGGAACCTTTACTCACCTTTTCGAATATACGCCACCGCTGTTATACAAGAAAAATCAAAAATTTGAGCATCGATCGTGCGTCTGAGCTTTATTTAACGACTTGGAAAGGTCCCGTGTTGTAAACGTTTGTAGAGCTAAAGCCTCGGTAACGAGAGGATTTTAGGCCTGAAATTTCATTTTTTTTACAGCTCACAGAAGTAGAAATGACACATAAAATGGTATAGATGTTCAGAAGTGTTCTTGGTTAAATGGAAGTCTGTTGTTCTTTTCTGCTTTACACTTTTCTGGTGCTAATCTTAATCCGGTAAAGGATTTATTTATCGGATTTAATGTTTGTAATTTTGTATCAGTTAAACCAATTAGGGGTGTCAATCGATTACCCGACACGAACACAACCTAAAGTTACGAAGTTATTGAGAAGAATATGAACACGAACGTGACTAACACGAATCTGACACGAAGTTATCTAAAACGTAGTTGTTTTATCTTTTATTTAATTCTTGATGTATTTTGAGCATAACCGGAAATAATTTCGAAACCAAACGCGAACCCAATCCGATGACCCAAATTGACACCCATAAAACCAGTCTTTAATCACAAGTTGTTGCTCATGGGTAGTGGTTAAAATAATTTGAAAAATAATTGGAAGATTCCAAGCCAAACAGTATCTCACAAATTACATTACAAACCAAATATATTAAATCGGTGGTCATGTTGATCTTCCTTTGTGCTTGTGAAGAATTTGAGAAATAGTTGAGATGATTTGAATGTTATAGTTCTTTATATTAGAAAAATAAAGTTTGTTATGTAGTAGATTAAGTATTGTAAGAGTGCATAATCGTTTATTATAGAATTGTTGATTATTGAATATTTTTATTGAATTTTAGGGCTTCATTTGAATTAATGGATTTGTAAATTTCTAGTCTATAACAACAAATAAAAAGTGCTTATTTGAGTAATCTCATAATATATGGAATTTCAAACCCTTGAATTCATATTTTGAGCTATTTTTCAAGTCATAAAGTTATTTAAAATTATTTCCCTGACTTAAATCCAAACCATTTGGTCTAATTGCAACCAACAGTTATTCATAATTATTATTATTAATTGTTAATCATAAAAGTAATAAATGTAATAATGTCTCAGTTGATATACTTAATGAATATACTTAATGTGTTTATTATTTACCCGTGAAGACAATTATCATATCATCAAAATTCAAATGCTAATAAATTTGAGGTTGTCTCGTTGACTTAATTTAATGAGACATATCCTATAAAGCATAAGTTTTTTATGAGTTTGAGTTTGAGTTATTCTATATATATAATATATATATATATATATATTATATAGGATATGGATCAGATGAGTCCTCCTACTTGGGGTGAGTCCATGGGGACACATCCTAACCATAAATCAACAATTTTGGGTGGTCCAGATTTTTAGGGCTTTTTTATGTTTATTTTTTTGTTTCAGCAATTAAAAAGGGTAGGGTGGTAATTTTGCATTTTAGAATCAATTACTAAGATTTTATTCCATTCCTCGCGTCTATTCCCCACTCTTCACGTTTCTTTTCCTCTCTCTCCAAACGTTTCAGTTTCAAAAGTTCTCCATTCCTCCTCTCAGCCAGTTCGATTCCTTGCGATTTTCAGACTTCCAGTTCAATTTTTCGAAGGGTTTGCAGTTGTTTTGAAGGTAAGTTGTAATCTCGTTCGGTTGTGTGTTCGAAGTTTCGATTTGTAGGTAGTTTCCAGTTTTATAGGATTTATGAAGGTTTAATTTGCGGTTTTTCTTTCGATTTTTGCAACTTCAATATATGTTTTTTGTTGTTCTGTGATGGTTTTTTGGATTGATGTTGCGTGTTTTTCATATATGTTTGCACATTGGTGTTTTTTGTTGTGTTCAGAAACATGATTTTGGCCTTTTTTTTCATTTGCTTATGGTAGTTGTTAGGGTTATTTGTTTTAGTTTGTTCAGAAATAATACATTGACTCTATCACAATTCTATTATTTATGTCTGATTTTATTGGAATATTTCTGATGCTTATATAATTGTATACCTCTGCTTGTGTAATTGTGTAACTCTGCTTATGAAGTTATTAATATTTGCATGCAAAGTTTTAGATTTTTGTAACAGGGCATCATTTGGTATGAGAACCTTTCTCCTGCCTTTTTAAATATTTCTTTTATATATGTTCATGTAATATAATTACATTGCTTGCGTATGATAATTGTTGTGCATGTATAGTATAACATTTGTGCATGTGTACTACACTTCATATGCATATTGCAATGCTTGCTTGTATAATATAGATGTGTTGCTTATATAATGTATATGTGCAGCTTATGTATAACCTTTTGCTATTCTAAGTTAGTACTAATGTTGCATATATAGTATTTATTAATTGCTTATGTAGTTGAAACTTTGTGCATATGAAGTTATTTTGATGCATATGTACTGTGACTTTTGCAGCGCCAGATTTTTGCTCAGTACGTTTTGTCCAAAGGTTGTACATTGGCTGCACGTTTTATACAGAACTCTAAAGTGTTGAGGTTGGCTGTGGACTGGAGTGACAATGAAAATAAGGTGGATTGCGGTGTTTTTGCCATGCGCCACATGGAAACATACATGGCCGGAGGCATGAGGAATTGGGATAGTGGTTTGATGAAGAAAAATCCTGCACAGTTATCCATGTTGCGGGCGAAGTACGCCGCTGCTATTGCTTTGGCGGACATGAACGAACTCAAGGCGATGAATTTGCTCGAGGCAAAAAAGTACAGTGGATGAAGTAGTTGTAGGATTTTGAATTTGATATTGTAACTCTATTTCGAACAAGATACCTTGATGTGTTTTTTGTTTTATGTTGTCATGTTGCAAATCCTTTTATAAACATGTAAGTAGGATCGTACATTTTCTGTTTTTTTGGGTAGGTACGATATTTTTGTGTAAAGTATACATTAGCATTGCAGGTACAGATTAAACAATTGTAGGTACGATGTTTTTGTGTAAATAACATTTAGTTTAATGCATGTGTAGATGTGCAATACAACAATGATTAAATAGATATGTTCTTGTGAATTATAATTTGTTTGCATATGAAGAAGCCTGTTAGTGCTTACAGATAACTGTTATTTCCAAATAATTTTTCTTATATCATCAAATCATTCATACATTTTGCAATTCTTGCTTGTACATATTTGTTGCATATGTAATATATGGGGGACGCTTATGTATAAGCTTTTTTGGATTTTAAGCTAAATGTATATGTGTTGCATACGAAACGTTCATACATTGCTTATGTACTTGAAGTTTATTGTATACGAAGCTTATCACCAAAGTAGATTCAAAAACATAGTTTGTAACTAAATATCAATGTATAATGTCTAAGGGAATAAATTAATGAAAATTATTATAGAGTCTTGTGCTACGCTTGCTTGCCGCAGGTTCGGCTATTGTGGTTTCCAATGTCTCCACACTTCCCGCAATGTCTCTAGCTTTTTGCTTGCCTTGATTGCTTTCTCTTTTTGGCTTTGTATTTGGCTTTTAACATGGCTACCACTACCCTTATTCTTGGCCTACTTTTGTGGCAAAACTTGAACATGTAATTGTGATGTAGTCTCACCAAAGTCCTCTAGCAACGTCTGCTTGTTCAATATACCTGGATTAATCCCTTGTTGCATGAGTAACAACTGCTTGTGGTCTTGAATGATTTTCCCAAAGATTTCAGATGTTCTTTGTTGCCTTTTGTAATCCTTGCACAACAATGGAAATCAGACCATATTTTTTGTAATGTTGTATCGACTTCGTACCCACTTGTGCAGTGATAAAGTGATCCGATGTGTTTACAAGCAACATAACAATATTACATAAGCAGAAACGCTTTTCTTCATAAACAATCATATTTTCATGAAACACACATGTGTTTATAAGCAACATAACAATACTACATAAGCAGAAACGCTTCTATTCATAAGCAACAAATTAAATTCACATGCATGATTTTTGAGAGCATGTTTTCATGATAATTTTTTGCAATTTTTAACACTCTAACAAAGTAATGCTTTTCATAAGCAGTATGACGATACTACATAAGCAGAAACCGTTACCTTCATATGCAGATATATGACTACAGAGTTTTGTTGAGAGTTTTTTTAGAATTATGAATTGCGTTGCAGATTAGCTAGCATCATATTGTCCATCTACAGAATATGATCAATATCATATGTACCTTTTCCAAGTGATGTATATAATCATTCTTCAAATATGCTGTTCATCTCTTCTGCATGCATCATGATATCGATTGATTCTCCACAAAATTATGCAGCAAAAATGGTGTTCTATTCAAGTTAGGGAGGCTGGTTCACGTTATATCATGAAAATCGTTCGGTGAAAAAGAAGGAAGAGATCTGTTCACGCTGATTTTGCTGGATCGATTTGGAGAGATTGTGCGTGATTATAAAAGTTAACAGAATCCGTTTTTGCTGGGTAATTTTGTAGGATTACTAATTTACCCCTTCCTATATTTTCCAGCATTTAATTTGTAATTTTAGCTCTAAAATCACAACCATTAAAAAATCTAGATATGTGGCTAGGATTGGTCCCTATGGACTCACCCTATGAGGTGGTCTCATATAACCCCCTCCCTATATATATATATATATATATATATATTATCAGTCAATAAGAAAGTTTCATACAAGTTTTTTTGCTATAAATTTTTACCAGAAATCCTGAAATTTCCTATTGGCCGGCCTCTAGCCTCCAAGTTTAGTAAGGCTAGTGATTATATATGTGTTTAACCGCTAAACATCTATAAAAGTCTAACGATACTCCGTACTCGTAAAAACACAAGATAAATTGTAGGGTAGTAAGGTAATTACAAGTCGTCTATATCATGGAAGACTTAAGTCAACAACAATTATTATGTAGACATAAAATAAATCCTAAACACTCTAATCAAATATTTAAGGTTTGAAAACAATTAAACTAATTAGTAAAACGAATATTCAAACTAACACACTAGATCTGGATTAAGTACGAATGGAAAAATACTTTAGATTCGTCTCCTCAAATTCATCATGCAACATGATTTGCAAAATTAAGGAAAAGAGTTTAGCATAAATCCATTAACAATATATGGTAAAGCTAGGGCAGGAATTCTCACAATAGACATATCAATTTGGGTAATTCGGATGTAATTAATCACTTCATGTACACAATTCATATAATATCAAATCTTTTTAACATATTCTTAACACAAATCTTTAACTATAAGGGATAATTACAAAACTATCATGAGGTATAGTCAAATTTTAAAAACTCCAGTTATCTTTCAAAATAACAACTTCCTAAAGTGTTACGAACACCCTCTTTAGATTTTTACTTACCTAACATCGCTCGTGCCCTACGGGTCCAATTTGTAATAGAGAAACATGATTTGCAAAATTAAACTTATAATTTACGGGTGCTTGGTTTATTTATCATTTTAAAGAAAAAAATAATCAAAATCTAAGGATGCATGTCTTCATAATGTAGCATGATTTGCAAAATTAAGGAAAAGATTCAAAATTAATTCCATTAACAGCAGTGATTATATATATACCTATTCGGTTAATTAATTCGGACATATATCATGTACACAATTCATATAATATTGAATCTTGAATACAATCTTCTCTCAAAATAAAAATAAAATCTTGAGCATAATCTTAATACAAATCTTGTAATTTTGAATTCGATAATTTACCTTTTTTATTTTCTATCCACCTATTATAAAAAGACCCATTGACACCAAATTAGAGACGAAGCAAAACAAAACAAAACAAAAATACAACAACAATGGCTTCAAAATTTCTTTTAGTCACTATTGCACTAGCATTCCTATGTCAATGTCGAGCTGATTTGATAAACGACGTTTGCTCTAAATCGAGAAATCCCTCGTTGTGCAACCAGGCTTTGAGGTCCGACCCACGTTCTGGTGGGGCGGACCTCAAAGGTCTGGGCCAAATCATAATTGAGAAGGCTCAAGCCGCGACTCAAGCCGCTATAGATGCGGCTAAGTCAGTCGAGAACGACAAGAACAAAGAAATAGTCGAAACGTGTGTAGAGACTTGCAACGATGCCAAAGATACCTTAAACGATTGTAAGAAATTGCTAAAAGAAGGTAATGACAAGCCGGCTCTAAATTCGGCTGCTTCGGCGGCTCTGACTGATGTAGCCACGTGTGATGATGAGTTCGGCGCGAGTGAGCCGGATAAGCTGAAACAAGCCAGCCGGAAAGCGCAGGATTTGATTGATGTGCTTTTGGTCATTTCCAATATTTTGTAAGAGGAAATTTGAATAGGATTGATTTTATATTTCTTTTGATGCAAGGTTTTTAATTAAATTTGAAATAAAAAATAATGTGAAGATATTATTGCAAATTTCGTTTTTGGGATTTTTTTTTTGGTTGGATGTATGTTAATGTTATTGTGAAAGTTCTATTTTAGTCTTTAGACTCGATTTAAATGTAATGAATGAAATAAGTAAAATAAAGAAAATAATTGAAAAGAAAAATAAATGAAGATCAAAAGAAAAACAATTTACTTTATCAAAGAAAAATAATGCTGTGACTAAATTGTTTATTTCGTATTTTAAGTTCAAAATTATAAATGATGTTTTTGTTAAAAAAAAAAAAAGATTTAATGTTGGAATTGTGGTGAGGTGAGTGAGAGTTTTGATCATGTTTGAAGAAAGATTAATCTTGAAAATTAGATTTGAACATTATATCCAGTAAATAAATAATTAATGAATATTTATTTCATAACAAAAAGAATATATTTCAATTCTTCGTCGATTACTCCGGGTGAAAGAGAGAACTAAGATTGAAAATATTGGAACCCGTATAAATTTTCCATTTCACTTTGTATTCAATGTCAGAGATGTTCATGCATTAAAATAATCAACAATATATACTTCATGAAATTTGGAGATCGAAAAGCTTTAGTTGCAATTTGGAGATCGGTAAGCTTCATTTCAATTTTTCATACGATCTTTTTTTTTTTTTTTTTTTTTTTAAAAATTTTCCATCCACCTCAACTCACTTTTGTGTGTTGGTTCATCCCATTTTTGTGGCCTGGCTATGTTATTGTGTGTCAAACATTTTAGGATGACAGGTCAAGTTTAATTTGACATTGATAAACGATGTGAACAAAATCACCCGATGAACAAGAACAATCAGAGGCCCAACAACAAACAATGTTTACTTTCACATTAAAAACACGATTATTTCGTTGTTAAAGGGAAAAAAAATTAGGTACGCTTATTTTCTCTTTGAACCTTGAATTTCATGATTCAACAAACGTAAAAAAATGAATATAAAAATATAATTATGTGTCGTGCTTATTTAGAATATATTATTGTGGGTACTCATGTTTTCCTCTAGGAAAATTTCAGGCGCAACGGTTGTTTATTTATTAACTTTGTGTAAAGATCGTTCATTAAAAAAAAGGGCCATTAATATTTTAAAGTATATCATAAGTTTTTTTTTATTATTTTGACAAGAAAGTATGACATAAAACAGAACATGCGAATCTTAAACCCATCCGAATCCTCTATTTCAAATTTTGTTTCTTCCATCCCAAGTATGAGTCTGGCCCAGTAAAAAATTGGGTCAGGTTTGATTTCTATAGGCCCAAGATTAACCGAGCATATTTGGCGGCCCAATTTTTATGTGTATTTCCATGATCTGGCTCTAGAAATGGGGACCCGATAACTATTTGCCCACCAGCCCAACCCAATTTTCCCCTTGGCCCAACAGGCCGACACTCAGCTAGCTTAGCCCAACCCATTTGACAGCTCTACCAATTACACATTAAATTAATATTGGTAATGCCATTTAATAAACTTATGCGTGCATCCCCTACTTCCAATTTTGTTTCCTCTTCTATTCCAAGTATAACGCAATATAGTACAAGTATAAATTGACAATTGTCATTAATAGTTAATACACTTGCCTCTTGGAATATGAGACAAAATAAAATTAGGAACAGAGGTTGCTACGTAATATCATACATATATAAGATAGAAGAGACAAGAGGTTGATGAGAATCAAGTCTGAGTTAGAGTGTCAGAAAGAAGTGGATTTACAGTTTTATTATCTGTTTCCATGGCTGCAACATTCTCATCCTTTGTACCATCCTCTGATGTTTTCAACCTCTGCCCAATTAAACACAAAAATAACGCTTCACATCACCAACATTTAAGAAGTTAAAATATAAATAATAAGTATTGACACACACACACACATACACACACACACACACACACAGAGAGAGAGAGAGAGAGAGAGAGAGAGAGAGAGAGAGAGAGAGAGAGAGAGATTAACGAGCACCAGATCTCCTATTTCACTACCTATTCCATTTGCTTAAATGAGAAATTTTCTCAATGAGTTAATTACAAATTTACAGATTTAGATATCTTTTTTATTATACATTCCAATGAAGGGATTCACCACAAATATGAAGTGTCATACCGGGCTAATAATTTCTTAAAGGCAAAAAACTGCGTGAGACGGCTTCACGGATTTAGTTCCGTGAGACGGAGCCCTTACACAAAGTTGTAAAGGTTTTTTTTTTTCAGATTTTATTTTTCTTAGGGTTTATATTTGTTTTTTTTAGGGTTTATTTTGTTTCTTGGGTTTATTTTTAATTGATTTGGGTTTTTAGGATTTTTAATTTTTTTTAGGATTTATTTTTATTTTTTGGGTTTATTTTTGTTTTTCGGGTTTATTCATGGTTCATGTTTTTAGGGTTTATTTTTGTTTTTTCATGGTTCATTATTATTTTTAAATTTATTTTCATGGTTCATGTTCTCAAGACGGAGCCCTTAGGAGGTCCGTCTCACGGATTTAGATCCGTGAGACTGTCTCACAAGAGACTTGCTCTTTCTTAAATACACATACTCAACAAATGACACATATGATACTACTTTCATAAAAATTAGGAATAATTATAAAAACTATCCCTATGCTTAGTCTAATGAAACAAAAAAAAACTTAATCTTTCAAAATTATAGATACCCCCTTCACATTTGTTTTTGTTTTACAAAATGCACCCTCATGAGGGGGTATTTGTTAGATAAACAAAAACCTTAAGGGGATATTGGTAGTTTTGAAAGATAATTGGAGCTTTTCTGTAATAAGCTGGACCTCGGAGGTAATTTTTATAAGCTTTTCCTCAAAATACACTCACTTTCTAGATACACACCTTCACGTCCTTTTTTAAAACAACCTATATACTTAATACACCCCCCTAACATTTCCCAATTTACCCTTCCCCAAAAAAACTTTGTGGCACAACCGTGTGGCAAATCGTGTGGCACATGACTTGGTGGCAACGATTGTGGCACGATCATGTGGCACTGATCGTGGCACATGACTTATTTAGGTAGTATTTTAGTAAGGGTATTATAGTATTTTAAATTAATGGTATTTTTGTAATTATGTGGAGGTGGGTGTATTTAGAGGATTTGAGGGTGTGAATAGCGCCACCTATTTTATAATTATCCCTAAAAATTATGATAAAACTGCTTTGGATTGCACTTGGCAACTTACCTTTATCCGAATAGAAGCATCTGTGGACTGTGGTGAAAACATTGCTCTATAGAGCTTTGCATCTCTTTTATTGCTCTCTGCCTGAAGTTGTTTCAAATTATTCTGCATTAACTTCACCTCCCTGAGAATCAGGCCATCAATACAAACATTGTGAGACGCGTTACGTCATAAATGGCGTACGATGTCGAAATCATTGTATTCGAGAAGATACCTGTTCTGAGGATCTACTTCCAAGGCCTTCTTAATGTCCACTTCAGCCAGAAGTAATTCTGAGACCCCTATATAAGCCTGAGCCCTCCTGTACAAGGCTTTCACATTGCAAGATTCTACGTCTAGGATCTATGTACAATCAAGACACCAAACACGTGGATGTTATTACATCATTATTAAGATATAACGCACCCAAAAAACACAGAAAGAAAATTTTTTTAGGGTTAATTACAAAACATACCCTCGAGGTTCAGTCTAGTTACAAATAAATCCAATTATCTTTCAATTACAAATACCCCCATAATATTTGTTCTATTCTGCAAATTGCTTCCTCAAGAAGAGGGTATTTGTTAAACAAATCAACCGGGTGTTTTTTTAAAGATAACTTGATTTTTTGTAATTAGAGCAAGCCCAAGAGGTAGTTTTGTAATTATCCGTAAAATTTATTCCTCCAACATTTATGGTATTTATCCACTTTTGGGCTTTGAAACAAATAAAACTATTGTCAGCACATGGCATTTGGTAAAAATTATGAGGGAACTTAATTAGTCATAAATCTAAATTCATTCAATTAGCGAACCAGGGTAAGATGAGTACCAAGTATTATTACCTTCGAACATAGATTGATGGCTTCCCCAAAATTATTCAGTTTTACACAACAAGCTGCGCCATTCAACCAACATGACACCCTCAATGATTTCAGTATTTTCTCATCTTCATCCGAGTAAGTTCCATCTTGGCTGACATAATCAACCGCCTGAGAGAAAAAGAAGTAGAGTGACTTGAGATTCAAGCACATATTTTATAGGGATAGTTACAAAAACTACCCATCAAGTTTAGCCTTAATTAAAAAGAAACCAATTATCTTTCAAAATTACTAATATTCCCTTAATACCACATTGACATTTGTTTTTCTTTACAAATTGCACCCTCAAGAGGAAGATATTTGTTAGGTAAATACAAGCATCAAAGGGGTGTTTGTAACACTTTAAGGGGTATTTTGCAATTTTGAAAAATAACTGGCGTTTTTGGTAATTAGACTAACTCAGGGGTAGTTTTTCTATTGTCCCTATTTTATATTTCCTGTCAAAAAAATTCACCTGAGGTACCTTTTCATATTTCTTTGCAGCTCTCTGGTATTTTCCATTTTTAAAGAGTTGATTGCCTTCTTCTTTCTTTCGACCAGCCACCTCAATCCTCACCGGAGTACTCATTTCCCAAGGTGCCTTTTCCTTTTCCATAAAAAAGCTACGAGTGATTAATAACTTAGATTTATTACACAAATTTAAAACCCAAGTGGAATACTTGGAGACAAAATTACAAATCATCGTCACCAGAAACTTGTAAAGGAGTAAATTTTGTACATAAAAGAAATATGAATTCAATGCTAAACCATGACAATGTTTTGCAGTAAAATATCAGATTGTCGTCTGGATTCCAGATAGCATGTGTTGTAATGAGGCACGTTCTTCAAAGGACTCTGCATCTAAAAATGTAATAAAGATTACCCTGATAAAATCCAGCATTTCGACTTCATACAGAATTGTTGATGATGGTTGAACCACAGAAAGATCCGGATTTACACCAGTGCTTCCAAATCCATATTCGGGGGATATTGTTATTATTGCACATTCATTTTTCTTCATTGTACTTACTGCTCGATCAAGTCCAGCAATCACTTGCTCTACAAACAATTAAAAGAAAATGAGATTAAAGCTGATAACAGTTTCCTTTCCATATTAAAGGCGACCATCAACTTACTTTAAAGTATAAAGCATATATATTGCAGAGTGCCCCACCGTGATACCGATAGGAGTTTGCCCTTCAAATATTATATTAGGGATAATTACCAAAAAAAAAAAAAAAACTCTTGAGGTTCGGGCTAATTACAAAAAACTCCAGAGGATTTTGAAAATTACAAAAAATCCCTTGACGTTTGTTTCCGTCTTACATTTTGCCCCTTCACAAGCAAAAAACATTTCAAAAAACCCCCTGATATTTATAGAAATATATCCCCTTAAATTTAAGACATATCAAACCTGAGGGTTTTTTCGTGAATTTGAAACATCTCTGGATTTTTTTGTAATTAGCTCAAACCTCAGTTTTTTTCTAATTATCTCAATATATTATAACGGAGTATCAAGGATTCTTTTATACAATAGAGAAATAAAAGCAATAGATGCATCTCTTTAAGCAAGCCCAACAAGAAACATGGTATTAGTCCACGTCGATGTCCCATTACCTCCTCCTCTGGATAATGGCAGAGAAATAAACAAAGAAATATATTGGAATTACTTGTGACATACCAACCTTCATCTGTGATGAATTGCAAGGGCTGCTCGTCGTCAAAACCCTTTCTCTCAAATACTGTGCCATCCTCTAACATAGCGGTATACCTAACTGCAGGGTTGGAGGCAAAATATTACATTTGGAGAACTCGAAATTCAAGATGCTGAGGAAAGTTATCATTGAACTTCACATGTCAGTAAGGGTTTCATCATTATTAAAACCCAAAGAATCATTATAAAAGTTGAATGATCATGAAAAAAAGCAAATAGGAACATATATAACTTGGCATTTTACGTAAGTGTTAAAGCTAGTGTATATAATAAATAGAATCAATATTTTAGGGAACATAGTGGAGTACTTTAGGGAGTGCTTTAGGGAGTGAGTGGGAGGCTTTTAGGGTACGTGTCTCCCAACTTTCCTTGTATAAATATGTAACCATTTAATGAAGAAGAATCAAGTTTTCTCATCATATTTTACATGGTATCAAGCTGAGGTTCGAGAGGGATTAGGGTTTCAGATTTTTTTTTCTCCGGAACAGTAGCTGTTGCTTCAGGTGTTTGGGGTCTGTTTCAGATTTTGATTTTTTTTTCCAGATTTTGAGTTCAGATTTTGAGTTTTCAGCTGCGCACCTCCCAGTTTTTTGCTGTATTCCAGAGATTTGTCGCTGTCGCCGGCGCACACTGTTCACACGCGCTCCGACAGTCCCTGTTGAGGTCAAGTTACCTCATTTCTCTCTGTTTTGGGTTCTTATCCAGCTGGGTTTGTTGGGTTTTATTTTAGGATTTGCTTTGTCTATTATTTCTTATCCGACCTTTTACTCGCCGCTTTTACTCGCCGTTTCCCTGGTCTGTCCGGTTTGACCAGGTTTGACTTTTGGTAATATTCATTTTTTTTTTTCTGATTTTAGTCAGACTTTGTTTTTGACTTTATTTTTTGGATTGAAAATGTACACAAATGAAAATCAAATAAGAAACTTTCATCAAAATAATGAAACTCGGGGATCTTATCGGAGCAACATTGTCTGTCGCTATTGTCATGAACCGGGGCACTTTAAGAAGGATTGCCCAAAGTTACATCGAAAGAATCGGTTTAACCAATCAACACATCTTGCTTTTGCTAATGGGCCTCCGAGTCTATTTCAATTTCGCCAATGAATATGCTAAGTTCTTTAGATCAAGAATCTCTAAAGTCTTCATCTATTCCCATCTCCGCCATAACTGATTCAGGTAAAATACCAACATGCCTTGTTTCCTCATCTTCCAAATGGGTAATTGACTCTGGTGCAACAGATCACATGACAGGTAATCGTGGCCTATTTACTTCCTTTAAATCTCATGCTTCAAATTCTTCAGTTACGTTAGCAGATGGATCCACATCTCATGTTTCAGGATCTCGTACCATTATCCCGACACCATCGCTTCCTTTACAATCTGTCTTAAATCTACCCGACTTATCCTTTAATTTGATTTCTGTTAGTAAACTTACTCGTTCCCTTAATTGTTGCGTCTCATTTTTTCCCGATTTTTGCTTGTTTCAGAATCTCGTGACGAAGAAGATTATTGGTAAAGCGGCATGAATTAACTGGGGCCTCTACATCTCGATACTCAAATTCCCAAATCTATTGCATGTTCGAATTGTGACCCTTTTGAAGCGCATTGTAGGTTGGTCATCCTTCATTACCCTTGTTGAAGAAAATTTGCCCACAATTTTCGAGTCTTTCTACATTAGATTGTGAGTCATGTCGGTTTGCTAAACACCATCGTTTGAGTTCTAGCCCCGAGTCCGAAACGAGCTGAGCTCCTCCATTTGCATTAGTCCATTTCGATGTTTGGGGTCCTTGTCCTATAAGTATCTAAAATAGGGTTTAAATACTTTGTTACTTTCATTGATGACTATTCTCGTATGACATGGTTATTTTTATGAAAACTCGTTCAATTGTTCAATCATTTTACTACTTTTTGTCTTTGAAATTAAAACTCAATTCAATGTCAATGTCCAAATTTTGAGAATCGATAATCTTAAAGAATACTTATCGATTCTTTTCAAAAATACATGGTCCAACATGGCATTATTCATCAAACTTCTTGTGTGGATACGCCATCCGAACGGTGTTCTTTGAACGAAAAAATAGGCATCTCCTCGAGACCGCTAGAGCTTTATTATTTCAAATGAAGGTTCCTAAATATTTTTGGTCCGATGCGGTTTTTCGATCGCATGTTTTTGATTAATCGAATGCCTCTTCCGTTCTATCCGGTGAAATTCCTTTTCAAATCCTTTTTCCCAATAAAGTCATATTTCCCGTTCGAGAGGACATTCGGGTGTACTTGCTTTGTTCGGGATATTCGACCACAAGTTACAAAACTCGACCCAAAATCTCTAAAGTGTGTTTTCCTTGGATATTCCCGAGTGCAAAAAGGTTATCGATGTTCTTGTCCCGGTCTTAATAGGTATCTTTGGTCTGCCGACGCGTCACATTTTTAGATCAAACACCCTTTACCTACTTCTTCGATATTGTTCCTTCGGACAACGACGATGATATACTAATCTACACTTTATTACATCACCTAGTTCGACCTTCCTTCATCTCTACTAAACCTCCAATAACACAAGTTTATTGTGCCGCCAACCATCTAACATATCTGCTCCCGCTCCTCGCTCCATCTGCGCTTGATTCTCCGCGTCATCGGATTCGGATTCAAGTAATGATCTTCCTATTGCTCTTCGAAAGGTAAACGATGCAGTGTACTTATCCAATGTCTTCATTTGTGTCATATAATCATTTATCACCATCCTCATGCTCTTTTATTGCATCTCGACTCTATCTCTATACCTAAAACTACTCATGAAGCTTTATCTCATTCGGGTTGGCGTAAAGCTATGATTGAGGAGATGAATGCTTTATACAATAATGGTACTTGGGACTTAGTGAACTTACCCGCAGGTAAAAAAAGGCTATTGGTTGTAAATGGGTGTTTCTTTGTTAAAACTAATCCAGATGGAACTATTGCTCGATTGAAAGCTCGACTTGTTGCTAAGGGATATGCTCAAACATATGGAGTTGATTATTCGACACTTTTTCTCCTGTTGCTAAGCTCACGTCTGTCCGATTGTTCATTTCTATGGCAGCCACATATTCTTCGCCTTTACATCGCTTAGACATCACAAATGCATTTCTTCATGGTGACCTTGGGAAGAAAGTCTACTTGGAGCAACCACCTGGTTTTGTTGCTCGGGGGAGTTTGGGAAAGTTTGTCGCCTTCGTAAGTCTTTATACGGTTTGAAACAGAGTCCTCGAGCATGGTTTGGAAAGTTTAGTTGGCTATTGAGCATTTTGGGATGAAGAAGAGTAAATCCGATCATTCGGTTTTTTCAAAAACAAACGATCTACTGTGCAGATCATTCTATTAGTGGTTTATGTTGATGATATTGTCATTCTTGGAAGTGATAATAGTGGTATTTCATCTCTCAAAGCGTTTCTTCATACCCGTTTCATACAAAAGATTTAGGGCACTAAAGTATTTCTTGGGCGTTGAGGTCTTTAAGAGGTAAGAAAGGAATATTCTTATCTCAAAGAAAATATGTACTTGATTTATTATCTGAAACAGGAAAATTAGGGGCTAAACCATGCAACACTCCTATGGTTCCTAATGTACAACTTACGAAAGATGGTGAGTTATTTACGGATCCGAGAGAGATACAGGAGATTGGTTGGAAAATTGAATTATCTCACTGTTACTCGTCCAGATATTGCCTATTCCGTGAGTGTAGTAAGCCAATATATGTCTTCTCCAACAATCGATCATTGGAAAGCTGTTGAGCACATTTTGTGCTATCTGAAAAGAGCACCTTGGCGAGGAATTCTATATAGCAATCATGGACATACTAGAATTGAAGGTTTTTCGAGATGTCGATCGGGATCGAGGAAGATCAAGATCTACTTGTTATTGTGTATTTGTTGGAGGTAATTTGGTGTCATGGAAAAGGAAAAGCAAAATGTAGTTTCACGGCCGAGTGCAGAATCGAATATAGGGCTATGGCAAATCGTGTGCGAAATAATGTGGATACATCAACTTCTCACTTTGAAGTAGCCTTAAAGTTTCTATACCTGCTAAGTTATGGTGCGACAACCAAGCTGCACTTCACATTGCGTCTAATCCTGTATTTCATGAACGAACAAAGCATATTGAGATTGATTGTCACTTCATTCGTGAAAAGATTCGGGAAGGCTTGATTTCTACCTTGGATACGTGGAAAACCGGAGAACAATTGGGAGATATCTTCACAAAAGCTCTTAATGGATTTCGGGTTGATTATCTTTGTAACAAGTTGGGCATGATAAATGTGTATGCTCCAACTTGAGGGGGAGTGTTAAAGCTAGTGTATATAATAAATAGAATCAATATTTTAGGGAACATAGTGGAGTACTTTAGGGAGTGCTTTAGGGAGTGAGTGGGAGGCTTTTAGGGTACGTGTCTCCCAACTTTCCTTGTATAAATATGTAACCATTTAATGAAGAAGAATCAAGTTTTCTCATCATATTTTACAGTAAGGAATGTTAATGTTTCCAGAAGTTCTGCCGCTCCTTTTTTCCAAATATGAAATGAACGTTGTACATTCCCATTTTGAGTTCCTTCACGTAGTTTTCATATATTCTAAATACACCACAGAGTGAGATTTAATCTACTCTTCCTCTTACAGTGCTTATATGTTACATTACCAAGCACGATTTTGATGGTTCACAAAACCTAAAATAGAGCAATTGTTTCGAAGTTTGAATAGCCTGGAAAGATTATTATATTTGTCGGAAAGTACATAATCATATAGTGGACATTGGGTTGAGGGATTTCCTTTATCCCTTCTTACCCTAAAAGGTATGTACATAGCGATTGCAAAAGCCATAATTTCATCAATGCATCTTTAGATGACCATTCAACTTAATTTGTTGACAACTACCCAAAAATCTTACACTCCAAGAACTAATATTTAATATATTACCATCTTACGGATACTTTCTGTTATTTGTTGGCCCAATTGCATTTGTTCTAGGCCCAAAAGGAAGCCAAGCCCAACTGCAACCAAACCCATTGACTCAATCTTGACCGTCCCTAATAGGTTATTAATCTTCGCCCTTGGTTTTGAGATTGGCTCTCCTTATCTCTCCAAACAATTCCATCGCGCCGCAACACCCCAAAAGCATTAACCACCCATCTCTTTCTCTCACAAAAACTGGTTCTTCTATTTGTGCTTTTCTTGAGAGAATAGCTTTGTGATTTTTCAGTGAAAAACATCGTCCATCTACTTTGTGTATTTGGGTGTTGGTGTTCGTCCATTTTGGGCGTTTTATTTGGAGAGCTTGAGTTGGGGTCCGATTTCCTTTGTGGTGTTTCGGACGGTCTCGATTTTCCTTCGTGGGTTTCGGACGGTAGTTGGGTGGTGGCGTTTTCGGTGGCGGCTAAACCGTTGGGTGCGTCCGGTTTTTTCGGACGGTGAAGGGGCCTCTTCGCACAACCCGAGCCTAACGTCCGTTCGACCTCCAAGCTTCGTGCCTCGGTCCGATTCGGCGTCTCACGGTTCGAAGGGCTTGGCGGGAGAGCTCCATCCCGCCGCCATTTCGAACGGGCAGAAATAGGGTTTTGTATAAACCCCATTCGGTGATATCCTTCTATTCTCGCTTTGACTTTTAATTGTATTTGTAGTCTTTGTTATTGATTTCGCTTTGGTTCCTCTATGGCGGCGGTTCGAGCCTTATTAGCCGTGTTTGATCGGCTCGCGAACTCGTAGTGGCTAGCTTTATCATTGTTATTTAGATTATTTGTAATCCCTAATCCCTATCCCATGGCGATTTATTGTAATTGGCTATGGCGTTCGGACTAGACAATGGGGCCGATACCTAACAGTGGTATCGAGCTTCCCAGATTTGTGGGCGGCACGAAATCCTTACCGTAGGGTTTCGCTCGGTAAAGAGGCTTTAACTCACCTTTTACGCCTTTTAGTAGTGTAGCGCTGTCGCGGATTTATCGCCAGTAGTGTAAATACCGCTTCGCGCGGTTTATTTTCGAAGTCTTTATTTGCCGATTCGCGGTGATCCCATATCCGCTCATACGTGGTTGATCGCTTTTACGTGGTTGATCGTCTTTTTCGGTTTTTATTTAGTATTAAAGGAACTCAGCGTAAAAAGCTTGACCTACACCGCGAGTGTAGTGGAATCTGTGGTGCGAGGGTTTCTATCTCGTGGCCCTTATTTGTGCTTTCGTTGTATTCGATTTTTTTGTGTTTGTTGTTTGTTCCGTGATTATAACTTGCTTTGTGTGCCTTGTCTTTTTCAAAACTGTTGTGTTTTTGTGAAAATGGTTGTACTAGTTATAATCTTGAACCGCTTAATGGAAAAACTGATTTTTCGATTTGGCAACAAAAAATGAAAGGGATTTTAATTCAAAGAAAAGGTTTATATGTGTTAGTGGTGTTTATGGTGAAAAAGATACCACTTGAAAAGAAAGTTGAAATTGATGAGTATGCTTATTCTTCTATTATTTTGAACCTTTCGACTCGTGCTTAGAAAAGTTGGTAAACTTGCTTCGCAAAAGCTTTGTGGGAAAAATTAGAAGAATTGTATACGGAAACTTCTTTCGCCTAGTAAGTTGTTTTTGCTTGAAAAATTTTTGATTTAAACTTGACTTAAACAAAGAGATTGATGAAAATTTGGATGTGTTTACCAAATTAATTCAAGATATTAAGTTGACGGGTGATAAGAATATTGATGATTATACCCCGATTGTGCTTTTGAATGCTATTCCGAGTCTTATAGTGATGTTAACCGCTTATTAAGTATGGTAGGGACACGATCACACTCGACATTTGTTGTGAATGGCCTTAAAAGCAAAGAATGGATTTAAAAGTCGATAGAAGTTCTGATAAAAGTTCGGTGAGGTTATGCATGTGAGAGGACGTTTTCAAAACGGGTTTAATAAAACCGGTAATAATAACAACTTAAATTTGCTAAGAAAAAGGGAAAGAGTAAGTTCAGTCTCCAAGTGCAGGGCTAATAATCGGAAGTCTTTATGAATGTGGTCAAAGTGGTCATTATATTAGGGAATGCCCTAATAAAAGAGGAAATCGAGAATTTTAAACAAAATGAGCATGCTAATATGGCTTCTACGAGTGAAAATGTGCCTGATGTATTTATGGTTTATGAAAATTGTCCGATGTGAATTCCGTGCGTTCAAATTCGTGTGTGTGAAACTTGAATGGCTTGTTGATTCGGGTTGCACTTTTCATATGACACCTTTTAAAAGGCTATTTTCTAATTATAAAGAAGTGTTGCATGGTTCGTGTCATGGCTAATCAAAAACAATGTAATATTGTTGGAATTGGTGATGTTTGTTTAAAATTTGATTCTCGCTATGTTTTGACTTTGAAAAATGTGAGGTATGTGTGCCCGATTTTGTAGCAATCGATTTCGTGTGCATCTCTTGAGGATGATGGTTTAGAGGGAAATGGGGAAAAGAACGCTTAATGAAAATTTTAAAGGGTAACTTGGTAATTTTCAAAGTCGTTAAAAGGAGAAATTTGTATGTTTGTCTTCTTGAACTTGAATCTAGCCCGCAAAATTTCGTGAATGTGTGTGGCTCGAAAATGACAAAGCGATTTATGGCATAAACGTTTGTCATATATGAAAGTCTAAAGGTCTTGAAATTTTGAGAAAAATGGCTATTTTGGAAAAGATAAATTGTCTTTGTATGCCATTTTGTGATTCATGTGTTCTTCGCAAACATTCAGAGTGAAATTTCCTGTTTCCCCTCCCCCTAATAAATCACCGCTTCAAATTCTTGAGTATTTGCATGCCGATGTGTGGGGTCCCTGCGAGTGTTACTACGCATGGTGGTTCTAGGTATTTTCTTTTCGTTATTGATGATTTTTCAAGAAAAGTTTGGGTGTTTTTGTTGAAAACAAATCGATGTGTTTGATGTGTTTAAACAAGGAAAACTTTAATTGAAAATCAAACAGAAAGAAAATTAAAATCCAAGAATCGATAATGGACTTGAATTTTGTAATGTTTGATAACTTTGTGTCGATTCTCAGTATAAAAAACGGCATAAAAAATGATCCGTATACACCGCAAAGAAAAAGCGGTGTAGCGGAACGTATGAATAGAACTTTACTTGAAAGGGTGAGAAGTATGCTTGCTTGTTTCGGACTTTCAAAAAAGTTTTGGGGCTGTTTTAATCACGCTGCTATGTGATTAATCGATCTCCTTTCGTGCCTTTAAGTGGTAAAATACCCGAATTTGTGTTTACGGGTAAAGAAATCGATTTTTCTAACTTGAAAGTGTTTGGATGTTTCGTTTGCACATCAAAAACTTGATAAACTTGAACCTGAAATGTTGTGAAATGTGTTTTTCTTGGTTATCCCGAAGGTGTTAAAGGTTATAGTGTGGTTAAAATCTCAACCTGGTTTTAAAGTTTTAATTAGTAGGGATGTGACATTTAATGAATCAAATGCCTTGCTTATCTTTGCTTATGTCCGATTCTCAAAATGATACACCTAATAAGGTGGAGCATGTTCTAGTGTGGATATTTTTCCCGATGCTGTTGTGCATGAAAATCATGAAAATATGCCTGAAATTGAACTGTTATGCCGAAATCGAACCAGTTTTGCATGATTTTGAACATGTTTTGCCTGAAAATCATGATGATGATGTTGTGCATGATGAAATACTTGATGAAAATGAACCGTAAAAATGAAAATCTGCATGATTATCAACTTGTTAGAGATAGGGCAAGACGAAACATTAAAAATTTCACAGTTTGATGATTTTCATATGACTTCATTTGTTTTGGTGTGTTTGACTCGATTGATAATTCCGAGCCTAAATCTTATGAAGAAGCTTTAAAATCTAAAAATTATCCGATTGGTTAAATGCTATGAATGAGGAAATGAATTCTTTGCATGTTAACAATACTTGGATTCTTGTGCCTAAACCTCGCTAATTGTTCTGTGGATTGTAAATGGTTGTTTAAGGTGAATAATGAATGTGAATCGTTAGATTTAAAGCTAGGTTAGTGGTTAAGGATTTACTCAAAAAGAGGGGATAGATTATACGTAAATCTTTGCTCTGTTGTGAAGTTTACCTTTGTCCGAATTATGCTTGCATTATGTGCTCAATTTAATTGGGAATTAAAACAAATGGATGTCAAAACCGCATTTTTGCATGGTGATTTAGATGAAAAAATCTATATGCGGCAAATTTATTGGTTTTGTTGATAAAAAGAATCCCGATTTTGTTTGTTTGCTTAAAAATCCTTGTATGACTTGAAACAATCTCCTAGATGTTAGAACAAGAAATTTGATGATTGCATCTTTGTCTTTGAAATTTAAACGAAGTTCTTATGATCATTGTTTTGTATTTTAAAGAAGATCTTGGGCGTTCCTGTTTTCTTGTTGATTTATGTTGATGATATGTTGTTAATTAGCCTTGTGTTAAAACTGTTGAACATGTTAAAAAGCGTCTAAGTCTAAGTTTGACATGAAATACTTGGGAGATGCTAAAAGGATTTTGGGAATGAACATCTTTAGAGATAGAAAAAACTCGTGATTTTTCTAAATCGATTTCTTATGTTGAAAAGATTTTGAGTAAATTTTCTGGCCGATTCTAAACCCGTGAATGTGCCTTTGGGTCGGGTCATTTTCTCATTGAGTAAAGAACAATGTCCTAAACCGACCATGATGTTAATTCTATGAAGAATGTGCCATATTCCAATGTTATAGGTTCCGTGATGTATCTTATGGTTAGCACTAGACCGATATCGCATATCTTTGTGAGTTGTTTGAGTCGATATATGTCCGACCAGGTATGCCTCATTGGAATGCTTTGAAATGGTTGTTAAAGTACTTGAAACATTCTCCGTGAATGTAGCTTGAAATTTACTAAAATGAAGGTGTTAAACTTAAAGGTTATGTTGATTCCAATTATGCTAATGATAGAGATAAGGAAAATCAACAACTTCGTATGTTTTTACTTTGTGTGGTTAGTGTGGTGGAAATCTCGATTACAACATATTGTTGCTTTTTTCTACGCATCAATCAATATGTTTGAATCGAGGCCTTAAAAGAAGCTATTTGGTTAAAGGGATTAATATCTCAAATTGGTTTTCTTAAAGGTGATGTTGTTGTGTTTTTCGATAGTCGGTCCTGAATTGATTGTGTAAAAACCCTGCTTTTTCATGATAGGACTAAACATATTGATGTTAGATTTCATTATATTCGTGATGTTGTTGCGAAGGGCATAGTTAATCTTGAAAAATACCTTCCGAATTTAATCCCACGATATGGGAACTAAATGTTGCTCGTTAGTAAATTTTCGACATGTCTAAAAATTCTAAATTTTGATACGATGATTGAACATTCTGCTCGCCGGATTTGGAAATGACTTGCCTTTGTGTGCTTGTTATTTCGGTGTTATTATCTTTGTGTGCAATATGGTGATTTTTCCCCTGTCCCGTTATGTTGTGGCTTCTTTGTGTGCTTTGCTAAGTTGTCCGTGTGTTATGGTTTGCTTTGTCGGCTTTGTGATGTCGATTCTTTCATCTTTGTGTGTGTATAGTTAAGAAAAATTAAAAAGCGATGATGATTATGTGCGTATGCCGAGTCGTGTGAACTAGGAATTGTGCAAGGTGGAGAATGTTATTTGTTGGCCCAATTGCATTTGTTCTGTGCCCAAAAGGAAGCAAGCTCAACCGCAACCAAACCGTTATTTCAATCTTGACCGTCCCCTAATAGGTTATTAATCTTGCCTTGGTTTTGAGATTGGCTCTCCTTATCTCTCCAAACAATTCCATCCGCCCGCAACACCCCAAAAGCATTAACCACCCATCTCTTTCTCTCACAAAACCGGTTCTTCTATTTGTACTTTTCTTGAGAGAATAGCTTTGTGATTTTCAAGGTGAAAAACATCGTCCATCTACTTTGTGTATTTGGGTGTTGGTGTTCGTCCATTTTGGGCGTTTTATTTGGAGAGCTTGAGTTGGGGTCCGATTTCCTTTGTGGTGTTTCGGACGGTCTCGATTTTCCTTCGTGGGTTTCGGACGGTAGTTGGGTGGTGGCGTTTTTCGGTGGCGGCTAAACCGTTGGGTGCGTCCGGTTTATTTCGACGGTGAAGGGCCTCTTCGCACAACCTCGAGCCTAACGTCCGTTCGACCTCCAAGCTTCGTGCCTCAGTCCGATTCGGCGTCTCACGGTTCGAAGGGCTTGGCCGGAGCAGCTCCATCCCGCTGCCATTTCGAACGGGCAGAAATAGGGGTTTTGTATAAACCCCATTCGGTGATATCCTTCTATTCTTGCTTTCAGCTTTTAGTTGTATTTGTAGTGCTGTTATTGATTTCTGCTTTGGTTCCTCTGTGGCAGCGGTTCGAGCCTTATTAGCCGTGTTTCAGTCGGCTCCGGCGAACTCGTAGTGGCTAGCTTTATCATTGTTATTTAGATTATTTGTAATCCCTAATCCCTATCCCGTAGGCGATTTATTGTAATTGGCTATGGCGTTCGGACTAGACAACGGGGCCGATACCTAACACTTTCTACTATATCACTTCTTTAAACATGTGTATCTCATTTACTATAATAAAAATGTCATGTTTTCTGAATTTCAACCTAGAACATAACAGAAAAGAACTCCAAGATAAAGCTACGTATATGTTACAGGCAAATTCTCTAAAGAAAATGTACTATACAAAAAACTAATTTTGCAACGACCATTAATCAACGGTCATACTGAAAGAACAGGAAAATCTAAAACAATTTTGAATCTGTCCTACATAAGGTAATTTACTAAGTAAATAAAATCTCAATTCTTAAATTCTTTGAAGAGTGATTTTTTTTTAAAGTTGTGTACTCTTTAATAAATGCTTCGAGAGGATTTTGGCGCAACTAATGCTGCTTTGCAGAAATTGGTTACGGAAGAGTTGTCTTGATGCAAATTCGTGGTATACATCAAAAAAGGCAAAAAGGCTTATAGTATATCAAGTACTTACTAGTAACAGCAGCACCTTCATTTGCAGTGACAGTGCCTTCGCCCTCCTTTAAAACCTTCTTTGTTACTTTTAAATCACCAGTAATATCTATGACTGGCTTAAACGAAAGTAGCTCCACAAAAATGCTCAGAACAGAATTAGGTGGGATAAAAGAAAGTTCATTGTCTGACTTCCTACCCGCTTCCCCGAAAGCATCTGAAGTAATTAGGTGAATAGGATGACATCAATCTTAAAGACCAATACTGAAAATAACAGAACTGATAAAGGTCAGAAAGATAAAAAAAAATAATATCTTACCCAAGCAAAGGTCAGAAACACAAATCATCATAACATGATAAGAGCAAGCATAAATATGATGACATGAGTTTTAGGAAAAAAAATTCCCACGGTAGAGTACAGAAATGAGATAGAACACATGTAAACAGGCACTTCTGTGGCCTTTCAAATTAACTAATCATGATAAATGGATATCCTAGGTGTCGTGTCATGTAACTTACAAACAAATACATAATGAAATAATTGCCTCTATCGTGAAAGAGTAGAGAAATATCTACAACAAAAATCAACAGGAATAAGTAACTGAAATAATTTTTATGCATCACAATAAAATATGAGCTACAAACTAAAATTCACTATTCCATGATTGCTCTTGATTTGGAAATTCATATTTATCTAAATTTTCATGTATTTAGACGTGTAAAATGCTGATCACGAAGCTGAGCCAACAACACTATGAAAACCTCGGAAAACTGGATCTTGTACACACACACAAAAAAATAAAAAAGGAGTTCAGACAACCTACACTGTGGCTGCACAACCAAATTGACTCTCTCACCCCTCTTCATGGTCTTAACTGCTTTGGCCAATGCCGGACAAAAGTGACCTAAAACGAAGAAACTTTTGTTAATTTAAAGGAAATTCTTGAGTACTACTGCTACAAGGGCCAACGTACAAATCACAAATCAGTAACATACTTACCATCTTTAACATAAAACTCCACGCCCTCTTCAGGTGTTTTTGCAACAGTGGTGCCATCAACCAGCATTGCCTTGTAATTAACTGAAACATAGTAAATGGCATTAGTACAGAATGCAAATCCATCCAAAAATATTATAAACTTTGTTTAACTTGAGGCTCAAATTAAGACCAGTACCACGAACTTCATCTAGATCACCAGGAGGCCCAATCAGTTCTCCGTTCTCCATGATTTTCTTGATAATTCCTCCATCTCTGCAGACATCCACCACGGTTGTCCACGATAAGAGTTCTACTGCAAACTGAACAGTGGAATTTGGAGGTACGCCTGCCGTTCCTATTGCTCCGTATGCTAGTTCTGGAGGCAGCGTGAATATTGCGATTTCCCCTTTCATCATTGTAAGAATTCCACTATCCAACCCACCAACTATATCCCCTAAACAACCCAATGAAGAAACCATAATTTCTAAACAACTAAAAGAGAGAAACCCTTACTACTATTAATGGCCAAAAGCCAAAAAAGAAAAAGAATGTGAAAAGGAGATCATTCATTTAACAAAATAAGAGTTAATATATAAGAAACTTAGATATTGCATTGTGCACAACATTACACGACAAAGACTTGGCAATAATCAGTCTTATCAAATTCTACCCAGATGAAATAAGGAAGTCAGAAAAGCACTGGACCTTTATGGAAAAAATGGTTTAAGTACTAAAACACCAAATAAGAAGAGGACATTGTTTATCACTTTCTCATACACAACAAAATATTTTTTCGCAAATAGCACGCCATCCATGATTTGTATCATACTTTTAAGTCTGATGGCATTCAGACCAGAAATAAATGGCCAGTACATTATTCCACCACGTGTAATACATGTAATCATCGAGCATTTTAATACAAAAATAATAGAACCTAAATACAATAAACTTAAAAAAAGAATTACAAAGCAAGAATACAAATTGAAAATTAAAGTCCATAACTCACCATGTCCAAGCTTGAAAGTGATGGGCTCATCGCCAGCCCTTGTTGAGACAAAGTTGCTCCCATCCAACAAACTTCCCACATAGTGAACTACACGTCAACATACAACACCAAAAAAATTCATCAACTACAAATATTATACTATAAAGATCATGGTTACATACGAGTGAATTAAGATTAATGAAATTAATTCACTACAAAGAACGGAGAAACTGCCACGAAAGTTTAGCGGCGAATACCATTTCCGCAAATATTTAAACATTCGTCGCTAACAATTTTGATCATGAGCGCTCAATTGGAAGCTAGAAGTGAGATTGATTACTAATCTAATACAGTTGTAAAGATTCCATCGTAAGCTGATCTTCTGAACAGAATAGTTTTCAAACAATATCCAAAGTTTACAATTTGCCCATAACTAGAAAATCCTAATTTCCTTGCTATAGGTCACAGTAACTTTCTTCTGATTTCCATCCAATCTAAACATCAAGATTAAGTTAAAAACGCGACTCTCCTAAATAAATGAAGTAAGAACTAATTGTTTCCTAAGGATTTAGCTGGCTCGAAAGTCTAAAACTGGACACTCAGTATTGAAACACTACAATGATAGATTATAGTGCAATTGATTCTGGAAAATTTAGCTAAATCTTGCAATATTCAAGCATGCAAACCATTCATCATTACATCCACACAGCCCAAACCTGACCTCAATAATGGGTAGATTTTCAGAAGCCCAACAAGTATTACAGCAAGAACAACATCAAACATGACATATAAACGCTGTCATACAAAAGCGGGAATGAAATCATGAATTTTTTCTGCCATGGTGTAAAACTTTGAGCAGGAAATGTATAATTTTTCCGTTTGAGACGATAACTGATTGTATTACCAAAACAGAAACAATGGTCATAGAAAAAAAAAGTATGTAGTGTAAGATTGCATGCTGGTAACTTCATCACCGAATTGAGGGGTCTCCCAATGAAGGCCCCGTTTGATGAGCTTTTTTTTGAGCCCATTTGAGCTTATTTCTCTCTCTTCGCCCACTTCCAGCGGCGGCGCTGATTCGACTTCTTCGCCCGCCTCTTCTTCTTCGTCGTCGTCTTCAAAGTCCTTAATGTTCACTTTAGAAAACTCCACCATTTCAATTTTATTTTGGAAATTGTATGGGTTCTTGAGATTTTTCCTTTCTTTCTTTTCCCAGTTGAGTGCCCTTTTCTGCGTGTGCCGGTGATCAGAAGCAGCGGACTCCGATTGCGCCTGTAGTGGACACTGTTACTGCAGTTTATGTTGTTTCGAGAAAAATCTGGAGACTAACAACATGGAACTTGGAAGAGCGGATACACGATTTTGAAAATGGGATAACGATATATATTTTTAAAAAAAAATACACATAAACATTGTTGTTTAAAATTGGGAAATCTGGAAAAATACCACCCAACCTATATCTGCCACCCTCACCCCTATGAAATGTCCAATTTATCCCTTTGCTCATTTTTTTTTTAATTTACCTTGTTCCTTCCTCAAATCCAACCGACCCACATACTTCATCTTTCAAGCAAATTTCTTCACGATTCTCTCCTCTCCTTTGAACTTATAGCGTTTTCGGCCAAGGTGGACGACATTATTCCCATCTCTGCCATTTTTTACGAAAAAATTCGAGCAGAGGTGTTTTCGCGAGCAGGGTGGACGAAAGAGCTCAGATTGGGTTTCTGGGTGCTTTTCAAGAGTTCAAGCAGAGGTGTTCTACTTTTCAGTTAGTTTATGTTCGAAAATATGGAAAGAAGTGAGTCTTGTTTTTTGATTAATGTTTGATGTTAATTTGGTCATTTTTCATTTGTACTATTGTCAAATACGCAATGTATTTGGTGTTATGGACTAGATAATTTGTAATTATTTGTATTTTAGCACATATAATGGTTTAGAAGCTGAAAATATGATAAAATTATAGAATTAAGTCGATTTTGTTAAAATTTATTGTGTACATAAGTTGGATGTCTGTTGTCTGGTATATATAGTCGATTTTATGGTCGTTGTGTGGTCGGTACTTATAGTGTATGGTTGCAGTTGGTTTGCTGGCGGATTGTAGTCGGTTGTGTGGTCGTTGGCTTTGTAAATTTGTGATTTAGTTTGTTATGGTATTATTCCAGGTCCTGGTTCAGGCCCAATACTAATTCTCTGGATGGTGCATGAGAGTTTGATTCAAGTAATCGTCATTGGTGTTTCGGTGGAAAGAATATTCACTATTCACTATTCACATTCAATATTTTATGTTGGAGAAACAAATTCATTATGAAACAAACTAAGATAATTATGTATATATGTTGTAGAAAGAATATAAAATTGTACATATAATCAAATTAACTTAGAAAAACGCAAAATAACTAATATTTAAATACAACTAAAATTGCAAGGGCGGCAAAATCGAGTCAACTGAGGTAATCTAGGAAGTTGTAATCACATAAGTACTAATTCAGAAAACTGTTAGACTAAGAAATATCATATATAAGATATTAATAAATTACAATGTCTTGACGATGAAAAATAGCCTCATTATTATTTATATGAAATATAATTTTTTCCTTGGAAAATCCAGAATCTTGTCGGAAGAGTAGGTGCAACACAAGTTGTCCCTTAAACTTGATGGTATCGGTCTCAAGGGATCTCTTGAATTTTTCAATATTTCTCCCTTCAACCGATCACTAATAAGTTCCAGTGTATTGCAATGAGACATGTTGAATAGCTTGCCTCTAAAATGATCGATTCCATCTAGAACGAAAGCCATATTGTCATTGTTTCAAACAAAAACAACAAATAAGGTCAAAATAAAAGTCGAAATAGGGTCGAAAGGTAGTCGGTGCTACAAGTAAAACACACAAGGGTAGGCCACATGGTCTGTACACAGTCGAAAATATGATTGGAAATGCATTAAGTACATATATACTGTCAGAAAAATAAAAGAAAAATATCTAATAGAATTCCACAAAGGCAAACAACATCCAAAACCAACTGAAAAATATCACAAATGAACTTCAAAATAATATTATCATGCTTTGAGAGAATATCAAAACGACCCAAACAAACTTGCAAATACTTAACATTATTTTTTGCAAAAATGCAGATATTTTGACCAAAATCCATCAATCCCAAACCCATGAAAATCCAAAAAACTGAGCAAAAATGAAACTCAACGGATGCACAAACAAAATATGAAAATTTGAAAGTATAAAACAATACATTATCTTGAAAAAAATTACAAAAAAAAAAATTCAAACAGAAATGCAAGAAAAAACCTTTAACATTTGAAGCTGAGATAATAAGTTGCTTTTTGCACAAAAAAAATGAACATGGGTTTGAATTTTTTTTCTCAAATGGGTGGTGAGCAACAAAGAAAACACATTTACCTATAGGTATTATCAATCGTAATAATGTAGAACTAGGTGGTTCAAATTTGATAAAATATCAACAAGAAATTACAGAGTCATGAGAAACATCATACTAAACATATGCGCATAAAAATAACAGAACATTTGTACCTAAGAAATTTGGGATGATGAAGGAGCACAAAGAGCCCAGCTGAAAAATCTGCAGATTTCAAATTCCAAAACCCTATTTCCTCAATTGATTGGGAGTCTCCAATTTGAATTTTCGAGAAAATAGAGGGACAATGACAAAACACTACACTACTCGTTGTCGGGTCATCGAGGAACGCTGGAAAATCGAGACGGGAAGGACAGAGAAAGACCATGGGAGATAATTGTGTTTTTTCTTTTGTCAAACACGTGAGAAATGATAGAGAAGTTGATTTGGGTCATTTTCATTCTAAAGCAAATGGTATGTTGGACATTTCATGGGGGTAAGGGAGGCAGAATTTAAAGAATTTAGGTTGAGTGGTATTTTTCCAAAATTTTGTTAAGAAATGTGGCAATTTTGCAAATTTCCCTTTAAAATTTTGCCAAAGTTGATTGTGTAAAACTATCCCCAATAGTTGCACTATTTTTCATGCAGAATCTGCATTAATCACCAACAGTTTGCACTACTCTCTGTACCAAAAAGAGTATTTTATAAGATTCCTTCTTTATTCATTTAATATTGATTTTTGTTATATTATAATTGATAAAAAAATATTAGATAAGTAATTTTATTTAATATAATATTTATTAAATATTTTTTAAAAAAATGAAATGAATTCAATAAAAATGTTAAATTTATTGAAATCAATGAAAATTAAAAATAAAAATTCATAAAATTTCGTATTATATTATTTAAAAAATTATCACATATAAATGAATTAATTTTAGTATTAGTTTTTATGAGATTCACTGAAAAATAAAATTGATAGTAGTATTTAAAATTAAGATAAACCTATAATAAATTAAATAACAAAAAACAAAAAACAAATAGTGCTGCTACAATGTAGCACCACAAATGGCACTGCTATGTAGCAAAATGCCAAATTGACGCAAAAAGTAGTGCATGATATAGAACAAAAATAGTGTTGAGCGCTATTCTCCAGCACTGATGAAGATGGTCTAAGAGTATATGAAAAATTAATACACATATATAAAAGAACTAATTAGAGTAATTAATAAAATATGTGAGAAGAAAACATAGTTTTGAAAATATTATTGATTTTATTAGATTTATTTTCTTGGGATATTTTTATTTTTTTAAAGGTTTTGCTATTTATTTTATTCATTCATATTCTTAAGTAAAAATTTTCTTCTTTAAAATTATATTGTGTGAATTTGTATTGTATTATTTTATTTTTTTTAATTATTTTTATAATATTAGGGGTACAGATTTAGTATTATTTTCATTTACACTAAAGTTTATTATTTGGATCTTATACATGTAGATCCGCGAGTGGTGGAAGAGAGACTTGACATGGTATTTGGCTCTCCATTTGCTTTCTTAAGTTCCCAGGAAATTAGTTCAACACATTAAAAGACAATTCTCCTATCTCAACCTCCTTTCACTTGAGACTGTCCCACAAAGTAACAAAAGCAAGAAAAGATTTATTTTGACAAATGGTGGCTGAGATTAGGAATGTAAACAAATCAAATACTTTTTTTAAAAAAAATTATATTTGGTATTTAAATTTGAATTTCGAGTGAATTTTTTTTTATTCGTATCTTTCGAATTCGAATAAGAATACCACAATATTCTATTTGAATATTCGACAAATATTGAATAATATATATTAATATTATATATCATTAATCAATACATAAAAATTAAATGATATTTCTATATCTATTTCATAAGCCTTTTTTAATTTCATTATTGTCTGGTACTTATTGATAATTTTACATTATTTAAATTTTAAAGTATATTGCAAATTAATTATTTCAAGTGAAGAATATCTTGTCCAAGTCCAACATTTCTACCACTTACAAGTTGAGAGATGTTCCATTTCCAATGGCAGAAGAAAGTTGCAACTTACGATTAAATCGGTCTTGTTTACTCTTTGCATGTTCAATAGTGATATTTGGGCCATTGAAAGTGCACCACAAGGTAAACCATGGGTTACTGACATCAGGGAATATATTAAACACCAAATATATCCCGAACATAAACGAAAAATGATAAGAAGACAATCACAAGGTTGGCAATGTAATTCGTTGTGTGTGGGACGATCTCTATAAAAGCTCTTACGATGGGATTCTACTTTATGTGTGAAAGATGTAAAAGTAGAAAATATTGGGGAGAGATGCCCACAATGAGGTCTGTGGTCCCCACATGATTGGGTGAATCGAAGACTACGAGACTACTAGTTGGTATTCGTGCTTTGGTTTTATAGCTAGTCATTGCATGACAGGAACTCAGTCCCTTCTCTCTTTGGGAAAACAAAACTTCGGCTAACTTCGATCTTTCCAAAACATGCTAACATTGATCCAGACTAAAGCGACTAACTAAAAGCCTTTCCTCTTATTGGGAAAATCGGTGTACCAGCTGCTCTAGTATACATGCTACTCTATTGAAGACCATTTCTATCTCGAGACTAAAGGCAGTCTCGACAATTCAACAATGTCTCGTAAATGATCGGAAAGTTGTCGACTAAAGATAATCCTCAAACCAACCCTTATAACCCACTGTGGAAACCCCGTATCTACTACAACAACTACAAAGCCATCCGAAAGGGCCTTTCCTTTTCTATAGGGTATAACGCCAAAAGCTATTAAGATATGATATCACGAAGAGATCGCCACTTAGATTCAGTCTTCGCCTGGATGGGGAATGTTTGAAGAAAAAAATATATGAAATAACTATAGAATTTCGAATACGAATATTCCAATCAATCGAATATATTCGAATACATTGGTCGAATCGAATACAAATATACTTTAATATTGAATACAAATATTTTTTTAATTAGTCAAGTTCGAATCGAATATTATAAATATTTGATTTGATTCTTTTACAACCCTAGTTGCGATGAGAATGAGTGAAATACATCATTGAAAAAGCCTGTAATAAACCTCTGGGAGGGACACCAATGTACCAATTTAGAAAAGAATTGAAGATTGCAGAATTGACCTCTTGACATGGAGCAAGAACCTGCAAACTAACATGGGCTTCCCCGTTCGGTGGATTGATATGGTTGGCAGCTGTATTGAGCACTGTGGCTTCTCTGTTCTAGTTAATGGTATCCCTTCTGGATATTTTCCTTCGACTCGGAGACTACGGCAAGGGGACCCTCTATCTCCTGCCTTGTTTGTTCTAGCGGCGGAGTATTTATCCCGGGGATTGGATTCCATTATTAGACGACACCGGGATATGATTTATTGGACGCGAAGGGGTTTTCCGGTGACTCATTTGGCCTATGCTGATGATGTTGTTATCTTCACTAGGGCGTCTGACGATGGCCTCGTCACGTTGAGGCACTTTCTGGAGCACTATTCTCGCTACTCGCCACGGCCGGTGGTCGGTGTCGGAAAAGTAGATTCTTTTCGGCCCCAAGTTACATTCACATTTACCGGGAGCACATGGTTCATGAAATGGCAGGCTTTGTTCACGATGACTTGCCGATGACTTATTTGGGTGTCCCTTTGTTCAAGGGGCGAATGACGAAAGAACTCTTCCTCCCAGTGATTCAGAGGATGTTGGATAGAGTTGCTGGGTGGTCGCATCGACATCTCTCCTTTGGTGGTAGGCTCGCTCTTATTCGGTGCACGCTAATGGCCACCCCGTTGCACATTCTTCGTGTCATGCGGCCGCCAAAGACAGATTCTTCAAAGATTGGAGCAGATCATGGCTAGATTCTCCGGGGATCCTATGCGGGACAAAAAGACTCGTTGGATCAATTGGGATATTATCCGCCATCCTATTTCGGGGTGGGTGGGGTTGCGCCGACTTTCGGATATTCCGACGCCTTGATTTACAAGTTGTGGTGGAGGTTTTGCGAGGGCCATTCATTGTGGGCTCAATTCTTGACCGGCAAGATCTGTTACAATGGGCTTCGGTCTCCTGTAGAGCCCTGTAACACATAATCATAGTCATCGGTGGAGGCGCTTGAGGCGGATCGGTATTCGAGCCCAGGAGCGGATTTTCTGGTCTATTGGCAGTGGTAGCCGTGTTAGTTTCTGGGATGATACTTGGTTTGGGCATCGGCCGCTTGCGGATCATTGTTTGGATCGGCCGTTGGGTCATATGACGGTGGATTGGTTCATTTGCGATGGTATGTGGGATAGAGATAGATTGTATCGGTCTTGGCCTCCGGATGTGGGCTTCCCGAGAGTCTCATTGAGGATATATCCGGGGTTCCGATTCTACCTTTGGGGTCCGAGGATATCATGCGGTGGATGTTTACCTCTCATGGTGGGTTCTCTATGTCTTCTGCTTGGGATTCTCTCCGGGGTAGAAATGCTCAAAACCTTCTGCATGGTGCCATTTGGAACAATGCTCTTATTCCTACTATCTCTATATTCCTTTGGCGCATCCTTCGTAATCGTCTTCCTGTGGATATCAAGCTTTAGGAACGTGGCACTTCCCTTGCCTCACATTGTTGTTGTTGCTTGAATAATCCACATTCATCTCCTCAGGCCGAATCTATCCCTCACTTTTTTTTGATGAATGATACTGTTCAATCCGTGTGGAATCACTTTCTTCCTTGGTTTGACACTACACTTCCACACACCACTGATATGATATTGTTCCTTTCATTTTGGAGGAATCGCACACACGGTTCACACATGAGGCACTTGAGTTTCTTGGTTCCCTGCTTGATTTTATGGTTTGTCTGGATGGAAAGGAATAGTGTCAAGCATCGACACCTTCCTTTCTTGGCATCTCATATTATTTGGCAGGTGGAGCGGTATCTCTGGATTCTTGTTTCAGGTCGGCGTCTGAACCCATCAGATTGGTCTGGATGCTTCCCTACAGTGAGCTTTTTGCAGGGGAATGCTCCACCATAGGTTTCACGTAGACCAATGATGGTGATTTGGCGAGCCCCTCAGTCTCCTCAGATTAAGCTAAACACGGATGGTTCGTTTGATCGAGATACATTGATTGCTGGCGGAGGGGGATTGATTCGAGATCATTCGGGCAGACTCATGTTGGCTTTTCATTGTTCTTTCCAGGCGGTGTCTAGCTTTCATGCCGAGCTACTAGCACTGGATATGGGACTACGACATGCCCGTCAGTTTTCTCTTCAGATTTGGATCGAGTTGGATGCAGCGGCGGTGGTCACCACGATCACTTCTGGTGGCCTTGGATCTTGGCAGGTTCAAGACACCCCCGATTCGCATTCGAACATTTGAAGGACCTTGATTCGATTTTCCACATACACGAGAGGGAATCGACTCAAACAGATCACCTAAGCGGAGTTGGGAGCTGCTGCCCTTGGCAGTCACATTGTTGATGAGGGCACAGCCTCTCACCACCTCCTAGCGCTCATTCGGATGAACCAGCTGGGATATCCGAGCTTCAGATTTTCATAGATAATTGGTTCTCCTTTTATTTTTTAGATATCTTCTTATGATAGTCTTTCTAGATATCGTAGTGATAGGTTGTTTGTTCTTTAATTTTCTCCCACTTTGACGGGACATGGCATTGTATGACATTTTGATTATTTGATCACGCCTCAATCCCCCACCCCCCGGGGTGTTATTTTTCTTTAAAAAAAAACTAACTCTTCCAAAATCATAAAGAAGCGTAAAGACATACTTACAGTTTTGAAAATACGAGAAGATGATAGAAACTAGAAAGAGTGGAAAACCATCAAGACAGTTTTGGAGAAAACTCATAAAGATGGGGAGGTGTTTTGGATGCAAAAAACAATAATAACATTAACATGGTTGAAAGAGAGGGACAAGAAATCTAATAGATTAATTCGCGTTGATGGATCAATTTGTGAATCCCACAAAAAAATTAAGACATAAATGTTAGTCCAAGTGGCTACAATAATCTAGAGGGGGGTGAATAGATTATGCCGATTTTTCGCAAATCACCCTCTTTTTCGAAACAACGAGTAGATAACAAGAATGTAAATGCGGAAAATAAACAACACTCGTTGATTTAAAGAGGTTCAACCCACCTAGGGCCTAATCCTCTACCACCCCAAAGATATCCTCAGGGATGGATTTTAAAAAGAAAAAAGGTTTTATTAATTTGCAAAAATTAATACAACACCTTGAGGATTACCACAAACCTCTTTCACCACCTTGAGGATTACCACAATCCTCTTACAACACCTTTGAAGATTACCACAACCTTCAAACACCTATCACCTAGATCACCCAAGTGTATTCTTACCACAAGAATACTCACAAGGATGTCTTGTGTTGAATGATGACCAAAATCAAGATTACAACTCAATAATAATTGATACAATATGAGTACAAGTGTAATCAAGAATTGAAAGCCTAGACCTCAAATAAGTGCAAGTGAAAGTGCTTAGGCTAATACAACAAGATATATGAAAGTGTTTGCTCAATTGCTCTTTGCTTGTATATTATGTGTTGTATCTTGTTGCTTGAATGAAGCCTCTATTTATAGGAGAGGACTTGGCTTTCATTTCCAGACATTGGCTCCTCTCCTGGGGAGTGATATCTGTAAAAGAAACCATTTAAAATGATCAATATAGTTAGAAATCAATCCCACAAAATAGGGAAAAGTTGTGCAGCAAAAACGCGGATAGTTTCTTTGATAAACATGGGGTTCGACCGGTCGCGCAGAGATAAGATTGAAATTGAATTCTGTGAATTTTTACACAGGGGGACCGGTCGAAGGGGGGTGCGACCGGTCGCCCTTAGCTGTGACCGGTTGCCCTTGAAGATTTTGCGAAACAGAGAAGCGGAACAAAAATCCAACTCCAGTGCAAGTCGACCGCACCGGCCGCCCACCGGTCAACCGGTCGCCACCCCTGTTTTACTTACGTCCCATTTTTGTTTCTCGGCTCAACTCAGTACGGGTTGCCCTATAGGGCGACCGGTCGAGACTGAAACAAATGTGTTGTCCAATGTTTTATTGAAAATAAACTTCAAGAAATACTCCGAAAAATAGTAAAAACATTTTAAGTTGATCGGAAGTATTTAGACAACATTTAGAGACATAGTTTTGGTTTAAAAACATATTTGAACAAAATCGAACATAATCATCAAAATCATGATAAAAACATTTATCTAACAATAAATTGTTAGCTTTTACACACAATTGTTTTGCTAAAACAGACCTCCAATGGATCTCTCTGCTCTGGATGAGATACCTCAATCTATCACAACCACAATAAACAAATAGCTCACCAAACTAGTGGATGACTTGAAAACCAAAAAAACTCTCTTTGAGCTTTGCCCCAACAAAGCACCTGATTTTGATGGTATGAATCCTCTCATTTTTTAAAGTTTCTGGCCTTTTATTTTTTATCATTTGTGTAGTTATATGAATTTATTTTGGTTTTGTGAAAATGCTAAAAAGTGTCAACCATATAGTGATTACATTGATCCCTAAGATTTAAAACTCTATATCTAAGAGTCATTTTAGGCGTTTTAAGTCTTTGCAATATGGTCTACAAATAAATTGAAAGTCATTGCAGATACGACGAAACCAACTCTTCAACTTTGCATTAGCACTAACCAGTCAACCTTTGTGGCAAAGAGGCAAATTTTGATAATGTGGCCATATCTCATTAATGCTTTCATTCTCTTAATGGTCTTAGGAAGAGTAAAAATGCATTTATGGCACTTAACTTAGACATGTCTAAAGCATATGATAGGGTGAATTGAAGGTTTATTGCCTCTATTTTGTGCAAAATGAGTTTGATTGGATTTTATAAATTAGATACTCATTTGCATTAATTCTTTATCATTCTCTTTCAATATCAATGGGAAAAATTCAACTTATATTGCTCCTTCAAGAGGTATTAGACAAAGAGACCATTTGTCTCCATACGTCTTCATAGTTTATCTGATGTTTTGTCCAATCTAATCAAACAATCACAAAAACAGTCATTATTTAGGGTATTAAGATTTGTATAGGTGGCCTTGTGATCACTCACTTGTTTTTTGGTGATGATTTCATCCCATTTTGTGAAGCTACCTCATAACATGCTTTAATTATTAGAAATAGTCTTGATAAATACTGTAGAGTATCTGGGCAACAAGCTAAACCTCGACAAGTCATCAGTTTTTTAAACAAAAATTCACAACAATCTGAGGGATAATCCATTTATAATGTTTTGAAAGCCATTGTTGAGCATAAAAATGTTAAGTACCTTGGCCTTCCCATGGTTATTGACATGTCTAGAAATGAGGTGTTTCAGTATGTGATCTAGTGTTTTAAAAAAAAGAATACTTAATTGGAGCAATGTCTTTCTTTCCCAGGCTAGTAGAGAGGTTCTCATAAAGATTGCCATCAATACTATGTTATGTCATGTTTTTTGCTTCCATGTAACATATGCCATGAGATTTGTAAAACCACCGCTGCTTTCTGGTGGGGTGGGGTCGGGGATGTGAGAGGAAGATTCATTAGATTTATTGCGATAAAGCCTCACAACCTAAGTTATAGGGGGATGCGCTTTCAACAAAAAAATTCTATTCTATAAAACATTGCTTACACAACTGTGGAGGACATCTACACAATCCAATATTCTTCTTAGCAAACTACTTAAGGTTAAATACTTTCCATCTTATCTTCTTGTCAGTGAAACCAAAAAATGTGATTCTTGGATTTCGAAAAGATGGCTTAAGGACAAACCAACATTTGCTTTGCACATTCGATAGGGATGGCAAATCCATAAGGATTTGGGACTCCCCATGGATCTCAAAATCTCTTTTCTTCAAACCTTATTTTTCTGCCCTTGGTTCATCTGATTTTATTTGGGTGAGAGAGCTCATGACGAATAATGGGAAATAGTGGAATATTGAACTTATTTGTCAATTTTTTCTGGAGATGTTAATAATATTATGTAGATTCTCATTAACCATGAATGCTATAGAGATGGGTTAAGTTTGCAATGAGAAAAACTTGACAAATATTCTGTGAAATATGCTTATAGACAACTGATGTTTGAGAAAAAGAAAAAGAGGGGTATCGTTTAATCAAGCCCTGGAGCTAAAATGGACAAGAACAATTGGACCAAATTCTGGAATATGGGGATCAAAGGAAAGCTTTTGTAGGTCCCAAGGGGTATGAGTAAGGTTTAGAAGACGGGATTGAATAAACCTTACCAACTTTTCGATTTTAGTCCTTTTAAAGTATTACAGAGTTAAATACATAGCTAAGTCCTTGGGAGACAACTAAGTTAGTTAACCAGCAGAGTTAGCCACTCAACAGACTCGATTGAGCTGTTGATAGAACAACTTAGCTGATTAGTCTAAACCTTAACTTGACTGTGATGAGATTTTCAGCGGAAGACTTAACACCCTTTTAATTTGATTTGATTTGTTTTAAACACTTGATTTTAGCACTTAGTTACTTATCAGTTAGATAGCAAATTATCAACAGATATAAAGTGATATGCAGAAATAAAATGCTGAAATGTAAATGACACAATAATTTTTATAGAGGTTCGAAGATGGAGTAATTCTTCTACTTCTCTCTTCTCCAACTCCTGGAGGAATCCATTAAGTAGTGATCAGAGTACAAAGTGGTTATCAGTCCAGATACAAGTCTTGATCACACAATGTTGACTTCTCCTGGGACTTAACCGGAGATGCCTTGGTCACACAGCTTCTCGTCCGACTCGGCCTACTTCACAGTGGTATTTGCGCTTGCTACTTTAGCTAACTTTCTCAAACTTCTTGGATTTGATCACGAAGCCCTCCAATAACTTGAGATTGGTTTGACCTTGAACCTTTCTACAATCCTCCTTGGAAAGTAGACCTCTTTTGCTTCTTCAAAAGTTTCCTCTTCAACAGTTTTAAGTTGTCTTTCCTTCACAGCTTAGTGTTGGATCGATTTTCTTCGAGATTTAGGCTTGAGGATTTTGCTAGAATAACTTGAGAATATTTTGCAGGTTACAGAATGAATGATGATTGTTATCTCAGGTATGCAAGGTTCAGGTTAACCAAGGTAACCTTTTCTCAAAGTGATTCCTCAGCCTTTTATAGTGAACTTTCAAAAATCTGTCCGTTGAAGAGATAGGCTGATTTTCAAAAATCACTTGTGTTCGTTGGCTTGTCTTGTTGCAGTCCTTGATGTTGATATTTCCTCGTATTAAATGAACGTTCAACTTTTTAGAATCTGACACGAGGTGCAATGCGTCCCATTGGTTTATTCCTTTTGCATGCTTCTAGGACTGAACACTTTAAGACATGGCAGCATGGAAGTATTACTTGTTTAAGTAAATTCCTTGACTTATGTGCAACAGATTCTTTTTAGTCGTCTTGACTTGACTGCAGTCCTTTATTCCCCAGGTAACTTTGAGTTAGCTTCCTAATCAATGGATGACTCATCTGTCACTTCAACTTGAGACTTGGCTTGTTGAGTTGACTTGATTGACTCTTCATACAGATGTGTCTCAGCTGATACTCCTTCAGTCGAGTCCTTGATCTTCTTCTCTTGGCCATACTCAGTTGTTCATCAGCAGAGTCTTCATTCCGATCTTGATTGACTTCTTGTATTCTCGGCATAATCGACTTGACTCATTTCATCAATGACATCTATCTATTACAATACAAATTACAAGAAAAATGGGGTGTCAACTTTCTAGTCTAAGTTTTACATGGCATTCATCAAAATCTAAGCAATAAATTTCCCAATAGCTTTAACACATCTTATGGAGATACATTCATAACATCTTACCCACTACTGAAGCGTTAAAGAAAAATGGGATGAATGATGTTGCGTATTATCAATTTTGTGGAGAATATGAAGAAACGACCACTCACCTTGTATTCCAATGCGAAAGAGCATATGTGGTTTAGAAGTTGGTCCTTGTTAAATGGAATAACAACCTTGGTTCAATTTTCACTTAAAATGTGATTAAATGTTTGTCAGCTTGATACAAGTTAGGTGTCACAAAACATAATTCAACCATCAATTTATATACTCTGGTGGCTTTGGAAAATTCACAATATTTGTGTATTTAAAAATCTAAAATCGAAGGAGATGGATATTGTTGACATGCATATTATGAATAATTTGAGTTCTAAACCGTTGGTGAGGTTCATTTTCAAGCAGGAAGAGGCCAAACATTGAATGGCCAAACTGCAAGGGTTGAGCGACTTGGGGAAACTATAGTAGGATCACACAAAGTGGTGATCAATGTTGATGTTCAAAAGGGTTGCAAAACAAGACTTGGTGGTTGGGTTCAGAATGAGAAAGGCTGTAAAATATTTGCATGTGTATTTTGTATGTTTTTCTATGTGTTTATACTGTTTTTATATGTGCGTATTTTTCATGTGTTTTATTGCATATTTGTGTCTTAGTTAGTTGATTTAGTATTTTTTATCACTTGGGTATATTTGTCGTACTTTTGGTAGGCGGTGGTGAACTTAAACGGGAAAACAAGTGAAAAAACCGATAGCTTGCATTGGCTAGTTCTTAAAGAACTAAGGAAAAAGAGTTTGCTCGCGTATTGTTGTAGCAGGTTTCGTATTTTGGTTGTAACTTTTCCATCCAATGCCCAAGTAACATAAATCTTGCTCCATTTGAAGCTAAGAGGAAGATCTACAATGTCTATTTATTCCACCCAGTGCAAATCCAAGTGTTTTAAGGGGTTACGAGCAGATGCAATGGGAAACAATGTCATGAAATTTCAGAAATGACACACCTTAGTATTTTGGCTATAACTATCTCTAGAAAATTGATATGAATATCATTCAAGTGGCTACATAGAGCTAAGAGATAGAGTTAAGATTAATATGAGACACCAAGAGCATATTAATAGGGCCAAAAACCTTGTATGCATTACGACCTTTATGTACCGCGGTACAACCTGCAAACAAATTCTGCACCGCAGTACACCCTGAAGAAAAGTCAGAAATTGTGTCTCTGACTCCATAATGCATACCGCGATACGAGCTTTGTGTACCACATTGCACACTTATAAAATTTTTGGAAACCAGATCGAAGGGTCATAAATCATTCTCACCAACAAATCAAACGACCATAGATCAACTTCACCAATATTCCTACTAACAAATCAAACGCTTCACCAACATTCCTACCAACAATTGCACTCAACACCTGAAAAGTTTAGTTTCTTAAGCATATAAATACAGCTTCATATTGCTGTAGAAGATATTCAAGTATATACATCCTAAGTTTCTGTAAACACATTAAGTAGATTAGAGTCTGATATTTTTCTGGTTTTTCTTTCTCTACGACAGAGACGTGGTTATTCGCTTTCTTCAGTTGAGGAACTTTTGCAACTTGAAATAAGTAATTTTTCTCCACTCTCTTATTGTCTATTTGATTATGTTTTGATTTTAAATGCTTCATGAAAATGCTTGTGATTGTTATATTTAAGTTAAGTGCATTGATGGCTCTAATTACAAGCATGAATATTAATTGATTGATTGTGTCTTGCTTAAATTTATAATTGATTGTTTGGTCAGTTGTTGATTATCCTTTGGTGATAATTGAGAACGATAGAAGATATTATTACCAGATCAAATTCAATCAGGAGTTAGATATGAATCATAAATGTATTATCTAGCATAATTAATTAATTTGGCAAATTGAGATTTTCTAAACTTTGTCTGTCAAACATGAAAGTTATTAAATTTAGTTTTAGTTTATATCTATTTGCTCAATTGCTTGATCGCGCAATTAGTTTATTGATATTCTGTTTGGGTATTTGACGATACAAATATAAAATCATAGATATTTTTTTTCAATTAATATTTCATTAAATTTTAGCATGCCAGTTCTGGATACTTGTTTTTATTTATTAATTTAATCAATTTGAATCTCTCAAAAAATTGGATTATAGTGCTTTAGTTTTATTTTCTGTTTATGTGATATACAATAATTATATGTCGGCTAAGTCTAATTCCTTGATACGACTTTGGTTAGCTTACTACCCTACAATTGATCTTGTACTATTGCGAGCATCGCTAGATTGTTTTAGGTGTTTAGTGATTGAATAATATGTTGTCTATAGGGATGAATATGTGGCAATTCTTGACACGACACGATAGCATGACACATAAATGATACGAAAATAGCGGGTTAGTGTTTAGCCTTATCTTGTTCATGTCATTATCGTGTCGACACGATAAGGACACAAAACTTTTGTGTTGTGTTCGTGTAACACGATAAACACGATAACAATAATGGATAACATGTTAACCTATTAACGAGCTGTTAATCTGTTAGCGACATGATCTGGTTTGAAACACGTATCTGATAATGACACGATAATTCATTAGTGACACGTTAACCTGAAAACTAAAAAAAAATTATAAAACATAAAATAAAAAAATGAGGAGATAATGTTTAGATATTTAGTCCTTTACACTTATTGACTCACGACTTTTGTCCATTTTTCTTTATATAAAAAAGTTTTTAGTTTATGTTTCACACAAAGGACCAAAACAAATCAGTGAATCAAAATATCAAAACACAAATCAGATTTCATTTCACTTAGGGTTTTAGTTTTTCACTCTTCCTCTTCTCTCACAGTTCGATAGTCAACTCCGAGAGCCGCCGCACATCATCGTCCGATGTACATCGGCCTTCGTCGTCCGACGTACATAAGTTGTTGAGGGTGAACTGCCTATTAATGAGCTTGTGGAAGATTTGATGGATGAGTCTTCTCATGCTTCAACTAAATGTTCCACCCTTACATGAAAGGTAAAAGCTTGCATCATTTATTGTTATTTTCATTTTTGGAAGCTTTATTTTTTTAGTTTAATTATTAATCCCATAACTTGCTACTTATTGCATATTTCATTGTTTTTTGTCAATCAAATAGGTCATTGCTTTTTGGAGTCTAGCAAGTTGGAACATGAAGTACTTTTGGATTTTAAGAAGAAATCCACATATCACAATTCATTACCATATGTGGATAAGTGGATTGTGGACTATGTAATATGCGGACAGTCTGTAATGGTTGAATCATATTTTATCTTTCTTTGAATAGTTTTTTGTTTTTTGTCTTGTATGACATGATGAGATTTTTAAATGTTTTTATTTCATGTGTTGGACTACGGTAATTATTTCTTGATTTGGAAATTTGTAGTTTTGTATCGTGTTTTTGCATGTCATATCGTATAATTTGATATCATGTCTTATCGTGTAATATCGTATCATTGAAACTTAGAAATTTTCAGACTTATCGTGCATATCGTGTCGTGTCAACACGAAAATTATCGTGTTCGTGTTCGTGTCAGCACATTTCTTATCGTATCGTGTTCGTGTCAGAACTTATCGGATCGTGTCATTATCGTGCCGACACGAAACACCACACGATTACATGATTTACCGCCCCTAGATGAATATGTGAATCCGGTGGAGACAACTCTTTGGGGGTATTCGTCAAGCTATGTGTTCTATCCACAAGAATGGTCTCAATAAGATTATCATAAATTTAGATGATAAATATATTATGTACCAACTCAACAACAAACTTTCGTTCTCGATTGTAGTTCCATCAACAACCGAAGACATCTATTTGTTATGGTATCTATTTGAATTTTTTTCATTTGCAATTGTTGACCATCATATAGGTGGTCTCTGTAATGGATTAGCTAATGTGACATGACATTAGAAGTAGTCAAATGGAATCAAAATCGGGTTCCAAACTAGAATTGGAACCGTTGATTGGTCAACAGTTCTAAAATCGGAAGCAGAACCGTGTAGGTCAGTTTTAATTCCGGTTACTTGGTCTCAGAAATCGTGTAACTGGCAGTTTTAACCATCGACTGGAACTATCGGTGGAAACGTGGTGAAACCGGCAGTTTTCAAGTTTAAAACCAACGGTTTTTATTTTTATTTTTGGAAAAAATATGTTAGAATAAATGTTAAATGTTTATTATAATATTTTATATTTGTACTTCCATGAGATTAAACCAAATGTTGTAAGCTAAGTACCTGAGACTTTGATTCCTCTATACTATAATAGTATATATATACATATTAATATTATTATTAATATTAAGTACAAAACTTAATTGAATATTAAGTCCAAGGCTATTTCTTCATTTTTCCTTTTTTTGTAACTCAAATTATTGATGAACTATTTTTTAAAAAAAATCAAAAAATTATCAGAAGATAAACAAACGGTTTCATTTAAAATCGGAACCAAAACATTGGAGGAACCCAAACCGAAATCGAAATCGTGAGACAATGGTTACGGTTCTAGTTTCTCCATAATGAGAATCGAAATCGACAGTTCCAGAACCGTTGTCACCCCTACATGGCACTAGGATGAAGATTTGGATTGGTCTAGCTAGTCAATTCCCCAATTAGCTCATGATGTAGCATGATTGGGACTAAGCCATGGGTTTCAATCGTGTATCTATTTGTTAAGTTAATCTACGAAATCTATCTTGTAGGGAAGAAAAGAAACACTAGCACAATATTCAAATCATAAAGATTTTGACAAAAACTCATGTCAGACCGTCTAACGGGTCTGACCTGTTAGACGGATCTGACCCGTGGATCCGGTGGCATTTTCGTAATATTAGCAGTGGTGTTTTAGTAATTTTCAGGGACCATCGGTATTAACAGTCCTTCTGAAAAGTATTAGCCGTCCTTCTAAAAAGTATTAACAGTTCTTCTGAGATGTATTAGTAGTTCCCTGAAGAGTATTTTAGTATTTCTCCTGAATATACTCCCAAAATGTATTAACAGTCTCTAAAAAAAGTATCAGTAGTTCCTCAAAAAAGTATTAGTAGTTCCCCGGAGAGTATTTTAGTAATTTCTCTGAATATAATTAAATTTTTCTCTCGAAATGTATTAACCGTCCTTCTGAAAAGTATTAGTCGTCCTTCTAAAAAGTATTAGCAGTTCTTCTGAAATGTATTAGTAGTTCCCTAAAGAGTATTTTAGTATTTCTCATGAATAACTCCCGAAATGTATTGTAATTAGTTGTCCCTCGAAATAGTATTAGTAGTTTCTTGAAAAAGTATTGGTAGTTCCCTAGAGAGTATTTTAGTAGTTTCCCTGAATATAATTAAATTTTTCTCCCGAAATGTATTAGTTGTCCCTCGGAAAAGTATTAGTAGTTTATCGAAAAAGTATTAGTAATTTCCGAGAGAATATTTTAGTCGTGCTCCTGCAAAGTATTAGTTTTTCTTATAAAAATGCATTAGTATTTCTCCATATAAGTATTAGCTGATACTAATACTTGTATCATTTAGTGCTTTTATGGATTTGTTTATCCATCTCAAGTCTCAACCTTCTCGCGCAGTGTCGCTGCCGTCTTGGTTCCTTCCTTCTACACATAACCACCCCCAACCACTTCACCTTCACCCTACCTGTAATTTGTAAATATATATATACCCACATATACATACATATCATCTCGATTTCACACTCATATTTTTCTTTGCTTTTACTTGTTATTACTCATGGGCTAGTTGCTATCTCTTCTCTCTTTTCAGACATCAAAATGAGTAATTTAATTACAACCAGAATTGAGGTTGAGAAGATTGTATTTGATGGTGAGCCATGGCGTTTTAATTTAATGATAACATGCTCTCGTATTGCTAGGGTAGAATCTTGGACAATTTATGTTCTTCGTCTTTTTTATTGGGTTGAACCGGTTCATTTGTTGGGGCTCCGTCTAATAGAATAAATTCACCAGATCGTCTAATAGGAGACTAGCTCAAATATTTTTTATATGTAATTTCCTTAACTCGGTTCTTAATATTCATAAATTTATTAGCCAAGTTTAGGTTCTTTAAATGCACATATGTTTAGATTACAGACTTGATAAGAATTGTCAAATGCATGTTTTTGGTGGGCTTTATCGATTGTAGCAATAGAGACTAGAGAGACGACGCAATAAGAGATCTCTACTTTGAAATACAATACAAATTATGTGCAATTTACTAAAGAAAAATTGCAGTAAACTGCTGACTAAATACTATTCCATTTGGTGTAGGGTAACGTACGAAATAAATTATTGATTTTGTTTTTTTAATAACGTGAAATGTCAAATATTAGTGATTAAATAAACTTTATAAAATTATTTCGAATTTCTTCTATCTTATAGTATTTAATTTTGTGAAGTTGACTTAACTTCACCAACCAATAGAAAAAAAATAAATCATATAGATGATTCAAACAATGGATTTTTTACTAGTGTTGCTGCCTTTGTAGTTTGTATGCCATTTTGTTGGGTCAAACTCTTTTATTTTACTTTTTCTTTTCTAAATGCCATGTACGGTTCAACCATGGAGTTTTCCTGTATGATTTTTTAAATGTCTTGTACGGACTTTTAATCATGGATTGTTTTTAAATGTTTCTTAAAACTTTTTTCGTTCTTGATTCATTTTCACAAAACAAAATCGAATATATATCACATTCTTTATTATATATTTTTTTAAACACCGTAATGTTCATTTCATATTTCTCATAAAATACCCAAAACAAGTCTAGAGACCGAGCTTATCGATGCATGCGTTAATTTGAAACAAATATATTTTTCAAAAGATTGTGTTTGATCTAAGATATAATATAATAAAACAAAAAAAGGGATAAAAGAGTAGAAAAAATATTTTCCTCCAATTCCGTTTGAATACAAATATAAAAAATTAAAGAAAAATATCAAAAATATTATAAAGCCGAACAAATAACTAGCGTACAACGTACACAGAATCTAAAAACGAGATCTCAGTAAAAGCATAATTCGAGATTTGAAAACGAGATCTCATTAAAATACAATATTCACTCTCGATTATATCCACATATTCGAGATTCCAATAAAAAGAATCATAATTTCCATCAAAAGTATCATCAATGCGTGAAAATCTACATCAACCCTTAAATTGAGCATTGCGAATTCTTCTATAAAAAAAAATTGAAAAAAAAATTGCCACCCATAATATATAGTCACTAGTTGCAACAACATATCTGTATACTACTTAACGAAAAGTCATGAACAAATTATGACAAGGCCTAAACTCACTTTGATTTAATATTCACAACTATGTACAATTTAAGCATTACACGTCTCCTTGAAAATTAATGCAAGGCCTACATTATAAAACATGAATCCCTTCAAAATTACATTAAAATCAATTGAGTATATACAACTCCAAGACTTCAACTAACAACCCTTTTTTTTCGGATAAAGCAAAAAATTATTAAACAGAGCACAAGGGGTGCTCGCCCACTACAAATTAATCTCATATTATATATATTTTCCATATTATTTATAAACATAAATTTAACATATACTTTGTAACTTATATTAATTTCCTAAAAGAAAAAAACAAAATAAAAAAAGTAAATTTGGTTTTCAACCATGGATGGGCAAACCCCACCCCACCCTAAAAAAAAAATCTTTAACAAAAACCATAAAAGGTAGTTCTTTAAAAAAAAAAGATGAACATATCCATGAAAGTCCACTGCCCGCTCATAGAGTTTTGTGGATGAAGTGAATCGCGAGATATGCCTCAAGAGGCCAAAATCCTGGGTTGTTTTAGACTGAGTCACCACACAAAAATTCTCCTCCACCTTGTTACTAGACGGATTCGATCCTCCATGCTGCGAGTACCAGTGAAACAGACATTTCATCAAAAGGTAGTTCTTGCGACAGCATGACTTTTGCTTCTAGGGTACTTCAATTCATTCTTCACATTAATAACATTATTACCATTAATAATATCTCCCCCAAAATAGCAAACGGGCCTATCTTCATCAATCTTGCCCATGGCCACGCTGATGCTTCTCGGCGGCATGGCCTGCGGCCCGGCCCGTGAGCCCGCCCTCATCTTCATCTCCTCCTGCCTGATGTAACTATCCAATTCCATCCTGCTGCCGATGCTCCGGGCCGATGCGGCCCGAACTAGCTCCCGATAATCCTCGTCGTCGTTGGACCGGGCCGAGTTTACGCTGAAGCTCCTCGGCAGGCCCGGAGTTTGCGACGTCCCCTGCAGCCCGACGATGTTGCTGTTCGCGCAGTCCATTATGCTTCTCACATAATAGTCTCGGGCCTTGCCAAGGGCCCGAAATGGAGTCATGATTATCCGGATGAACCTGTTGCCTTGGCTTGTTTTTGTTTTCATCTTTATCCTTATCTTCTAATTAAAACAACAAATTTTTTTTTTAAAAAAAAACAAACCTATTTGAAAAAATTGAACAAAAATGATTTAGTTTTATGTACTTGAAGAAAAAAAAAAGAAGCAGCAACTTGAGATTTATATAAATGGGTGTTGGTAGAAGGGTTTAGAAGAAATTAATGAAGCTTTTTTTTTCCCCTTTTTCTAAGGTGTGGTTGGAGAAATTGAAATGAAATGATTTGTTTAAAGATGGATAAAATTGAATGCCAAATGGTTATATATATTAGTAGATGAGACACAAGGCAGATGTGTTGGTCTTAGAGTGGATGGATTTCGTTGAAGCGGACATATATAAGGATAATTACAAAACTATCACTGAAGTTTGTGGTAATTACAAAACCCAGAAGTTTGATTATGTCTTAAATGTAAAGGGGGAACAGTAATATTTGTACAAATCTAAATGAAAACATATTTCATATTCCAAATTGGTGTTCCAATTTCTGTTCCATTCATCCAGATGACTGACACATGTCAGTGAGATAAATATGAGTTATTGACATTTGTCATTCATCCGATGAATGGAACAGAAAGTTGAATACCAATTTGGAACATGAAATCTGGATCCAATGTAAACATAGTGTTTGAAATATTTTTTATTATAAAGGGGATAAGGTGTAATACAAAATCAAAACCTCTAGACAATTTTTGTAATTTTCGAAAAATTTTGGGTTCTTTTGTTATTAGTTCAAATTCCAGGGTTGCTTTTGTAATTATCCCATCAGATACATGAAAAGTATGATGAGAGTGAAAGTGTGAAAAAAGGGAAACTTCCACAGCCCACCACCTAAGAATTGCAAGATTGGGGGCAGCCCATGGTATGGACTATGGATTATTCATTATAGTGTGCCAAACTTGAATATTATATTAACAGGTAATACTAAAAAGACTTCAATTTGATTGTCAATTCTTGGCTTTAATGTTGATCTGAATTTTCATGGACACTTCAGCATTTATCCCATGGTTGAATTATACTACAAGTTTTGGGGTTAGGAATGGGATTTGAGTTGAAATTTAGGGTTAGGTTTGAAAATTTAGGCAAGTTGATGTGAAATTGCTAGCTTGACATAATTAACTTGGCATTAATCTTTTAGGTGACTTGTTTGGTCCTAATAATTAATGTGATTAATTTATTGAAAAAAATCATGCCTAAACATAGAGAACACGTCAGGCTTATTTATTGAGATTTTAGAATGGATCAACTCGAATTTATACATTATTTGAAACGTCACTTTCAACAGAAAATTTGAATTTATGCATTTTATGATTTCGGCCACTTGCGTCTATAAATTTACGTTATTATTTATTTCTCCTATAACTTTCATAATTAAGGGTATAATGGTAATTTAAGTACAAGAATATTTGTTTGGGAAAATAAGATTTTTAGTCCTGTAAGTTGGACATGTTTTAGAATTAGTCCTCTAAATTGTCACATTCATTTTTTAGTCCTTTAACTTTCAAATTTCTAGATATTCAGTCCTTTAACTTAACAATTTTATTTTTAATCCTATAACGTAACATATTTCAGAAATTTGGTCCTATAACTTAACACATTTTAGAAATTTGGTCCTGTAACCTTTTTTAGGGGAATTTAGTAATATAACTTAACAATAGTTAAATTTAATTAATTTATTAAAAGGTTATTTCTAAATTAATTTTATTTTTAAAATCGAATGATTTTAATTAACAATTATTTTTAAAAAAATAATTAATCATTTTTAATTTAATTAATTTTTAAAAAATATTTAAGCATTAATTTTTAAACCTTCGAATTAAATGCATCTTGTACGAGTAGTCTACGATTACATTTCTTGGAGATAATTATCCTCACCAAAGGTTAATTCCATAAATATGACAAATTATTCTTAACTTACTAATTTGATGTAATTATTTTAATTTTCCTAGAATTCATTAATTATTTTAGAAATTTCTATTTATTCAAACTTTTTATTAATCAAACTAATTTAATTTTAATTATTTTTATAATTTAATTAGTTTCCAAACATTGAAATTTAATTATTTTATATTTGGTCCTATAAAATAGTTAAATTTAACTATTGTTAAGTTATAGGACTAAATTTCTAAAATATATTAAGTTATAGGACCAAATTTCTGAAATATGTTAAGTTTTAGGACCAAAAATAAAATTGTTAAGTTAAAGGACTGAATATCTAGAAATTTGAAAGTTAAAGGACTAAAAAATGAATGTGACAATTTAGAGGACTAATTCTAAAACATGTCCAACTTACAGGACTAAAAATCTTATTTTCCCTATTTGTTTTATCGTGTGTATAAGTGTATTATATACTACAAGTTGACATTGCTCATGTTTACTCCCTATAATTAATTCCCCACATTTCCCTCGAATGTACGGTCCTCTTCGGACACAACACTATATTTCAAATTATGTTTTATCTGATACCCAAAGTATTGTATATGATTACGCTTAAAAAAATGTATTGTATATGATGACATAATCATGACATGTATTTTTCTTGATAAGCGAGGGAGGAGAAAACCCTCTCTAATTTATTAAAAGAAGGTAAAAGAAAACATAATAAATGTTCGATAAAAGAAGCAACAAAAAATAACTTAAAAACATAATTTAGATGGAGGATGTCTATTTCTAGTGGATTTTCGAATAACTTTGTTTATTCAGCACTTGTGGGTGCCCTAATATCGTCCTAATGATGCGATGAGTTTGACTCATATTATGATGGAGCCCATGAAACGTCCCTCAAAGATCTTCAAGTCATAATTGACATGGCCTTCATACCTTCTGAATAGTTAGGTGAGTGAATGACAAACGGAGCATTGGAGGATCCGCTTAGCTTAGGCTTTAAAGCTTCTAATTTGTCTGCATCAACGTGAAATCAAATTTAAGATGAGAGCTTGATGTCGGAGATATTGAATCATGAGCTGAAGCTAGAGCTTTGCCACCACTCTCTTGAGATTCGATATTTGATTCAACGACATTTAAATAGATCACCACAGCTAGCGGATAATATTGCGACTATGATTCAGAGTGCTGGCCTATGTTGTTTGTTTCTTAGATGATCATTGAAATAGAACATATATCACGATTCGAAATAAAGAATCGTGCTGGCCTATGTTGTTTGTTTCTTTTTTCTAGTGTTTGAGAAATTTCTCTTGCTTAATTTTTTGGTTTCTAAATCTTAATTTTCCCACCATTGATAATATGGTCCCATTACAAAAGTGCATGTAATGAAGTAATTAGTATTAGTGTATATATTTAGGACACACAGGACGAGTAGACGCTAGTATCGTACATTAATGAGATGAGATGTGGCCCAAATTGAAAAATCTTTAACCCAACTACAGAAAATAAATCACTACATTAATGAGATGAGATGTGGCCCAAACTGAAAAATCTTTAACCCAACTACAGAAAATAGACCACCTCTCTAGCAATTTAGTGAAAGAAGCCCATGGCCTTAGAAACCTAATACGGACCATGAAACATGTTACATTTTTTTCAAAAAGAAACTTGTATCATTTTATTGATGAAGGTAGGTCGTTTAATACAAATACAAGGTCCTCAGACACCAATCCATGAAGGAAAATTCACATGAACCCAAACAAAATGGGCCCGAGAAAATAAAGTAAAAGAAACAATTGTATGTGCTAAAAATTTAGCCGAATGTTTTAATGTGAAAAATAAGAAGTTTTTAAAAAATAGAATAATTAAATGGGTTGGATATGAGCCGGGAAAGAAATACATGAACCCATTTATAATGATAAAACCCGTTCCAAATGTAGCAGGGCCATGGTGGGTGGGGTCTTACCCAGGCCCACTGATATCCTAATGAAATATTCTTTCGTATGTTTTACGCATAGTAGTAGTCAAGATATTTAGGCCTTGTTTGTTTATGTTTCCAATGACATCTTTCCAGTTTCCAACTATACATAAAAGTGAAATCATGTTTGTTCATAAAATTTCCAATGGAAATCATCATTTTCATTTTCTATTTTTCACATAAAACAACATCTCAAACCTATAATTTCTATTCTCAAACCTATACACTACCCTACATCACTCATCATTACTTATCAATCACTATTTTCATATTTTAACCCAATTATATATGTGAGACCCACCATTATCAACTTTATCTACTTAAAATATTATTATTTTTAAATTATAATTATCTAATGGGACCCACCAACTATAATCTTATAAATATAATATTATATATTCAAATTAAAATATTGAAGTGGACCCCACAACTACCAACTTTTCAATTATTATATACATAAAATAATATTTCAAAACTACTCAATACAAACACAATCTCATTTCCAACCCTACATAAAACACATTTCAATTCATTCATCCAAACATAATCCCAATTTCCACACGAAAACCAATAAATTCTCAAAATTTTATTTCCAACTCCAGAAACTGGAAATGGACCATGGAAACATAAACAAACAGGCCCTTAGTGACTAAGAGTGTTCTATTCTAAAAGAGTGTTCTACATCGTGCTCATTAGCTCTACATCATCATCTATTCATCTTTGCTAGATATATCTAGATCTTCTATTTTAAAAGAGTGTTTAATTCCTATTCAAACATACAGAAGATTTCCCGTGTATAAAAATTACCATATTAACTTTCAATTATAAATCAAGCACAAACTGTGGGGATTTAGTATGATAATTTTTACGAATGTGATAATCATTTGTGCAATGGAATAAGAGAGAAAAGACCCTTCAGAATAGGGGACATGTCTCACCCTTTTTCTATTGGTTTTGGGGTTGCTACCAAGACGATGTCTTAGTCTTGCGGTCTATTTCGCTTCTATAGTTCTCAGTCTAGCACTGGCGAAATCTGTTTCGCAAAACGGGCAATACCAAGGTTCACATCATTGCTTGTAACGTTTTTGGTTGAAATTTATTGGACAATTTATTTTGGTATTTTCTCAATGTGATGGAGTTATTTCCCGATTAAGATTTCATATTCCACTTTTCGTATTCCACTCACTATTTTATATATTGGATGAATGACACCTGTATCATGTACATGTGTCACAGACTCACATGTCATTCATCCAATACATTGAATATATAGTGGAATATAGAAAGTGGAATAAGAGACCTTATCCGGTATTTGCTCACTCATACTTTATGAATTATGGTTGATCCTATATGGCCAAATAGAATGTGAATTGATTTTATTCCCAAAAATAATACCTAATTGTTCACCTTATTGCTGCCTTCAAAGAAAGCTAAAATAGTATAATTTCTTTTTGAATTTTAATGGTTAAAAAAAAAAGGAATTTTCAGATGCCGAATCTCAAAGTAAGACAGCAAGTAACCTACTATTACAAAAACAAACTATAAAAACCAACAAGAAGCATGAACAATTTTCATGAAAATTTGAGTAATTACCCACTTTTAATTGGTGTAATGTAGCATACATGCATTTTTCTCCGTGATGGAAAGAAATTCAATACTTGGGAATTTGCACCCATTACTTACTATGTTTAATTATCAAAATGGCTTAATTGCAAAATTAGTCATGTAATTATAAGGGACTAGCAATTTTGGTCTAGTAAATATCTTAGATAGTAATTGCGGTCCTAAAAAATTTTGATTTGTGCAATTCTGGTCCATAAGTTCTAAAATGAGTTTTTCTTTTTTTGAGTACTCTAAAATGAGTAGTTTAATATTTCATTTATTCCTAAAGTGTAAAATTGTCAATGAATAAAATTGCCACATTTAGAAATTATGGGACTAAAATTGTCAATCCCTAAGAGTTACATTACTAAAATTACAATTAAGCCTGATCAAACTCAATAATCATGCTTCAAATTCTCAAAATATTTAACAAAACTAAGAGAATAGCCACTTGCAAATACATAGATAAAACGAAAAATATTGGGGGAAATCAAGCCCTTAAAATCAAATATACTCTCTTATTTCTCTTTTTTTGATTTAATACAAGAGAAAATGATATTAGCTTAGAAAGAAAAAAAAAAGGACAGGATCAAGGGTTAGGGACAGATGATGGTGAGATTCCCCAGTGTAGATATAATCAACATGGGCAGCCAATGTTCTACGCATCAAACACTCTTCTTTCTCCACTCCTTTGCATCCACCTTCTTCAACCTCCAAGCCCTTTAACTCGGTATCCTGTTCATAAAAAACAAAATAATTAAAAATCAAAAAATTAAATATTTTATATAAAAAGGGACATGCTAATTAATTATTGCCCATTGTTTAAAAAAAAAAAAAAAAAAAAAATTGAACCGGTGACCAGGGGCAGAGCTAGACATTCAATTTTGTGGGGCTAATGTTTTTTCGGGGGTTAAATTAATAAAAAAAATAGGGCTTACATACAGACCACCGTCACTGGTTCACAATTCAACCGATCAACATTTTCATATATAAATTAAAGAAAATATGTACATTTATTTTCAAAATTCGGTACACACCGACCACCGTCGTCGTATCTAAAAGCTCACCTTGAGGGAGGTTGATGGATCGGGGCGAGAGGCATGTGCTAAAGAGAAGAGGAGAGTGACAATAACAAAGAGGTTGATAAACTTAGACTCCATTTTTTTTTTGACAAAAGAAATAAAATATTGTATAAGAAGATGTGCATAGAGATGCTGATTTATAGGAGAGATGGGAAGAAAAAAAAATTAATGTGAGGGCAACGTTTCAATTTCCAGTTATGGCAAAAAAATCTTTAAATTTGGAGGCAATTAATGCAAAATTAAATAAAATAGTATATGGCATTCGAAAAATATTGCAAGATTTGATGTCGTATAGTTAGTTACCTTCTATCTGAAATTCCTTTCCTTTTTTTCTTTTTACTACTTAACAAATTCAAATTTTAGATAATCTTTCTTGACAAACAAATAGGAAAATTAATAATAGTTGACGTTGCACATGATCCATTTTGAATCTAATACATTCATGTTAAAGATCACAAATCTTTTCCTTATAGGCCAAATTGCGAAATTGGTCTTGTAACTATAGCGCGATAGCCAAAAGGTCCTGTAAAATTCACATTTTGCAAAAAAGTCTTGTAACTATAGCAAACTCTAGATTTTGATTCTGCAAAAAACACGGTTTGCAAAATAGTCCTGTAACTATATGAAAATCTCAATTTTAGTACTAATTTCATGGAATTTTAATCACGTGAGCTGCACATATAGTTAACTAGTTCTTAATTTCCGATGACATTAGGATCAATTTTTTAAATTTTCATACAGTTACAGTCGGGACTAAACCGTGCATTTTGCTGGACCAATTAAAATCGAGATGTTTATATAGTTACATGATATTTTTGCAAAACTTAATTTTTACAAAAATTTTACAAATGCCATATAGTTATAGGACTGATTTTGCAATTTTACCTTTCGTTATATATTGCATCAGATAAATCTTGTCTATTATCTTTTTGTCAAAAAATTTGAATCGAAATTTAATTCCATCATTTTGTTAATTTAATTCCATCATTAATAACCCTACAATTGGTCAAAACAAATGGGTCAATGGGTTTTATTTTGCAAACCTGGAAAATTATTCTTTTTTCTTTTGCCCACTTTGTCTTTCTCTACCAAATTAATAACTAACATATATGATTGTAACATCTGTATGACTGTATCCTATATTATGTCTAATAAACAGGTTCTTCCATCTTTACGGATGGATTAAGGTGCACTCAAAAAAAGAAAAAAAAGGATGGATTAAGGTGGAGAAAGAAAAGTTCCATACATTAAAAATTAATTATGAAATTATTAGATGCTGTAGGTACCTTATGTTTATGTATGCTTGCCAGTGTCAAGCTAGAGGTGACAATTTGAGCCACGATACAATTGACCCACCATGAAATTATAGGGTTTGGGTTGTAGCTTATCAGATTTGGATCGACATGACAAGACTCAAAAATTGGGACGTATCGGGCTGGTCCGATAAACCCAAAAAGGCCCAATAACATTGTAAATATTGGTAATTGACTATTTACATTGGTAATGTATTAATAACCGGATATTTGATACGTGTTTTAATTATCAAACATAAAAAATCATATGTTTAGCTAATGGCTTAACCGACCTAACGAGTCTGACAAAATAAATTTAACAATTTTGTTTATCGTGTCTCGTGTCGTCCCGTGCTTTTCGTATTATTGGCATGTCATGCTTGAGTTTAAATTTTTTAGGCCTGATACAATTACCGTATCATGTTTGGGAATGAGCTAATTATGTCGACTTGTTATTGTACCAACCCTATAAGGGCCTGGCACGATCGATTTTCTACCCTTATGCCAGGTGGGTAGGGCTTACTAATAATTTCATGTCTACATGTTGAAATCAAAGCAAATAAGTTAAATTTATTTTCTTTTATTTTATTTTTTAATTTATACTAAAAAAATTGTTACTTAAATAAACAACTTTGTGGCAAAAACTAATATAAGATTGTCTCACAGGTCACATTATGTGAGACGATCCTCCATGACTCGTGCCCAGCCCAAAAGACCGGTGATATTTTTGTAAATATCAGGCTCATAAACAGGTGTGATGATAATTAAAAATTATTAGTTTTTTTTTCCAAAAGGTATCATTGTTACTCTGAAAAATATACGTTTTCAAAGTAACTAAAGTTATTTATTTGAACATTTATATATATATATATATCTTGTGTCAAAGTATCATTTTTTTAAAGTATCACATTACCTTGGAAACATATACATTTTCAAAGTAACAAATATTATTAATTTCCGAACATTGTTTAAGAGTATCACATTTTATTATAAAAAATATATTTTTTGCTCTAAAAGTATATTTCTCAAAGTAATAGAATTAATATCATTTACTTGCAAGAGTACACTGATGGATCTACAACCTTGTTTTTTTTTAAATAAGCGTGAAAATATATAAAAGAAAGGAAAAAGTCCTAATCACAAGGCGATTAGGTAGCTTAAGTATGGGCCTCGTAAAAATCTACCGAGGTAAAACCAACCTTTCGCAGAAAATGGTACCTTTGAAAGACATCCACACAAGAATGCATAAATAAAAGCACTAAATAATTACTCTAAAATCCTCATTATCAGATGAATCCACTTCATCAGCATAGTCCCCCCACCTTTTGGTAGCAACCACGTTTAAGGATTTGAAGCTATTAGATTGAGCATCGTCCAAAGAGTGAGATTATGAATTGGAGGAATCAAGCCTTGGTGAACATCACAAAGAAGTTGTTGCTTAGAAGTATCCAACAACTTATCCCGAATAGCCTGATAAAGAGGACGAATGAGCTTGAACAACTTGTATTGAACTGTCCGCGACCACCTCTTGATATCAGAAAAAGTGGGCAAGGTGTCCCTCGTGAAGGGTGAGGGTATCCTAGATGCAGTATTCAATGTGGTGTTATCCAATTCTGAATGTACATCCAAAGCAGCCAATGAATATTCCCGTTGAATTGCAGGATTCAAAGGCGAAGCTAGAGTAGAGCTAGCAGACATGTGTGTATCCAACGCCATGACCTTATCTTTATTATCCTGATTGTCCATAGTTTTTATTCAAAAAATATCACTTTTACTTTAAAAAGTATCATCAATTATTTTTTGTGGATAATAATTATTTTTCCCACGGATGGTGTTTTTTTCTCTATTTACTAATGTTGTGGATTAACACCAATCCCTTTGACGTGCTGCGTGCATATAGAAGCAGGAAAACTAGTGGCCCATCAAAATTATTCAGTGTTTTGGAATCCCTGATGCAAAAGCTCCACCAAGCTTCATCAACAATAGGGTGTTTGGGAAGCAGAGAGAGAAAACAAGTTAACGTGAGTTGATCTCCTCTTTTGCATGTCTAACTTTAAACATTTTGCATTTGTATAAAATAATTGGGAGTTGACTTGGACCTATCATAAAATGGCACATGTCAAATTTTGGTTGATTCACGGGGTAAAGTGCAATGAATCATATTATTCTGAGGGTAAAATATGTGTTTCAGAGTTCATTAGCCAAATTACAAAAATTAATATAGCTTGGAGGGTAAAGTGCAATTGACCATTAGTATAGCAGAAAAACAACACACACATCATGTAGTACATCTTCTCCTTCAAAATAAAACACACCCTCTTTCACTGAAATAGTAAAGAGGATAATGAAGAAAAAAAACACATTACAAATCCGATAAATAATATGCCACCTCCTTATACTTATAGGACCAAAATTGCTACATAAGATACTTATAGGAGCAAATTAAATATGCCACCCCTTATACTTACAGGACCAAAATTGCAATTAAGTCGATCAATAATACATGCCCTGATTCTTGTGTTAATGTTTTCATATGTAATTCAATGATTTAAAAGTTTTGTTTTAATCTCTTTCAAGTGGATAGTATATAAACAGCCACAATTCATGATATTAATGCAAACTTGACATAAAATTAAAATACCTTCTCAATGAGGAAAGCAATGAAAAAAGGGCCCATTTTTGCTATAAAGCTCCAAAATGCAGCATAAACTTTTATGATATTTATTTCCTAAGTTAACTGCAAGCACATGGAGCCTACTTATGCTGCAAAACAAAACCAAAGGCACAAGAGAATATCGGCATGCTAAATAAGTTCAAAACTAGTTAATTTTATTATGGCTTAATTGTAGTTATGGTCCTGTAAATATACGGAAGTGGCTTATTTAGTCTTGTAATTATTGTATGTGGAGCAATTTTGGTCACGTATATATAAAAAAAATTGATATTATTAAGTGTGTTATGTAGCAGTTTCGCTCCCCAAAATTTTGATTTTTGTGCAATTTCGGTCTCGTAAGTTCTAAGTTTGTGCAATTTGGGGTCCTGAAACGATGAAATTTGACTTACTCATTTGGGACTAAAATTGCACAAAAATAAAACTTACATTGCCAAAATTGCAATTATACCTTTTATTACTAGTAAAAAAAGCTGAAACAAAACACACACATATATAATATACATATAGCAGAAAGATGGAGTTCATGTTACTCTCCACTATGTGTAATTCATATATAACTAACATGAATAAACAGAAACCAACTGCCTATCAATCAAGGTACCATTTATCATATAATAATTACTAGAAATTAAACCTGACAGGGAATATTCTTCTTAAGATTTTATAGTGCAAAATCAAAAGAAACAAAAAAAAAATATTTTTTTTTCTTTTAGTATAAGGGTAAAGAAACAAAAACTAGGGATCTAAGCAAGTGAGTACAAAAAAATTAGATACTCACTAAATTGAGGAATTTGTCGGGTAGTTAAGACATGTTGAAATTCTTGGATGGTGGGATGCAACATTTTATATTTATTTAAAATTATCAGGTGATGTGGAGAAAAACGGTAAAGTACAAAAACTACCATATTTAAAATCAACAATTTAGGTTTAATTTGTGTTATACAATGAATTTAATATGTTATATAGTTTTTCTGTACACGTATCCATTATCTATGCAGTTGAATATAAGGTGAAACACTTTTGTGAAAGAGAGATTACATCCGAACCCAAAGAGTCAAATGAAGAAACATTTTGGCCTAAAAAAAATCCCTTCAAGTAAATCAGTACATGACTAGCTACCAATTTATTTTTATTTCAGATCCTCAATTTCTAGGTAAATAGAAGATTGAGTGTGCTAGTCATAATAATAAATTAAATACTAGAAAAAGGACTAATATAACAATATGCACCTGAAATTCAAAACTTGATTATTATATTTTTATTGTAAAAATATAATCTAATTAGAATTTAACTAATTACTTTTTCCAAACCTCGGCATTTTCAATGAAAATTTAATTATAAATTCTTCACTTTCAAAGAGATTGATGTACATGTTATATACTTTTGTTAATTAATTATTTTTCTCTAAATTAAAGAGAGGCGGTCTTCACCAAAAAATTCTGGCCGACTTATATACTTTTGTTAGTGATTGGTAGTCCGGATTTAATTAGGAATTGATCTATTCCAACTTATTGAATCTTGATTGGATAATTTTTTTTTTAAGAATAATCTTGATTGGATTATTGAGATCTGACAACACGTTGTTTTTGCTCGGTCTCATTTAGACTTAAATTTGGGATAGATCTGTTTAGTTTTTGTCTGGCTTTTTCCCATTTATATCAAATAAAACATATAATTATTTATTTATTTCGGAGTTAGCAATAATATACATAATTAACATATATTATTAACAATAATCAATTTCTATAATTTAAAAATATTAACTGTTTACATTAATTGTGGAAGTAGACACCTGTGACTTTGAACTAAAGATTTTAAAAGTTTCGGGACGTTGCTTCGCCACTTAATTTATGCCTTATCCAATCAATTTAGGTGGGAACGGATTTGGATGAAAAAATATCCATTCATGATATTCATTTTGAGGAAAAGAAGTAAAATTGGATATCTTCTAATAGACTATTTTTGAGAAAACTGATAATGATATGAAATGCGATATGTTTTGTTATATGAGATTAGGGAAAAATATAGAAACTATATTTGATTAATAATGGACGAGTTTTTGTTTCTACAGAAAAAATATAATGATGACATCAAATGCCATATATAATTATGAGATGGTAGTTAGAGCATCTGCAATGCTCGGTTCATGTGGAGGTTTTAAGGCAAAATTTAGTTTATATAAACCACATCCCATTGTGAGGGGAAGGTTTTTGATGATGCGGCATAAACCGATTTATGTTTATGAATCTGGTTTATGGCAAAGATCTTTTTCTTTTTTTTTTCTTGAGTAATGCATAAATATTTAAATATTCAATAGTTTGCTTTTACTATTTTATATTCAATGTGGATTGTGGAGAAAGGTTTATCAAATTTGTGGGGTTTTTACTTTTGATGTGGCACTGATATGGCAGTAACGTGTCACATAAAAAATTGTGCAAGAGGTTTATTAATTGGTTCGGCATTGGAGATGCCCTTAGTTGAACTATTTTTTTGTTTTTTTAAGGTTGCGGATATTGTTAGGCTCTAATCAGACGATAGCCCGACAAATAGTGCATATGATGATATGAACAATATTATTTTTTATTTTTATCTATTCAGGCTTATTTTAGTCGTGTATGCCCGATTTTTGGCTGAGGCGATTTCCACTGATTTGGACGTAATCCCCTCGATCAAGGGTGGCGGGTGCCTACCTAGGCAATTGTATCAGCTGATATTCACAACACTGTAAAAATTCCTAAATACCGAACAAAATAGTTTTCCAAATAAAAATAAAATGTAAAAGAATTTCTAAAATTAGAGTGACAATAATTCCAAGGGTTGGCCTAACGATTTTGAGGTTGCAATGCGCACCGAGGTCCAGATTCAAACATTGACTATCGTGGAGTGTGGGGTTGGGGTTTGTCCCTCCTCCTCCTCCAGAGATTAGGATCATCCGTAGGAATGACGGATGTTCCATAGTCCGAAGAAAATGTAGGATATGTGTCCCGACCGATAAAAAAGAGAGTGACCAAACAATCACATCACCAATGTAACTTTTTAAGGACCATTAGAGGACAAAAGCTGTGACATAACTACTATTCCCACATGGCTGCTTTTAACTTAACCGAATTTAGCTTTTCCCACAGCCGTAACCCACATGACCACGCCCCATGGCTTAATTCGCCTTTGCCAATTTGTTATAAATCTCAAAATTTCTTCCTTTGATTCTTCGTGATTAAGCTAATTGTCAGATAACACAGAGCCCCCACCTGAATAAAGCTGATTCTGACCCCCCAACTACTCCCCACCATGCATATATATTTACAACTTACAACCTCAAACTAATTTGACACGAATAAGAACAAAAATCCTAGATTTATGGCAAATATAGTACGTACTATATTAACAAATTGAATGAGATAGTAAATTTATGTCAAGATTATGGTCTCACTTGGACATAGAAATAATTTAAATATGATTAACTACTATTCAAGTGTCTCATTTTGTTAAAATGTAAACTATTTGGCGTAATATCCATTCGCTTGGCATATATCATGGATTAAGAGGGTGTATGACTAAGTTTTTTTATGTTTTAAATTTCTATATCTTATAAGATGTATTTTTTTAAAAATTGTAAGAGTGTTTTTGGATGAGTTTATATAATTAAATGCTTTAAAACATCTTATAATATATGTTTGAGAGCTTATAAGTTCTCTAGTGTTTGGTAATTTTTTTTCAAATTAAAATATCTTATAAGCTCCCACGAGCGTATAAGCATTTTTCGAAAAAGTAGGGGAACCCGCCTTATTTTTAAAATAAAATTTTATTTTAACAACCTCATTTATTCACTTTGTTCATTTTAACTACAAAAATATCATTAGTAACATCTTATAAACCTAAGACAACTTATATGATGTATGATCATTAGCTTATAAGATTTTTTAAATAAGCTTAGTCATGACACTCTCTAAGTGTTAGAACTTATTTTGAAATGAGTTATTGAAGTCTTCGGATAATTAAAATAAGAAGATTGAGGTTTTAAGATGTTAATAATTATAATTTTATAATTAAGAAGATCAAAATTAAGGGAAATTGTTAGTTAGGATATTCTTTAGAAGAAAAAAAAGTTGAGATCTCTATACTTTTAAAAGCAAAATTATTAAATTCCTAAATATTTTTTTATTAGGATCTTAGCTATTTAAAAAAAAAACTAAAAAAATTTAACAACTTATAAGATGTTTTGATTGCCTATAAACTCTGATAAATTAAACACTAACTTAACATGATTTGTGTTAGAACTTAATTATTTTGTTTATGAGATGCTGGATTACAAATTTACAATTAGGGTGACTTCGTGAGTACACATGCATTATTGTGTTTTTTTCCCCTTTACTAATATCAACCAACTTTGATTCTATAGTTAACCATACTCTTAATAGCTCTTGTCTTGGTCTTTGTCCTAACCTCTTGATTTAGAAAAGGTGGATACTTTAATAATTAGTCTCTTTTTTTAAATTGTCAAAATAATTAATTTTCAAAAGTTAAAAAAAAAATGCGTGGGACCAAAATTTCACCCTCCATATCCTTCATAAATACCCCTCCCCTACTCCTCATTTCTTCCCTTTTCCCCTCCTTTCTCCCTCCGGTTCAAAAAAAAAAAAAAACCATGATGTCTACACAAAACCCGGTTCACTACCAACTCCCGGTTCTTGAAGATCACACACTAACTCAAAATGAAATCCATGAACTCTTTTCCCTACTCCAATCAGAACCATCAATTTTCCAATCAACATCAAGCTCGGAGACGAACCGGTCGGTTTACTCCACCGAGGAACGAAAACACAGGCGAAAGGCTTCGAACCGGGAATCGGCCCGTAGGTCCCGCCTACGAAAGAAGAGCCACTTCGAGAACCTCACGAGCGAAGTGAACGGCTTAAACTCGAAAACCGGGAATTGAAAAACGGGTTGTGCGTGCTAACTCGGGATTGCCACTTGGTTCAAAGAGACTCGAACCGGCTATTGTCGGAATCGATTTTCCTTCGTCATAGGCTCGCCGGTTTACACCAAATCTTATTAGCATCAACCGTTCAGCTACAATAATTCTCACCTCGAATTAACGTTAAACAAGAATAATTATGGCACAATTAATCCTTAAACTGCCAACTTTGCCCTTTTTTTATATATAATTTTCTCTAATTATGGGTCATGCATGCATTACATAGGTGGTTTGAGTGTAATTTTAACAAACCACGTTTTGGTGCATGATCGATCATGTAAAAATTGAGGCTTGCTTTTATTAATTATTTTTTTTTGGAGATTTTCCTTTTTTTTCCGGTCCAGTCATTGCAGATATTCAAACTCGGACCTCGTTATTGCAAATAATACCCGTGATCATTGCTCTCATCTAGTGGGGTTTCATAGTTTAGTAGTGTGGCAGTTAATGATTAGTTTGAGGCCAGGATTGGAGATTCTTGTGGACTTGCCTACTCTATCCTGTTTTTTTTCCCCCTTTTTTAAGGTTCTTAACTTTTTGTAACATGAATGTAATTTAGGGGATGACATTTGTCATGATTACCATCCCCAATATTGTACATATAATTATCATGACACAAGTTGTGTCATGATCATTGAGTCTTATTCCAAAATCTACTTTTCAAAAAGCTCCTTTTTTTGGCTAAAGAAATCTTGCTAAAAAGATCACTTAAATATGCATGATACATATGATGTTGAGAGGATCTGAATGTGTTTAAATTGTGGTTCAATTCACGTAAATTTGCATATGATATTGGAGCTTATATATATGCCGCCAAGAATTTAAATTATATATTTCCAGAAAATTAACCTAGAATAATTCAACTAACTCAAATATTATATTATGGGTTCTTTTTAAACACACGAGAATTCTTAGTCCATTTTCTATTCCAACGATATTGGATGGATGCTAATTATATACGTGACATTTATTCGATGTACTAGAACACCAAGTAAAATAGACAATAAAATAGGAGATCTGGTATATGTTTTTTTAATTTAAAGAGGAATATTTCACTCCATGTCGAATTGACTGAAAACAATTAGTCATGTACGGTATAACCTTCCTAATTTAATACAATAACCTCGTTTAAATACTTCTGGTCGGTCCTGACTTAGGGACAACAAACAAATTTAATAGTTCGCTAATTTAATATCTCGCTAATTAATAAATATTAGCAGTCCCAAAATTATTAATTTATATAAGTTTAATTGTATGTTACTGTTTTCCTTTCACAATTAATTATTCAACTGATACGTTGCTATATATATTAGTTAGTGCATATATATATATATATATATACATTTTTGCAAGTACTTATTTAGTGCTTAACATTCTATGTAATTAAAAATATTAAGTAATATTTATAATTTCTAATTAAAGGGCAATTTCAATATCATGCGTTTAAAAAATTTCATTTTCTTGGTTAGAAACTTTCACTATATTTTTACCCAACAAATATAATTAACAAATAATAGAAAATATTAATCAAAATATCATTTTCTTGGTTAGAAGTTTCCGAATGAACGATGAAATCAACACATTTCTAAATATCGTGTGGCTCATTATTGTTTCTTAATTAGTACAAATTCTGGGATAGAAGGAATGGCGGGAATCGAATCTCAATCCTCCCACCCCGTGTTTTATTGTACTAAGTGGAGGGTGTGATCTTAGACGATGTATCTTTTTTTTTCTGATTTATTTCACAGGTAGGGGATCTAGCCTAAATCCCCCATTCTACGAGATGTCATTCTTAAAAAAAATTAAAAAAACACTATCTGATTCCCCACTGGTCACCGGCAGACCAGGGTGGACAAGGAGGGGCTATGTACCCCCTCCCCCCCAAAAAAAATTTCCAAAAGTTCATTTTTTTCCCAAATTTTTGATAAAATCTTCAAAAGAAATTGCCCCCAAAAATTAAAATCTTGCGTCTGCCGCTACCTCTGGTTCAATATTGTTTAAGGAAAATCAGAAAGTGGATATAAATTTTCTCATGATAAGAGCATCATATCTTTGTCAAAAATTGAAGTCGGTCAATTTAAGTACGTCGACACTTTTTTTAGAGCTTTAATTTATGGATAAATTACTTTGAATGAAAGTGAGAATTTCCAACATCACATCTCCAAGGATGCCCCAAATGTAATTTATGTGTAGCCACATGTACATGTGTCACTTCAAATACCAGTGAATTCAATTAGGATTCGACTCAAATCTTCCATATACATTGAAATCAAAATAGTGGCTGAAAATTTTGCGCAACACTTTATTAGCTTTTCTATAACTTTTCTTGAGAATCATCACCTAATTAACATGAAATACTTAAGCTGTATGCACTGCATGAACCAGGAAAATGGAATAATAATAAAAATAGAATAATAAGAAAAGAATGTACTTAAAAAAAAGAAAAAGAAGAAAAGAAAAACAAACAAAAGACAACGGGTGCTTTCAAGAATTTATTTTTACGTGTCGGTTAAACAATTTTCCAATTTTAATTCTATTTTGCATAAGGAATATTCTAATTGTAGAATATGACACTGAGATTGTGATTAATAATATTGGAGAATCTTGGGGGTGGAAAATGGTGACACAATAGTAAAGGGACAGTTTCTGTTTTTTTTTTTTCCCAGGGAAGCCATTGCACCATTTGTAAACTATCAAATTATTAAGCTATAGGATGTAATGAAATTAGTGAGTCATTTAATTATATATAATAACGTTATAAAGCAAAATAATGATATAATTTAATTCAGTGGTCAGAATCTTATTTAAGTATATAGTTCTAAAATAAGTGGCATTGCTTAATCATTGATTTGATCCTCCTAGAACTTGTTTGTGGAGCACTCTGGATGTTTTTCTTTAGCCCCAAAAGTTGGGAATTATCAACAATGCAATCAGTGTTAGGGGTGGCAAATCGTGTTATCGTGTCGTGTTTTGTGTTGATACGATAACGACACGATACGATAAGGACACATACAAACACGACACGATAAGGATCTGCTCCGACACGAACACGAACACGAAATTTTTCGTATTGACACGACACGACACGACACGATAGTGACACGATAAGTCAAAAACAAAAAAAATAATTTATATGTTAATACACGATAACAAATCACACGATATTACACGGTATTACACGATATAAACATACAAAATATCAGGTTATCGTGTCACTAACAGATAAACGTGTCATTACCGTGTTCGTGTCGTGTCATTATCGTGTTACTAACAGGTAAACGTGTCATTATTGTGTCCTTATCGTGTTCGTATCATGTCATTATCGTGTCACTATCGTGTTTGTGTCCTTATCGTGTAAACACATAAAAACACGAACACGACACAAAATTTCCGTGTCCTTATCGTGTTGACACGATAAGGACACGAACGCGATAAGGTTAAACACTAACCCGCTATTTTCGTATCGTTTTCGTGTCGTGCTATCGTGTCGTGTCAAAAATTACCACCCCTAGCAATCACAACTAGAAATTGTGGATCTTATTAATTTAAATGAAAAGAATATAATTTGTCTAACTTTTTATTTAAAACAGATTAATAATTGAAAATTCTACACTGTCAATAGCTAACAAGAGGCCCACACAACATCAAATATATCTGATGTGGTGGCATGAGGTAGCTCGCATCCACTTAAGAGGTTTTGTCTGCTTTGCATGGGTCTCACGGGTTTGTTATGAAAAAGGCGTCTCTCAGAAGATAGTAGTTTGGCCCTAGCTTATAAGTCACATTCCAATCACATACTCACTCGATGTGGAATATATTTCTCCCCATCATAAGCCCCCAGCGCGTGGGTGGACTATGTGAGCGGGGAGCCAGTGCATAATTCTCATAGACAACGTCAATAATGTCAATACTCAATAGCAGAGCCATGAAACATGGATTAATAATATCATATTCTTTCGTCTTGATCAATTATAATTTGCTAAGATTAAGTGATAATTACTAAATGAGATCAAAATTTAGAATCAGTGTTATTATATATATATAGGGATATGATCAAATGGGACCAGGACCTTTAGGTAAGAACACGAGACCACATCTAGACCGTTTGATTTAATAATCAATGGTCCAGATTTTACCTATCTATTTTAGTCATGGCAGTGGCAAGCAAGGGTAGGAAAGTAATCTGTCTTTTAATTCAAAGGATATAACTGTAAATCCCTAATTTTCGAATTTGGTAACTGAATCTGATTATTATATCCCGCGATTTTTTCTCTCCCTCTTTTCAAAATACATGTTTGTTCTTCTCTCTTCATCTCCCTCATGCTCCCATCGTTCCATCTGTGAACTTTTCAAACCATTGTACCGAATCTTCTTCATCTTTTCATCACGGTCGGGCTCCATCTGTTAAAGTTTCAAACAACTGACACGAATCTTCTTCCTATCTTCATCACGGTTGGTCTCGCGCAAAACATTGTAAATTTTCTGTGATTTTTGTTTTCTTTTTGATTTTGGTGTTTCTTGATGTTTGGGTTCCAATTTGGGTTTTTTTATCTATTTCTATTGTTCTTATTTGTTTATATATATTATGTGGGTTTTAATTCTTGTTTAGGATTTGTATTTCTTTTCTAGGTCAAATTAGTTTTTACTCTGTAAATTTGTGTTTGGGGATTATTGAATGAGATGTAATTGGCAACCGAATGTATATTTTATTGTAGTTTTTATTACTCAATTTCTTAATTGACATTGTTGCAAAAAGGTTTGATGCAAAAACGAAATAAAATGATGATACCATAAGAAGGTAAGCAGATAAGCCTCTAGAAGAAGTTGGAGAACAATATATGATGTTATTTTTATTGTTTTGGAAAATTGCATTTTCAATCCATCTATTTTATATCGTGTTGTCTACTGCACCTTACTTTGCAGAATCATTTGGGTGTGCTTAGCCTTATGTTGGATTACCAAAACATTTAATTGTTTTATTATTGTTATCTATTAGATTTTGTTGTTTGAACTAAAACAGGGTAATTTGGTGGGTTTGTGTATCTCATTGGGGGGAAGACAATTTATGATGAGAGGAAGTACTCCCAAAGTTTTAACATCAAAAGGTATAATGCAAGTTTCCCTGATTATGAGGTGGATTTGGGGTGCAAAATTGATTGCTTAGAAAACAAATTTCGTTGTCGTTTGGGTATAGGAAATGAGAGAATTATGAAACCTCACCACAGGGTGAGTTGCATCACATGGATAACACATACTGATTCTTTTGTCATCCCCTGTGTTTTACATTTAGTTTTGAGTTCTTTACTTCTTTTCGTTATAGTTATAATATTTTGTTCTGTATTTAAAATAATTAACTTTATTACTTGTCGTCTTTCTGATTGTGTTGCTGAGATGTTCTACTTTCATCACAGAAGTGCAAAGAAGTAGAGAAAGGTCAAACCTTCTATGATTTCCAATTCTTTGAGTGAATCTGACTAATGTGTAATTTTAATTATGTAATAATGTTTGTTTAGTAATAGCACAATGTTTGTTGTTATTTTGTGCGGGCATGTATATTTGTTTTGGAATCTTGTGTATTTAGCTATAGAATAATGTGTGTTTAGGTATATAATAATGTGTATATAGTTTTCTGATAATGGACAGTTAGTTGTATGTTGTTTTAGCAACTAAATGGCAAAAAACATGGATGTATTATTGTGGTATATATGCCATGAGGCATATGGAGAGCTACATGGGCGGTGGCACCAAGGGATGGGATTGTGGTTTGGAGAAGAATAATGTGTCTCAACTGTCTAACTTACGCACGAAGTACTCAGCTGCAATAATCATCCACCATAGCAATGAGCTAAAGGATAGATGTTTGGAAGAAGCCAGAAAGTTTTGGACGAGGAAGATAGTATTGTAGTTTTGTTTTTAATAGACAATGTAGTATACAGATTTGTGCTCTTCTTTTTTGTATAGTTAGTTTACTATCTTTGGTGTTTTTCGTCTTTGGGAGCCATTTGTATATGACTTAGATGGTTTGTTGAATTGTGGATATGAATGGTTCAGACATGGGGTGTTTTTCTTTTTAATCCATATAACTTTGGATTTTTCACGTACATATGGTCGGAATGTTATTATACAGCGTTAATCTACATTGCGTGCGCTTACGCACATAATTATGTACAGTTAAATAGGCCACATTTTTTGGTTATGTAGTTATGCAATTTTGTATATTTAGGCATAAGATTATGTGTAAACTGATACAATGTATATATCAAATGTGTTTTATATGCATTGTCAATAATATTGTATAAGTAGTTATAGAAATTTGTATAATTTACGTATAAGAATATGATTTTTAAACACCTGTGATATATTGCTAAAACAAAACCTACAGAAAATATAGAATCAATTATTTACAAAAACATACAACTAACTGTCTATTAACCCAAAATTATATACACATTATTATATAACTAAACACACATTATTCTATAGCTAAATACACATGATTCCAAAACAAATATACATGCTCGCACAAAATAACAAAAAACATTGTGCTATTACTAAACAAACATTATTACATAACTAAAAACACATAATTCTACATCTAAAAACACATAATTCCAAAACATACGTTTATTGATCCTAATGTTGTTATTGAAGAACAATGTATAGGTAAAACACAGATAATGTGTAAATAAGTTGCATATATTGTATGTTTATGTGCAGAACTATGTAAACAACTCATAAATTGCCAATCGTATACATTACACTAAAAAATTGAACAGTGTGACAAATACATATAGCGCTCAGGAGGCGCTGGTACGGGTCGGGCATGTCCTGCTGTTATGTGTCGCAACCTCACCGCATGCCCCACATTTTCTTTTCAATTTTGTGATTGCTTTTATGGCTTTTTCTCTTTGGCTTTGGAGCCTGCTTTTCAGATGACTACCACTCCCTTTGTATAAGACTCATCATCCTCTTTCAAAATAAGCCCAACTGCAAACGCTACACACCTACGATGGTTATCTACCCCGGTGAACGGAGCGAACACCATTTATACCTGCGTATCAAATCTATTTTTAGTATACATATTTCAATTACTATGTAAACATTTTTAAGATTATAAGTGTACACAATTACATTATTATATACACATATTTACTTAAATATGTACACACACCAACATAATAAAATAACTTGACACCCAAATTTATATAACTAAATGGATAGGTATATAAGGATAAATGTACATTATTGTAATCACAAATATGCAAGATAAATTAGTGCAATGAATTATATTACCTGTTGGTATTGTACGTAGCATCAAAGGATATCACATCACCAAATGCGGCATAGTTCATTATAGATGTTTGGTCTGCCCAAAAAAGTCGCGTTAGTTGTTCATCTTGATCAACATCGTAATCGAATACCATTCCCGAATTTGCCTCTTTCTGCCTTAGGAATTTGTCTATCACCAATTGTGCATCCGCACCGCATATGTATGCTTTCAGGTCTTGTTTGAAATTTCTAAATTCAATTTTGAGTGCCCCAACTTGTGAATAACCACCGGCCATTTCTCTATACATCTCGTGTTGTTTTGTACTCCCAATGTTTGCCCTTGTGCAATTTATGATAAATTCCTGGTGCCCGAAGTTTAGGTTCCTATTCACCTTCAAGAATTGCTTGTGTTTGTCAATTGTCATCGGATGAGTGTGTCTTTCCTCAAAGGTTTTTACCTTATATGAACCGTCGCTAGTGTATTCAAAAATACAGCGTGCGTTGCACCCAACTCGGTTCGAGGCTCTCTTCCGTGCCCCCTGTTTTGGGACGCTGCCTTCATGCTCAGATACCTCACCAGGTATGGGTTTTTTAGAGTTCTTGTAGCTCTCTCTATTGCAAACCACGTATTGCACGTGAATATCCTCGTTCTTGAATTTCTTTGTAGTGCTTCTTCTAACGTCGAAGCCACTACACAAACCATAATCCTTATAAAATTGTATTCCAGCCTCCAATGTACGGAAATGCATGTTGGCACGAGGAAGTTTTTCTTGTTCAACCTCTGGGATCCAATATTTAGTTGATCCAGGCGAGATTTCGAGCCTCTGACCAACGTGAACTGTGTAATATGGATCTTGATCTGGCAAAAACACAATATTTACATATTAAAACAATTTGAATACTATTTTCAATGTATCGTGTAAATTCATATTAACAGAACATGAACGTACGGTGCAAAATCGAACTCACCAATATATGTCGTATAAGTACACATATTTAATGCCCTTTGTGTACATAATTAATACTCTAAACATATATTACATGCATTGTAATTAGGCAAAAACGTATTTAGGGAATAACTTTTTTTTGTATACTAAATACACAAATTGGAGACAATATACACACATTTCATTAATACTAACTAAACACACATATGTACAGAAGCAATATGTGATACATATATTTCATACTAAATACACAAATTCGAGACATTATACGTACATTTCATTAATACTAACTAAACACACATATGTACAGAAGCTATTTTTGATAAATTATATGTGATACACATTTTTCATACTAAATACACAGATTCAGGACACTATACGCACATTTTATTAATACTAACTAAACACACATATGTACAGAAGCTATTTCTGATATATTATAGGTTATACACATTTTTCATAATAAATACACAGATTAGAGACACTATACACACATTACATTAATACTAACTAAACACACATATGTACAGAAGCTATATGTGATACATTATATGTTATACATATTTTTCATAATAAATACACAAATTCGAGACACTATACCCATATTTCATTAATACTAATTACACACACACACTCTAAGCATATAATATTCACATGTTACATAATTACAAAGCTATATGTACAAAATTTTTGTAGTAAATATACACATTTTTTTATAATTACACATCCATTCCGTGATATTGATTCGTGAGTTTTTTTATTGTTCTACATTACATGCACTCCAACCACACATATTTGCTGATGAATTGGTGTGAAATTTTACCTTGATGCGACTGGTTTGTGGAGGGGGTATCATGTGTTTGTGACATTGCAATATCGATCTCGTTGATGTGGGTTGCGATTTTTTGGTGTTTTTGATGATGGATTGATTTGTGTTTTGATGCTTGGTTTTCAATATTGGTGTTTTTCTCTGTGGGCTGCGATTTTTCTCTGTGTTTCAGGTTCGATTTGGTTTTCAATATTGATGCGATGTGGGCTGCAATTTCTCTATGTGTTTCAGGTTCGATTTTTGCGTAGGATTTCTTTGTGTTTTTTACGCTGCTTTGATCGTAGGAGAAGATGATGATGAAGGCTGGTTTTGGACGATGGTTTCACGTTGGTAGAAGCATGGAGAAGAAGATGGTGATTATGGTAAGATTTTATTCCTTGATTTTAGGAAAACAGTTATTTGGTTGATTTTAACATTCCAATTGTACCCCTATTTGGTCCCCACTATTTTTTAATTACTACAAAATCCCATTAAATCCTAGCCTTTTATTTTATTTGGTTGGAGGGCATGGATTGAGTCTCATGTTCCTACCTATAGCTATGGTCTCATAGGATCTCCTCCATATATATATATATATATATATATATATATATTTCAAATATAAATTTATAAATACAATAACATTATTGAAAAAAAAAGCACTAAGGTAGGGCATGTTCTAGCGCTAGTTGGCTCTGGGGCCAATTCGAATTGGGCTAAAAAAACCACATGTTATAAATCTTATGAAATATAGGTTGAGCCTTCAAATTTTTAGGCCGGGCCCTAATTATTGACGTCTCTAGGATAGGTTTCGCGGATTTGTCCTGAAAAAGGCACCTCTCAAGGGAGAGGGGGGTCATGCTTGGCTCTCGCTTATAAGCCACAGCCCTTTTGCATGATCACTTCATGTGGTATATATCCCTTCTCATCAAAATATGGCACGAGGTGGCTCCCATCCACCTAAGAGTTTTTTTTTTTTTTTTTTTGATTTTCCATGGCCCTCACAGGTTGTCTTGGAAAAGACATCTCCTGAGAGAAAGGGAATTGACCATTGATTATAAGTCACAGTTTACTCGCATGCTCACTCGATGTGGGATATATAATTTCTCATCAATATCAACCGTGAATCTTCAGCCACAAGATTTACACCAAAACCAAAATTTACAGACTTAAACAAAAAACAAAAGATGATGTCTTATGTGAGACCGTCTCATTGATCTAATTAAGTTCATGAGACAGATCCTATCAAACATAAAAATAATGAAATTTTTAATGGGTTTAATTTTAAGTTGGAATTCTATTTACATATAGGATCGCCTCATGGACTATGCCCATGAAACTGTCTCATACAAATTTTTGTTATTAAGAATAATGTAAAGAGGTCATTTTAATTTATCCCCCACCCCAACCAACTATGCAAGTTTTTTCTACTTTGCCTAATTAACTTTGAATGTTTTGCTTTATCTGTTGAAGTTTGCAAATTCTTACAGTTAGCCCATAATTTCCAAATTTACCCCTTAACTTTTATGATTATTTTATTTTGTATTATCTGAAAGTTGTATCATAGCCTAGTTTATTGATTCAATTTACTATTATTTAAAATTATTTATATATATTGACTAAAGATGGAGATTTTGAGAGAAAAGTGATTCAAATAATTGTTCGAGATGTAATAGCTACAGACAATCCACTAACAATTAGGGGTAAATTTGGAAATTATTGGTTAAGTGCAACAATTTGCAAAGTTTAGGAGATAAAGTAGAACAATTCAAACTTACGTAGGAAAATAGAAAACACGCATAGTTTGAGGGCAATTAAAATAATCTGCCTCTAATGTAAATGCTAACATTAACAAGTTTGTAATCCTGAAGTGACAACTAATGTAAATGCTAACATTAACAAGTTTGTTATCCTGAAATTTGTCACATTCCAAACTCCATTTCCTTTTATAACATATTTTAAGATAATAATAGGAGATGATAATAGCTTAGCTTACCAAATACATATTGATACGAAGTTGAGCAAAGTTAAATTTGGCATGATGTGATGTACTAAAGATAATAATTAATATACATTGAAGTAAAATTTTTTTAGAAGCATTGAAGTCAATTTCAGTATGAAACCTAAATTTGAAAACCACTTAATTAGAAAGTAATATTATTAAAACATACAAAGTTAGTTCGGAAAATCAAAAATGTACATGGTTGAGATTAGCTTGCCGTTTAGTTACTTACGAAAAAATTTCTCCATTAAAATAATAATTAATAAAAAAACAATTATTTAGCCACTAGGTACAAGGTAATTGGATGATCAATACAAATTCATTATCTATTTTTCCAGGATATTCAATTGCTTTATTGAAAGATTCAATGTTTGTACTATCATTCCAAAAAAAAATTAACACTTTCCAAAAAAAAAATTAACACTAAAAAAGTTAAATGTAGTATTGTCCTCGTGTGCAAAAATCATTGCATGTAACCAAGGATTTGAAATGTTGTGATTTCTTAAGTAGAATTTTTAGTAAAGAAAAGGTTGTCGGCATCAATGGAAATGGATATGCAAATCCCATCAAATCAACAAAAGTTGAACGTTGGGGCCGACGATATATATAAGGAGTAAAAAAGAAAATAAAAAAAAGGAATTAAGAAAGAAAGATTAAAAAAAGAAAACCAAAAAAAAATTAAAAAAGAAAGAAAGATTTTTTTTTTCTTTTTTGAAGAAATAAAGAAAGAAAGATGTTGCCAAGGACAAAGGGTTGACAGAGTTTCTATCTGTTTGAAAGTAACTTTTTTTTCTTATATATATTGAGCATTTATGAAATATTATGTTACCGACATGGATATGTTTCAATAGGCGTATAATGATATTATAAAATGAAATAATCATATTATTATGTATATTCTAATGACTCATAAATATTGAGAAACTATTACATTTATATCGATCTAATTTTAGACATGGTAATGTGTTGTGAGGTAACTATTTAGTTTTTTCCTTTATTATTTAGTTATTCTATTTTAAATTAATTAGCTCTTAATTACCAGTTATTTGGCTAAATCACAATTATTTTGGAATGTATTGGCCTACGAGGCCCAAAGTACAATGTATTAATAGTTAGTCTCTCATCTTTTGTAATTAAGTTGAACTTAAATAGTTATCTATGTAAGATCAATTGCTAACTTAAGCAGTAAAGAGATTTTTTCAGGACAGACTCAAACTCTTCTGACCTTCATCAGTTCGTGTTGCACACCTCCACGTGAAGTACATTTGACTTTTGGAATTACCTTAACGCTTGGACTAATTACCTATGTAGGAATGATCTACCGAATTCAGTAGTATCATATAATGAATTTATACTAGCATTAAAAAAGTTGGAGTTTTGTGAAAGGTGTTTTTCTTTTGGTTTTCCAATTTTTACATATTAAATTGATTTGCCTGTAAATTGAACCATGCACATTTGATCATTATACTAATGAAAAGAAATTATAAATTGTGTCCCCTATTAGAGAATATACCCCATTAATAAAGATTTGTTCTTCTTCATCTCCAATCTATTGGTGGTTCATCAAGAAAGTTCTTAGAAGTTGAGTGGACCTTTTGACTAAGGAAATTAATAAAGATGACAGAAATCAATGAAGATATTTGCTTTCTATCAAAGTTGATTTTGCAATCTACCCCCTGCCTTAGGGTGCTTGGCTTTTTCTTGGCAATGATAATGCTTTTCTTTTTTATCCCAAAAGAATAGGGTTTTTATGTTGATTTTTAAATTAATGGAGGACTTGCATAGTAAAAAGTGAGTATACTTAATTAATTGTCAAAATTATATTGCTTATTGTTTTTCTTTTCTTTTTTACTTTAGTGTATAAGTTGAATGGATAAGTGATATTGTGAATGAAGACAACTACTTTATATGAACATTCTTTCGAAACGAATCTTTATTTTCTGAATATATATTCTAGACTTCAAGTATGATTTTGAATATGTGTTATTTTCCCCAAAGAAAAGAAGAGTTAAAAATGAAGAAATTAAATATAATTGGCATTTTTTAAGAGTTCAAAAATAGAAACACGTATCTAAAAGAGATAATCACAAAAACTACCCCTCAGGTTTGGGTTAATTAGAGGTGTAAAATAAGCAAATCTTTTTTATTCGATTCGGTATTCGAAATCGTATATTGACATTCAAATTCGAAAAATTAGAATATAAATCCAAATAAGAATATTTATTCCGGTCCGTATATTATGCGAATACGAATATGAATATCATTATCTTCGATTCGAGTATTCGAAAAAATATTAAAATATTATATATATTTAATTTAAACATATCACTTATATATAAGTATATATTTATTTATATAAAAATTATTAATATATAACAAACTATATATTTACTTATAAAAAACTAGTAAGCCTATATATAATTAACAAGCTCAAATATAATTTAAGTCCACATGCATTCACAAGTGAAAGAAATAAATAGAAAAATATGTGAATTGTCTTAAGTGATCATAGGTTAAAAAGATCTCCATAAGGGCCATTTAATTTCTTCTACAAGCTCCATGTTTAAAGGAATAATAGTAATATAGTATCTTCTAGTTTTTGTATGTTTGGTCAGTATTTGAACACTGTTGAAGATGAGATTCTTGTGAAGTTAAAGTAGGACATTTACTTGGAGGAATATGTTTTCCGGTGTCAAGATGGGGAAGTAGCATCCAAGTTTGATGTCTTAGCTTTAGTGGAAATCCCGTGAGTTTTTAATTTTTGTCTAAGTTGACGGTAATTACTAGTACTTACAATCCTCGTAGGAATGACACTCGGTACTCAACAATCTATTCTATAAAACAATAGGTGCACTTGCCTAAGGTTTTAAAGATAGCTTTTGAGCCATCAATTGGCTTCGTCAATTTTATGGCATTATGAAGTCCCTTATGACGTGTAATTTCTTAAATTTCATAAGTATGTTTGTACATTTTGCATGATTAGAAACATAAATTGATCTCTAATTAGTTTATTTTTGCATGTGAGGAAGAAGAACATAATGCAGTTGCGAGCATGATTTGGATGCTAGTCATCATTATTGTAGTATATTCTTGATGGACTTGGCAAATAAACCTTTTTTTATTTGTATATTTGTGATTAATATGTTGAAGTATTTAATAATTAGATGACCCAAAGTTAATATTTAGATTTAAATTATTGTTTCAATCTTATTAGATATTGTCATAAAATAAAAAAAAATATAGGTTAGGATTTCAAATACGAATATTTGAATTGATTCGTATATATTCGTATATTTTATCAAATAAGAATAAGAATCAATTTTCGACATTCGAATATTAAAAGAATATGAATAAAAATATTCTTTAAATTAGCCGAATATGAATAGTATATATTAATATTTTATTAGTTTACACCGCTATGGTTATTTAACCAAAAAATAAATAAATGTTTGAAACTTACTTAAGAAAAAAAATCGTGATGTTTGATTATGTATTAAACGTAAGAAGAGTTGTTTGAAATTGAAATACTTTTACTTATAAAAAAGGTAAACTATAATACAAAATTAAACCTCAATGAATTTTTTTTTTAATTTTCAAAAATCTCTAGACTTTTTTTTAATTTGACCCAAAAATCTGGGAATAGTTTTTGTAATTATCCCTATTAAAAATGAAGTCAGATCACTGCGGATTTCTAATACTTGGGGTGGCCGGTGAAGTAAAGACGAAGCCCAATGTCCTAAACAGATCCCAATTTAGACTATGCTGGAGTTTAGAAGCCGAAATTCCCAAAACTCAAAGGGATAATTACAAAAAGCCCCCTAAATTTTTCGGCTAATTACAAAAGCCAAGAGATTTTTAAAATTACAAAAGACTTCTTGAGGTTTGATTGTATTTTAAATTCAAAGAGGTAACTCATAACTGTAATATAATATATATCTTGATAAATGAAATTGGAGCTTTTGAATTTTTTTTTTTTTGCATAGGAAGGAGGAAAATGTAAAATGGATCAAATTTAAGGGATTTCTCGTAATTTCCGAAAATATCTGGGTTTTTTTGTAATTCGCCCGAACCTCAGGGGGTATATTGTAATTATCCCAAACTCAAAGGGTACACACGTAAACTCATTATTAATCAAACTACAACACAAACCTTTTCCTCTCTCTGTGTGCGTGTGTGTGTGAAAAACGGAGAAGAGATTATTTCCATCAATCTTGATGCGAGATATGGGATATTTTTTTTCTTTCATTTTTGTTTTAACTTGATGATTTTAGTGTATAAAAATATGCACTAAAATGAAATATTCATTTTTAATGTAGAATTTATTACAAATTGTTGGAGACAGAGTAGAGTGTATATTTTGCACCAAAATAGTGTAAACTGCAAAATATGCACTAAAATAGTGCAACTATTGGAGATGGTCTAAGTACTGTGTTTTCCTTTACAAATCACATCTTCTTGCACTGAATATTAATATTGTAGTGTACCAATTGTAGAATAAATATTTTTTAAATAATGAAAATACATAATAGAAAGGAAAAAGTCTTGATCACAAGCCGATAAGGTAGCAAAGGAAAAATAATATTAAACTTCAGGAAAAAAAACAAAAATAACTTAAAAAATGATGTTTAAACGAAGGGCATCTATTTGTAGAAGATTTTCGAATGGCATAGTTAGTTGTTTTAGCACGTGCTCAAGTATCTTCTTGATGATCTGATGTAGGATGTGGAATGTCACCCTAGATCCATAAGCCTCATTGCCATAGACTTTATAGCTTACGAAGAATCACATGATGGAAAGACAAGCACAGTGGTGGAGGGGTCACCTATCTTTGTCTTTAAAGCTTCCAATTTTTCTTGTTCCTCTTCTTCTTGCTCCTTTTCGTCCTCCATGTCAGACCATCGTTTCCGAGCCACAGTCGCTACGGCTTGAAAATTCTTCAAAGGGTCATTAGAGTTCAATTTGTAGGCTATCAAAGGTAAGCTCTTGGAGATGTCAGTAATTGTCCGTCGTAATTCCTCTTTTCTTACGTCATTTAAGTCAGTTGCATGATTACGTTATCGACCATTGCCAAGGTTTGATCCTCATTAACCGTTGGATTTTTCGAGATTTCCCTATCAACAGTGTCTCCGACCACCACTGCATCTTCGACCCCATCGCCACTTAATGCCTCAAAGGAATTCTCCGTGTTGACTTTCGGGATAGATTTTCCAATATCATTAACTCTATTGTGATATTTTTAACTTGCACCCAATTTTCTAAAGCAACAATCTTACCCTTATCCACTGGAGGGCGATCACGATGCAATGATCTACCACGGATAGGACTAATTAACCTCTTTTTTTTGCTTTTTTCCTCTAGTATGGGTATTATGGCATTGATTGATATTATGCTAAACAATTCGGCAATGAACACAGAAATCCGGGAGATTTTCATATCCAATAGAAACGAAGAAACAATGGCCTACTCGTTCGACCATAACAAACTCTTGAAGTGACTTATTTAAAGCCACTTCCACCAAAACACGAACAAAATGTCCAACTTCTCCAAATAAAAAACGATTATCAGTTTGTATTGGAGTACTAATTGAAGACGCAATTTTAGTAATTAAAGAATGGTGCCAGTACTCATAACTCAATTCGTAAATTCAAATCCAAACCTGCGCAACGGAAGAATTTATCATGTAGCCTTACAGGGGTTGAAGTCGGGCACCCAATTCATGGGACGCATTGTCCCGGGCTGCAAATTCCAAGAAGATTTTACAAAAACCCGATTTTGATCCATCATGGAATTAAATTGAATATTATAGTAACCCTTTCCAAGTGGAACAATCTTCCAGCTGCTTGAATGTTGTCATGTTGAATGCAGGTTTGCCTTTAAATCCTCCAACGATTAAAGCTTAACGCCTTTGGATAGAAGAGTGCGTTCAATCAGAGAATTTCTTAACTCAGCTCGTCCTTTGATGATATATTTCTTCGTCCATAGTAATGGAGAAGTAATCATTTCTTGACGGGTCGAAAATCCTCTCCCGAGGCTAGGGTTTGGGCAAACAATTGTACTTCATGCATGGAATCCATATGTTGAGGCAATGTCGTGCTGAGAATTGAGAAAACGATAAAGATCCAAACGCTGAATTTCGTGCTATTTTTGAGAATCTGAGGTTTAATTTTTGTGTGGTGATATCGAAATAAAAGTAGGATTTAATGTAGGATTTATCCTAGGGTTTACAGAAGCCATATCGCAAACCCTAGGGAGGGAAGAATGAACATATTTAGTTGTCCCAACATGTTGAGAAACCTGCAAACCTGAAAAAACCGTGTGGTCGTAGGGTGCAGCTCACGATCTGAAAGGTGCCATCGAAGAAGAAGGAAGCGATCGATCTTGTAGCGCAGGATTAGGGTTTTCATTGAAAATCTCCTTAGAAAAAGATGAACGAGAATTCTCGTGCGGAGCAGTATATTGAGCATGATTAGATCTATTATTTCAGGGAACAAAAATGAATCAATCTCCATGATCTAATGAAATAAGATTGAATGGAAGAGAGAAGGTGATCGCCGTTGAGGGAGAGCATCGCCTCAACCTGTGATGGCTCCAATTGTAGAATAAATATATACATAAACTGATTAAATAATCCTTCTAGTACAGTACTAGTCCTTTGTATGATTGTGTGTTTTGCCCCTGCTAAAAGAATGTCCCCCCAGGAAATCGGGAATGACGAAACCAAAGCCCGCCGAGCCATCTTTAAAATGTGCAGCATTCGTATTCATTTTCCAAGATCCTTGAAGAGGCGGTTCCCATCGTACAGGTGTCATTAGCGGTCTGAGTTCGGCAATGTAGCTGACACTCCATAATATATGTTAATGCTCCTTTAATCACTACATCCGGATCAAAATTTCCCATTTCCAACCAACACTTATTTCTACAATTCCACACCTTCCACGCCATAATCCCGAGTAGTTCAACATATTTAATTGGATGAGACTCCAACTTACACCACAACAGATTTTTAAAAGAGTTGAAATGCACAGTGTAAATATGCTGAATAATCTTGATTATAACTCAATATATGATTACATATTTATATACAAGAAATGGGAGACATGTAGCCTAAAGTACTCCTTAAAGTACTAAAACATGTTCCCTAAAATACTTTACTTACATATTATATACATTTACTTTAACACTCCCTCTCAAGTTGGATCATAAATATTGATCATACCCAGCTTGTTACAAAGATAATCAACCCAAACTCCATTAAGAGCTTTTGTAAAGATATCCCCTAATTGTTATCCAGTTTTTACGTATCCTGTATAAATCAATTCTTTCTGAATCCTTTCACGAACGAAGTGACAATCAATCTCAATATATTTTGTTCGTTCATGAAAGACTGGATTGGATGCAATGTGAAGTGCAACTTGGTTGTCACACCATAATTTAGTCGGTCTAGAAACTTTAAAGCCTACTTCAGTAAGGAGTTGATGTATCCACATTATTTCACATACTGATTTGGCCATCGCCCATATTCGATTCGACTTGAGCATGAACGTGAGACCACATTTTGCTTTTCCATGATACCAAATTTTCTCCAACAAATACACAATAACCTGAAGTAGATCTCCGATCTTTCTTGGATCCTGCCCAATCGGCATCTGAAAAACCTTCAATCCTAGTATGCCCATGATTGTTGTATAGAATTCCTCGCCCAGGTGCTCCTTTCAAATAGCACAAAATATGCTCAACAGCTTTCCAATGGTCTATTGTTGGGAAGACATATATTGGCTTACCACACTAATCGAATATGCAATATCTAGACGAGTAACAGTGAGATATTTTAATTTCCCAACCAATCTCATGTATCTCTCGGGATCCATAAATAATTCACCATCTTTTGTAAGTTGTTCATCAGGAACCATTGGAGTGTTGCATGGTTTAGATCCCAATTTTTCCGTTTCTGATAACAAGTCAAGCACATATTTTCTTTGAGATAAGAATATTCCTTTCTTACTTCTCATCACCTCGACACCTAAGAAGTATTTTAGTGCCCCTAAATCCTTTGTATGGAACTGAGTATGAAGAAAAGCTTTAAGAGATGAGATACCGCTATTATCACTTCCGGTAATTACAATATCATCAACATAAACAACTGATAGGATTGTGCCAGTTATAGATTGTTTGTAGAAGATTGAATGATCTGATTTACTCTTCTTCATCCCAAACTTTTCAACAACTTGACTAAATTTTCCAAACCATGCCCGAGGGCTCTGTTTCAATCCATATAAAGACTTCCGATGGCGATAAACTTTCCCAGACTCTCCCTGAGCAACAAAGCCTGGCGGTTGCTTTAAGTAGACTTCTTCCTAAAGGTCACCATTAAGGAATGCATTTGTAATGTCTAATTGATGCAAAGGCCAATGATATGTGGCTGCCATAGAGAATAACCTGACCGACGTAAGCTTCGCGATAGGAGAAAAGGTATCAGAATAATCAACCCATATGTCTGAGCATGTCCTTTAGCAACGAGCCGCGCTTTCAAATGAGCAATAGTTCCATCCGGATTTGTTTTAATAGCAAAGACCTACTTACAATATAGCCTTTTTACCTGCAGGTAAGTTAACTAAGTCCCAAGTACCATTGGTGTCTAAAGCATTCATCTCCTCTATCATAGCCTTACGCCAACCCGGGTGAGATAAAGCTTAATGAATAGTTTTAGGTATAGAAACAGAGTCAAGAGAGACAATAAAAGAGCACGAGGATGGTGATAAACTATTATATGACACAAAAGAGGATATGGGATAAGTACATTGTCGTTTACCTTTACGAAGCGCAATAGGGAGATCATCACTTGAAACCGGATCTGATGACGAAAGAAGTGGCGCAGGACAAGGAACAGGAGGAGCAGTTGTGGAACGTGGTTGATGACGAGTGTAAACCTGTGTTATGGGAGGTTTAGTAGAGGCTAGAGACACGGCAGAATCAGATGATGTAATGGTGTAGATGAGAACATCATATATGTCCTCTTGGGCAGAAGTAGTGGATGGTGTAAATGGGGTTTGTTCGAAGAAAGTGACATCAGCAGACACGAGATACTTGTTAAGAGTGGGACAGTAATACCGATAACCTTTTTGTACACATGAATATCCGAGAAAGATACACTTTAGATATTTTGGATCGAGTTTTGTTACTTGAGGTTGGACATCCCGAACAAAACAAATACAACCAAATGTCCATGGCTCAATAGGAAATGAGGTTTTACCAGGAAAGAGAACATGAAAAGGAATTTCACCAGATAAAACAGAAAAGAGCATACGATTAATCAGAAAACAAGCAGTGGATATGGCATCAACCCAAAAATATTTAGGAACTTGCATTTGAAATAGTAAGGCTCTAGTAGTCTCAAGAAGATATTTATTTTTGCATTCTGCAACGCCATTTTGAGATGGCGTTAGGGGTGCACATTCGGTCGGAACCGAACCGAACCGACCGAACTTTCGGTTAACCGAAAATTCGGTTGCTCAAAATCGCAAACCGAACCGAACTGCTCGGTTTGGTTCGGTTTTTGACCGAAATTTGTTCGGTCAGTTCGGTTCGGTTTCTAGCCAACCGAATTTTAATGAAAAATTTAAAAAAAAATCTGCATGCGATTTGAATTACAATTACAAGGGTCTGCCTGCATGCGATGCAACATCAACAAGTCTGCCTTATCAGAGTTTGAACGTAGTTCGTCGAGGTCGCGGCGGAGTGGTGGCTGGTGGGTTTCTTTCTTCGAGTTTGACAGAGGTCGTATAGGACTAAGGAAATAACTTAGAAAGTTTCTACCCCTTTTAATCTTTCAAACTTCAGTCAATCAGTCTTCTTAAATCTTTAAAAAAAAGCACTTTTTTAAGTAAGGAAAAAAGCACTTTTTAAGTAAGGAAAAAAGCACTTTTTTTAAAAGGTGTAGCCCAGCCCTCTATAATCACTAATCAGTCACTCTTCGTCTCTTCCTTTCAACAAATCAGCAATATTTATTAAAAAAAAAATTAAATATATAAAAACTTCGGTTTTTCGGCGGGTTCGATCAACCGGCCCTCCCCACATAAACCAAAACCAAAAACCAAATTTGGCCAAACTAAAAACTGAACACCGAACCGGAATTTTCGGTTCGGTTTCGGTCCAAACTGAACGGTCGGTTTCGGTTCGGTGCGGTCGGTTAACCCGAACTATGCACACCCCTAGATGGCGTATCTACACATGAAGTTTGGTAAATAATGCCATGTTGCACCATATATTTTTAAAAGGATTCTGACAAGTATTCTTTAGCATTATCACTTCGTAAACTTCGGACAGGCATATTAAATTGAGTTTTGATTTCAGCACAAAAGGTAGTAAAATGATGAAACAACTCAGAACAATTTTTCATTAAATATAACCACGTCATTCGAGAATAGTCATCAACAAAAGTAACAAAATACTTAAACCTAATTTTAGACACTACATGACAAGGACCCCAAACATCATAATGGACCAACGCAAATAGGACAGTAGCTCGTTTATTGACTCGAGGACTAGAACTCAAACGATGGTGTTTAGCAAGTTTACACGACTCACAATCTAATGCGGAAATACTGGAAAACTGAGGACAGTTTTTTCAGCGTAGATAATGAAGGATGTCCTACCCGACAATGTGTTGTAAAGGGGGTCATGACTCCAAAACTTAAAGGGGGTCATAATCCCGTCCGTATCGCTACCCGATAATCTTCTCAGTCATAAGATCTGAAACAAGCAAAAATCGGAAAGAATGGGAATCTGACAATTAAGAGAGGCGGTAAGTTCTTGTGGTAGA